>OZ010736.1:51853838-52002564 GCA_963932295.1 Tipula lateralis | reverse complement strand
TCTTCCAAGTGAACCTTAAATTGAAACGTGTCATCTGTTGGGTTTCAATTTATTCCAAGAGTTTTTATACCCAAAAGCTTATCATCAAACTCCAGCGGTGAGGTTTCTTGAATGTCAATTGGAATATTCTTCAGAAGTTGTGGTGAGTTTGACATCCATTTCCTAAGATTAAATCCACCTCTTTTACATAACGCAATTGCTTAATGGTAGAGTTTGAGAGCTTCATTGACACTATCGACTCCAGATTACAAATCATCCATGTACATAACCGTGGTTAGGTGATAGTGTGTAATGGAATCAGATGGCATTTGATCTCCATAAAATCCTTTGATAGTCTCTATCAGACTCGTGCACCCACACTTGGCGAAACATTTTCTCCATATCAGCTGTAATCGCGATCGTATTTTTACGGAACCTGCGAAGAATATTAGTTAAATTTTACTGGAGTTTATGTCCGGTTAGTAAATTGTCGTTCAGCGATTTTCCAGAACTGGACTTGGCAACACCATCAAACACAATCCGTTATTTTGTCGTTGTGCTACCTGTATTCATGACGGCGTGGTGCGGAAGATAAAACTTATTGTTCCACGGAATGTTGATCTGTGCTTCCAGTATTCTTTCCATATGTCCTAGCTGGATGTATTCGTCCATAAAATCGACGTATAAGCTGGATGTATTTGTCACGGTGATTTGTCACGGTGAAACCTCCTCTCTATGGCAAATAATCTTTTAATTGCCTGATTAAGTGAGTTGCCGTAATCTGGGTTGGCTTGAAATGGCAATGTAACGATATTTCTTCCATCACTATCACATTTAGTTTGCTGCGAAAAAATTGTTTCGCATAAAGTGTCGGCTGGAGTTAGTTTTGTTGATGGTTGTATTTCTTCCAACTGCCAACATTTTTCTAGCGCATTGTGAATATCAGCATGGTAACATAACTGATTATTATTATGTATTTCTGGTTTTGTAGTTTCTTGTTTACCTTGAAATTTTCCGGACAAAATCCAGCCAAATATCGTGAGTTGGGCAATTGGATGATTTTTCGAAACTATGCGTGCGCTGCATAATATATGAAAAAATATATCAGCACCAATTAGAATATCAATTGCGCCTGGATTATTGAAATGAGGATCAGCGAGTTCCAGGTCCTTGATGTGAGTCCATTGTGTGCTGTCTATTTTCCTGGTTGGTATATTAGACGTTAGTCTGTTTAGAATTAGAGCAGTAACCGATATGGTGTTTTCTGCATTGAATCGGGACACGAGCTGAACTTGTACTGCCCCCTTAGTTTTACCAGCTTGTGATGCAGCTAGTCCACTAACTGAAATGCAGGTATGCGTTCTTTCTAGTCGAAAACGTTGTGTACAGCTTTCGGTATTAAAGGTGGATTGCGTGCCAGAATCCAGTAGAGCTCGTACAAGTTGCAGTTTTCCGCGATAGTCCTTAACATAAATCAAAGCGACAGGTAATATCGTTTACATTTGATTTATATTTAATGAATTTGATTTTTGAGAACCTTGTGATTTGTCTGTCAGGTGAGAAATTGGCACGGTTTTATTAGTTAGTTGATTGTTGATTGTAGCGGCTGCAGAAGTAGCTGGCGAAACGGATGGTTGATTATGAAGCATGGTATGATGCGGCAAATAATGCACGTATAGCTGGAAGAACAATTAGAATTATTATGATCACTGCGCAAACAGTTTATGCAGTGATTATTCTTTGAAACAAATTCTGTTCTACCCTTGGAATCTAAAGCTTGAAACCTGTAACATCTATGAAGCATATGTTTTGATTTGCACATAGGACACGAAACCACGAATGACGCTGTGTGTGACGTTGTTGAATGAACTCTAGGCATAAAATGCTTTGATGAAGGATCTGGCACAGATGGACAAGCTTCCAATATGTTACATCTTTTCGTCAAGAACTTCAAAAATGTTTCTAAGGTCGGATAATCATCTTCTTCTGTTTCTTCAGCCCAATGCATTCTGGTTTCATTATCCAATTTATCTATATGTAAATTAACCAAACATCTCTGGTTTCTGCTTTCTTACCAATTGCACCGAGACCCCAAATTATCTCATTCGCTGTTTCACTCTTAGCGTTATACCTCCTTTACAAATTGAACGCTGCTCCATGAATTTTTCAACCAGAGCTTGAATTATAATTTTTGGCTTGTGTAATTGGCATCAGTCACTGCAATGTTCGTCATCAATTTGTGAGCTGGTCCTTTCAAAAAATTCGTTAAACATTTAAATTTCTGCACATTACAGAGTTTTTCATTGTTGTGGATTGAGTTCAAGTAAAGATCTCTATCCAGGTCATCCATTATTCATAGGTTCCATAAAAGGCATTAATTTTAATTCGCGACGGTCGTAGATCTACTGTCTACTGAAATCAGTGAAACTAGTTCGAATATGTCTAGATAGCAAGGCCTTCGTTTCAAAAAATTTATCGTGTAATGCATCGGCATCAGATTCACCTCCTTGCATTACTATGCCGTCATTCACCGTATTGAATTATCTATTTTTTCCAAACGAGTTTCAATTTGCTCAACAAAAATAGTTTGATCAACCTTATCGATCCATTTTCTAATGTTAGTGAGGAGGCCTTTCAAGATGCCTTGTTTTTGAGTTAGAGCCGTTAGATCTGCCATTGCATCTGACAAGCTCTCAAATAGAATAGGCATAATTTAGCCAATTTCAGAAAATTATCGCTAAAAATACATTATTGTGAATTTCAACATGATGCTGCACAAAATTACTACAATTATACATATTGTAAATCTTCAATAAATTAAGGTAAATTCATTTATAATAAACAATGCAATTCAGCAAAGGTAAGTACTAGATCTAATCAAACAATGTAAACAATTTTGACAATCCTTTTAAAGTTTTGTGTTCTTTTAGGAAGTCTAATTGTTGCCAGTGGTGCTATTAGCAACTGGAAAATCCTAAAGTGCTAATCCAAAAATTAATTTTTTAAACTCATATAATCCAACTGGTATGTTTTAGTCTATCCCACCAGCTCCTTTTCGAAGTAAGGTATTTTCCATTAAAAACAGTTCATCGATCCTGGGGATTGAGTGTTCATTGGATTGGGTCTCTTTCTGTGAATTTCTTAGATCAAGCACAATGTTTGTATTGGTTTTATATTTTTAGATTCTCAAATCATCTTCCGGTCAAATGAAATTTCCCGGTAATATTTGGAACACCTTTGCAAACTACTCCCATATCACAATGTCTGCTGTCTGATCACTTATTTTTCTCGTTGTACCAATACATGTGGGCATGTTGTTATGTTGCCCTCCGTTTTTATTATAAAAACCTACTCTGCACATATTTTTGTCATCCAATTCATAGAATTATAATGTAGGCGATACTCGATGGTGTTTCTTACTGCTGCTTGAAATTTTCTTTCAAGACATCCATGGTATTTTTGATACATTTTTCAACAAAAAATGAGTATTTTGTTATTTTCTTGTTGCTCCTTTTGAAGATATTTTATATAGCATCTATATATTGAAATAAGATGAATTTCAACACAGCTTACGAACAACACAGCTTTCAGTACCAGCACTGATTGTGTTACTTTAAATTGGAATCATTTGAACGATTAAGATTAGTTTGGAATGCTCAATAATCTTCAACGCAACTAGCTCGATAAGGCTACATTCCTGGTTTTCCTTATAATAATTCCCTTCCCTGACTCCGTTAGAATGATATTCTAATTCAAACTGGTAGTTTTTATTTTACTGGTGGATCTAATTCACTAGGGAGCGTATATGTTGGAAGTTCGAGTTGAGGGCAATAATTCGACCTAAAGATAGGGCAAAGACTCATCGACTGTCACATTTCATGATAGGTAGTGATGTCGAAAATTGGCAAAAAACAATAATAAAACTTATATAAAATATCGCAAACAAAAAGGAAGAAAGGAAATATAAACCCTGAATGTGACGTTCCAAACCCAGCACTTGAGTTAAAATATTGTAGTAATTATGCGCGAATCACCGCAATACTAGATAAAGTATCGAAATTAAGTATTGGTAAAGCTCCAAAAGTTTATAGCTCTTAACTAAGCTATAGTATTGCGCAGGATGTGACTGCTCTAGTCTAGGTACATATTATGTTTCTAGGACTATTATAATGAGTACAGTGTTGGAAGTGCCACCACGATGAGTTATGGTCTGTGTCCGAAACACTCGGACGTGATGTGAGTAGATTTTTTTTTTTTTTTTTTTTTTTTATTTTATTTATTTATTTATTTCTAATAAAACAAAGAACAATTTTAAAAGAATGGCTGATAGGCTAGTGGATAGACTTACTTGCGAGACTTACGGGGATATCGGCAGAAAGGTTCATAACCGAATATGTTCATGTGCCTATTCCTTGTAGATTGAATATCTCATTGGGTATGTAATATACTGCAGCAGATTTCTATTTAGGAGGATACTGCTCAATAATGGCGATATATTCACAAATTTCTAGCTCATTTTACATTTGGTAGATAAATACCCTTGACGTTGTTTTTAGATGCATTGAGAGATTTTTTTGGAATAGTTGCGGATACATTCTTCTTTGATGGTCCTACTTTCAACACTTTGGCTGCCAATGTTATAATGAGTATCCACTCTAAAATCCACCAACCATGCCAATGTTGTTCTATAGACATACATTCGGAATTCTGTAATTCTGTGCCAGTGTTATTCTAAACATACATCCATAATACCATCTTATTATGCCAGTGTTGTTGTAGACATGCATTCTAAATGCCATCGAAACACACCAATGTTGTTCCGTGTTGATCTCAGAATACATTCTGTAGTATCTGTTTCCATGCAAGTTTATTAACACTGGTGCAATAAAATAGAATTTGGAATGTATGTCTAGCACAACACTGGTTTAGTGAGATGAAATTTGGGATGTATGTCCATAATAACACTGGTAAGATTGTTACAAAAATTGTCTACCCTAAAATAAATTTATTCAATTTTGCAAGCAGTATCCCTAGAAATTTGTCATTTATGATAGCACAGAAAACCTACATAATTGGAATAGAAATTGGAGTGTAAATTATTAATAGCTAATGGAAGTGAACCAATTGTTCCAGAGATTTGGGTTAGTGGAAATATTCCGACCGGAAGCAGTCGCACTGGAAAGCGTTGATGTATATTTCAAATGATTGTTTAGTGAAATGATAGTCTTATCATTTAATTCCGAAATTGGTTAGAGTGCCCCACAAAACCTCGAGCCATTCGAACGGTTTAGTAATTCGACCCTCAACTCAAAACCCACTATTCTTTATATTATTATATAGTTTAGGCTTTTAGCAGACCCATGATCTCGTTTGCTGCATTTATTGAGTGGCTTAGAACAATGAAAGGAGTTGAAGGGAAACCTCTGAACCGTCTTTAAAGACTTGTTTGTTCGGGTATTGTAGGAGCTATGCACACCACTCCTACTGCACCTCTTGTGATGGCAGTGGGTCTGCTTCCACTTGAACTTTAGATTGAAAGGCTCGCCTATAATGCAAAGACAATCTCCCAACCCCTCCTGAATATTGTCAAATATGGAGGGAATTGGACCGGCTCACAACTGTCCACATGCTCTCAGTCACTATGGTGACGAAGCACGTCCTTGGGAAATTAGTTTAGGTAACTATTACGGAAAATCATACATGGGACTATAAAAGTCCCTCCCACCCTTTCAAAATCCTGAGGTCAAATTATCTATCCCCTTTGGTTGGCACGCTATTGTATTTCAGGCGGAAATTGCTGCAAAATTGAGACAGCACTCTTTGCAATGTAGATAAACTGCGGTCTTTGTATCTACATCCTTTCTGACAGCCAGGCTTTTCTAAAGGAGAATGGTTTTAATACTGTTTCATCGAAACTTGTTTTGGAAACGATAAGTGCCTTAATCGACTAGGCAGTCTGAATAAAGTTAGACAGCATTGGATACCTAGTCTGATAAATATCAAAGAAAATACATTGGCTGTCCTATTGGCTCGTTCGGGTGCAGCTTCCTCTTTTGCTGGACCTGACTCATTTAATGTGTAACGTCATTATCTCTTGAACGAGAAACACTTTGGTTATCAACAAAATGGATGGGATCTCCTCTCGACTATCCAAAATCTTCTTTAGGTCAATAAACCAGCAGATTCCAGTCCTTCTTAAACTATGATAGACGCCCTTTTAAGATCTGGCTGGGCGTTCTCACGGGGCATTGCTTTCTGAAAAATCATATGTTCCGAATTAAAATATGAAACAAAGCAAATGCGTACAGTGTGAGGGAGGAGAAGAAGCAACTGTTGATCACTTCTTGTGCTCCTCTTCTTCATACTCTGCCCACAGACTGCGCCGCTTTGGATTTCAATTCCTCTTTGAGGGTCAACTAATGACCTTGACGATACTGGATATCTTGGACTTCATCAGAAAAACAAACATATTTCGGGACGGATATTGTGTGTCTGGGAAGAGATGCCACAATGAGCCAATTAAGTCTGAGTGACTAGACAAAATCGAAGTGGTTCATACAAATATATATATATACAATAATTATTTGGTAATTAAAAGGTCAAAACCACATAAGTCTACAACATAGGTTAGGGTGGAGCGATTTTCATTGAAGGAGAGATAAATGTAATGGAACTCGTAACTACCGCAAACTCAGACCTCACGTTTTCTTGAATGTACCTCTATAAGACGTGAATGGTCCACTGAAAACGTGTTCTGACCACCCACTAACAAACACTGGATAAACACTGGCATTCAATCGTTTGGGGAGGTGAAAATTAGTGGATGTGTTGACAACGCTGAACAGATCAACGCTGTTATGCCTGCTTTATACCTTAGCTGTACGTTATCCACATTCTGGCTGGCTGATGTACTGGCTATAACATGAAGAAATTCTAATATTAGTAGCGTAAACGCCCGATCTACGAATCGATAACTAAACCAATTTGGACGCATGGTATCCAACTCTGGGGCTGAAAAAGTTTAAAACAGAGGAAGTATCGCTCAAATATACCACAACATATGATAACATGGTCATCCTACAAGAGTTCCGATGTTAAGACGAGAGCTCACATTTTTATTTCTCAGATGTTAATGTATTCCAGTTATATAGCCAATGCCTATCACACTTGTGGCCACTCTTATATTAACACCAAGGGTTTATCTTTGTTTAGTTATGTAAGTACTTCTGCACTTGGAATTTAAAATAAAGGTCGTGAGTCAGCTGACTGAGAAGAATTGATATTATGTGTGCTCTATCGATTTTTGAACCTTACTTATCGTAATAAGTCTGTGAGATTGCGTTACATGAACTCGTAACTATAGGATTGAGAGATCTATACACAACAACGAGTATCTTATGGACCCTTTTCTAGAGATTACAGGAGCCTTTAAGCATGTACAAAATTTGGTATCGAACCCAATATCCTCAAAATGATTGAATGTATGGTTGTATCTCGAATTGTGATATGCCAGGGCGATGTGCTTTCACCCCGACTTCGGTTTGTGATCATTGACGAACTTTTTGTTATTCTTTGTGAGTCCGGCTTTATCGCTCAAAGTTGGCAAGCAGCTGAATGTCTTCAGAATTAACTCAACATGCTCTTATCAAACTAGTTTCTCGTTATTTGTCAAGGACGTTCTTTCTTGTATAATAGTATTTGTATTTCATGCCATAGAGTCACTGGAGTTGTGAGAATCTTTAATCTGTTCAGTTGGTAAACGATCCAAAATAAGTGAAATTGTGTCTATAAGATTCCACACTGCCTGAAACGATACAAACACCACTGTAACAAAAGCTTATTGTAGGAGGCGGCCAAATCTAGTTGGATCGCTCAACCTTACCCATATCAACTAGAACGTGCAGCCATTTTACACATTATGCCAAGCGTATGTAGTGAGTTGAGCATTATACAGGTTAGAGCTAGTTGCAGAAAACAACTGGAACGTCAAGTAAAAAGTGAGATGTCACAATGGTCCAATGAAGCCTGAGTGACGGATAACCGAAAAAAATCGTATCCTTCACTTTAATTTTGCTTAGCTTAAGCGTGGCCGTAATACTCTCAGAAATATCATTGCGGACTTGGTTTTTAGTGTAACGTCATTATATTGAAGACGACACTTAACGTAACTGAGAATTGAGAAATCTTTCTTTTCGATTTTTGAGTTTCTTTGACAACTTGTCACATTGGGTTGTGGCAGCGCTAGCTTCACATTTAGGTGGTGATTCCAAATGACAAAATCATAGGTATTGGAGAAGGAAGATTTTAATCGTAAGAAGAGATGCAGCAGCGATGCAAAATTCCAAGAAATGTATTGAAAAATTTTAAGTGCATAAATAGTGAGTCTGCATAATTCAAATACATTGTCAACCCACTACATCCAACCATACAAATATGCAATTTAAAAAATTCTCAACATATCGATTGATTTCATTCGATATGGTACATGCATGTGGCAAAGCGTATTAAAACATGCAGATGAAATGTCACGTTTTAAAATCATTAAATAATTTCATGGTATCGTATTATATTCGAATAAATTGACAAGAGTGTGGGATAATAGAATTAAAACGTGAGAAAACGAGATAAATTTTATATCATGAAAATATGTAGTGGCAAATGGAAAACTTTTTTTGTATAAACTCATAATGCGATAGCAAATAGGTATGAGCCCAACATAAACCAATACTATAACACAATTTATTGATATTTCCTAGAATCATTCACACTCACACACGTACACCAACTAAAATTTGCATATTGTCTCTTGGGCTTTTCCAATTCAATATATTAATGTCGTTATAGTACTGCAAAATGTCAACAGCAAGTATATGTTATTCCGGTTCAATTATTTTCTTTATACCGAAAATTGTTTCCAACTTTAACTATTACGAAGATTATTATGACTCAAAACTAAGAAGAAGATAAACCACTGAAAACTAAAAATAACAAGATACTTACTTATACTCCACTATGATAAATATTTTGTTTGGAAAATTTTTGTAGTTTTCCTATTTCTCAAGTGAAGAGAAACGACATCGAAGATAAGACTTTATTATACATAATTTGGTATAGCATGATTTATGGTACGGAACAATTTAAATTTGTGAAAATAACTTCCTTATCTCAATGAGAGTACAGCATAATTCAATAACGTTTCTCATTATTTTGAAACTAGCCTAGCCACAATACAGATTCCGATTCACGCCAGTAAGTCTTACCCAGCAGACCTGGAAGCTGGCTAGGATTTATTGATTTATAAAAATCACACCAACCTCAGTGCAATCTGATGGAAGAACAGCAACGAAATAAATACAAGCAAGGGAATTGTCTGATATTCTCTGTCTGGTAGAGAGGACACTATGTACAAGGTATTAATGGATTAAAAAGCAATTGATATGGAATTCAGTGCTATCCAACAAAAAATGAACCCTACACACAAATAACACAATACACTGCCAAAATAGCAAGAACGAACAGGAACCACGTCAAAGTCGAATAAGGTCAGGATTCTGTCAGGATTATGTGCGGAATTACAATGCAGAAAGACTTTTCGACTTCTGTAACGTATATCAGTTGTTCATATGTGGCAGTAGGTTCCGATCGATCACGTAATGGTCACCAAGAAACTATTCACATTATTTCAAGATGTCAGAATATTGAAAGGTATGAGCTAACTAGCTGTGAAAATTTAACCCAAAAAGATTGAAAGATACGAAAACAAGAAACATTTTCAATGAAACGCTTCAACTCAAACACCCTATAGAAGTAAAGCCATCAAATATAGAACAAAATGGAAGTAAACTGAATCAGTCTATATATCAGAACTTCGACAGATGTCGAAACGCAGATACGAAGAAAAAGAACGCGCTATGTGAAGAATATGGACAAGGAATGATCGAGGAATTATTCAGAAAGCATTCTCAAGGTTGATGAAGAGGCCAGCACTATAAAGTTTGCCACACCAGTTCGCATTAGAATAGTCATCAGCAAAACTACAAGCACACGAATATTTCAAAGAATACGTTATCAAGAGCACCGAATATCTCCGATCATCAATTGACACCAAAAACGAAACTAGCAATACACATCCACCAAAGGAGCGTGAAGTTAAAAGTGTCATTGAAAAGCTGAAGAAGAATATGGATTTGACAGTATAACCGCCCACTTATTCAAAGGAGATTCGGCGACAGCTGGAGGCAGCCTATCACTAATAATACCAGAAGTATAGAATTCTAGCAGAATACCACAATAATAGAAGAGAGGTTTGATAATTACAATCTCCAGGGATGGTGAACTAAAACAATGCAAACATTTGTTATGTATTTCACGATCAATGCAAAATTAAAAAAATTAACAACACCAGGAAATAGTTGCAATGATCATATGAACTTTTTCCAGTGTCATCATTGACTTGATCCAGTAAATTACCGGAACTGCTCTCTATCACACAATCTGTGTATCATCTCTATCACTACTCCGTATCACACAAGACCTCGTGCGCAAAATCAGTACTACCGTTTGGCTGTAAGATATGGAAACATACAGAAAAAGTAAAAACAAAAATATGGGTCTTCGTAAACAAGTTCCTTCGACGAATACTTAAATGCTTCTGACCTAACGCCATAACTATCATCTTGGAATATAACAATGCTAACTAAAGCGAAACAACTTGGTAAATCATGAGAAAGCTGTAGCCCCAACAAATTAAGATGATCTTATTAGACGTATATTAGAACAGACACTTTAATCATTGTTCCGAATAGCAGTTGACCGAAGTCCTAGAATATGGTGTGAGCCGCTCATTCCTTTAAAGAAACCAATACCGCTGATTGCTAACTTCTTGTACTCTTAAGACCTTGACCTACCATCATTCACATTTTTCCAGATGACTTCCAGCTCAGACTCTATAATAAATGTGCTCAAATGCATAACTTTTTGTTAATGATACTGCACGTTTCACGTGCTGCTCGGTAATTTCACGTCCATGGATTTAAGTGAAGATTTAGTATTGTGTTGGTAGTATTCGAGGATTTGGCAACTTCGAAATATTTGGTTAATGAAATACACTTCGACAGACTAATCGATATGAAACTGCAGCTTTATAAATTGTTTGGCTTTGAAATATATTTAAAAAATTTTATCCTTTTATCCCACTAGTTTCACAATGTCGTCGCTTCCAGGTCTTCGTTCTCTTCAGATGGGCCGGTTTAAGATGTTGAGCGATCCGTGCCAAAAAATTACAAGGCTCGGGGCCCATTAACAGTTGCAAATGGAGCCCTCTAGATACCTGGCGACCACCAGTTCTAAGTTATCTTACCTGCGTATACGAGTCTCTGAGCAGGTGGACTAATTTCCTCCGACACTCGTGGGACCATAATGTCTACAAAAAATAAAAGTAATAAAACTGAGGCCGGCACTCTCCAAACGCCGGAAACATCAAGAGAGAGGTCAAACCGTAAAGTTTGCGCTCACTAAAAACACCAGAGGAAAGTTGCTTCAGACAACCAAGGCCAGTGACTACCGGGACTCATAGAATATCTAGCGATGCTGAGGAAGGATCGACCAACGTCCCTCTGGACGCTCGGCGTTCAAGATTTTGATCAGATGAGCTACAATCCGCGAGGGGCAGCTCAAGGCTGAGCAAAGTGAATCCGTGGTATGGGCCAAGTTTACCGACGGCAGTGACAGCTCGGAGAGAAACCAAGTGTCGAAAAGACAGCGATCCAAGGATGAGCTAGGGTCTGTCGACACAATATGGGCCAAACTGTTAATGGACATTATAAACGAGCGTGTTTTGTTGCTAGCCTTCATTGACAGGAGTCATGGAGATTGGAGCATCACCATGTAAAAATGAAGATTGGTGTATATAATGCATTGTGAGGCAAAAGGGTGCCAAGGAAGGCTCCAGATTATATATACCATAGTAATTCCTGGCTCCTCTTGCCGTGACTAAGAGAGTAATCGACTTCGGTTTCGGGACGATTTCTCTCATATTATATAAAAAAGACGAGGCTGAAACGCACAAGTAGGTGAGGACGTCAGCCAGCCTACACAAGTAACAGTTGAGCCAAAAAGAGAGGCAGCCCAACCAATGTAGCTCTCTGAGGTGACTGCACTTGGGGAGGAGATAGGCAAGCACCTGTTCCTGGTTTCGGACGAAGAAAACCTTTAGTCTCCCCTGCCACCCGGAAAGTTTTTAGGAACCCTAGAAGGACAAACTGGAGTTATTATGGAGAAACGCTTAAAGATTTATTAAAGCCGGGGCCTCTGAGCCACCAAGAACAGTGCAGGAACTGAACGGCATAGTGAACACAATTACTAGTGCCTGCAATCGGCCCTTCATCGCTGCTTGCCCATTAGTTAAGCCTAGCAGTAAGCAAACACTGGCATGGTGCTCCAAGGACTGGGGACCTACCAGAGGGCGTGTCAGAAAGCATTTAATAATAGGCAAAATTAAGAGAGGGGCTCAAGACTAGAGCTCTTATAAGGAGGACTTCAACAAATATAAAAAAGAATTAACGAAGGCACAAAGGAGGTCTTGTAGACTCTTCTGAGATAAAATGGAAGAAGTTTCCGAGACCTCTCATCTTAGGAAGATACTGTCTACTAATCCTTCCAGTCCCAGTTATTTAATTAAATCGGTTGGATCCTGGACTGCTTCTAGTGAGGAATCTTTGAAATTTCTCATCGAAACCCACTTTCCAGAAAACTTCGACGACTCGATACAGACTCGTACTCATCGCGAAGCACACTTACTGCCCATAGAAGATATCATAGCCAAAAAATTGATTCTATGGGCACTTGAAGGTTTTAAACCTTATAAATCGGCTGATCCTGACCGAATTATTGCAGCGGAAATTCAGAACAACTCGAAGATTATTCTCCCCTGGCTGGAAGTAATCTTTAAAAGACGTTTAAAACTGGTCTGTATTCCGCGGGAAAGGCAATGCAATTCTAACCAAAGCTGAACTTGAAACGCTGAAAGACGTGAACTTAAAACGATCGTGAGGATACTCACAGTACACTGCCTACTTGGAGAAAATGCGAGGAGGCTAGGACTAGAAGCAAATGACTTATATGAAGCTGTATGGATGAAAGGGAGGGAGAGACGGTAGTCCACCTCCTATAGGCTCATGCCGGGCTTAGGCACACGAAAGACATGGAAGTTTGTGTAAGTTCTTAAGGGACTGCCTCACTAATCTCGAACTGTGAGGTGAGATTTATCACGCTACATAAGTAGCTCATACTAGTTCTCATAAAGGTAATCTAATAGGGAAGTAAGATCCTGTGGTATCACAACGAACCATCGCCGGTCAAAGTGTGCTGTAGCAGCCACTCAACTTAAAATAACCATCCATCCCACTGGTAAAATTAAAACTCAACTAAAGACAGACAGATGGACTATCTTTGACTAAAAGAGGGAACCAATAGGCATACTTCTTCACCTTCGCCTAGATGAGCTATCTGTACCAAGGTTTGAAGTACTTGGTTTAAACCCAAAGAGTTATTAAACGTGTATGTTGCAATGAGTTAGTAAACAGAGTATTAGACGTGAGTTTCTAATGGCCTTCGCTTAGTTCCCATATGATTCGGAGTTACATCCTCCTACTCAAAAGTAAATCATAGCTATAGAGTATGATATCTCAGTTTTTTTCGGTTCCGATTCTCACACCACATATGATGGGGCAGCTTTAATATAAATCATTAAATGTCTATCTGCGTCTGATCTAGTCATCTTGAACCCTTTTTGATATCGTCAAGCCAGGAAGTGATTGATATTACTCCTGCCTCAGGGAGTTTAAGTGGAAAACTTTCAACGTAGAAGATGAAATACAACAAATACATGAAAGCCTAACATTCAGCAATAACAGTTTTATCTAGTCTGATGGTAAACTCTGGTCGTGAACGACGAGCGTTGTGCTTGCACATATATGGTGATATTTGAGTTAGTGGTCTTGATCCTGCGAAATCTATTCAGCTTAGTTTGATCTAAACTTGTATTAGTTGATAACGAATTCTGCAAAGTGTAGAGGTTGATCTGGTATCGCTAAGTTGTTTCGATCAGTTGGAGAAGTGATTTATGATCCAGACTGATAAAGGTAGATTATTAAGACACGTCGCCCAACACAGCGTACCCATACCTGTTTTATAATATAAGGAATACCCTAAATCAGTCCCAATCTTATGCTAAAACGATAACGATAATATCTTAAAAGGTGAAACTGGTATCTTCACCTTTTACATTGTTTACATTTCCTCAGAATATCTCTCAACACGATTATGCATTATTTGAATCGACAGGAAGAGACATATACTCTCTTGTGATTTGAATAATTTCTTTGCTTAATGTAATATCTTAAACAGGATTATATATTGAAGAAAGGGATTAGACTAAAAAAGGATTATCATTTTAATTATTTTGCTATATACATTTTTGAACACTGTATCGTGATGAATGAAAATGAACGGGAAAACTGTAGGGTGGTTCTCAAAAGTTAGAGATAATTTTTTTTCTACTTTGCCGAACACTTAATAATTCAACTAACATCGACCGAACATAAATTAGTATTATAGTATGACATATTGGTTATTATTTGAAAGTATTTATATAAATTATTTATTACACAATTTGGGTTTTGGGCCAAAAGTAAATAAAAAATGAGATTTTCCGAAATATAAAAGAAACGAGTCCTTAATTTATAATTATTATTTATAGTTTGGGGACGAAAACATATACATTATACACAGAATTAATTTAAACGATCCTTTTGCAATAGGGCCATGGTCATGGGTCATATTAATAATTTTTGTCTGGTGGATATAGTAAAAAACGGTTTCGTATAATTTTTCATCCTTAAATTTGTACATAAAAAGGAATTTGAGCTTTTGATGCAAGATTCGCAAGAATTTTGCTAGAAGCCAAACACCATTATAATACTTTGATTGAACTCGAAAAATGAGTTCAATTCAAGAGATATTACTTACTAGATGGTTACCTATAGACAGGACTGGACAATAAAATGAAACGGCCCGAAGAGTTTTGCCATAATTAGGAGGTCTTCGATTTGATACAAAATCGCTCTTTTATCGAGCCCCTTTGGGCCTGGTATCGTCGGTGGACAATTTTACATTATTTCTTTTGCATACCTCTCCTCACGCAACAAAGAACTTAATATTTTTCCAACGTTATCAACTATAAATGAAATCTATAAATGACAGTAAGAATTTTTAAAACACTCAGTTGGTGAAAATTAAGTTTTTGTAAGGCTTTACTGAAGGGATACCTAGATTAAGAACAATAATCAGCATAACATCAACAACACAGTTTTAAAGACAGGTTAGCACACAGGCCAACACCACAACGCTGAAGAAGTAAACACAGAACGTTCCAGTCAAATCAAGTTGCTTGCAATTCTTCTGTTGCAAACTATTAGTTTTGGGTATAGAAAAATGTCGGATATCGTAGAGAAATGATCAGACCATCCAATGTCAAACAACAAGTTTACAATTTGAGACGATTTATTAAATGAACAGATATAATGGTTAATGTTATGTCTTCGATGACCAATATCACGATATGTTACAGGATATGTGCCCGAATTAGAACAATACTAGGCAATAAAATTAATTTGAAAACGTGATGATATCGACTGGCACCTACAGCCTTTTATTTAACACTTCACCCTTTATAGTTTTCTCATATAAGGGATTTTAGAGAAAGAGGTGAACCCCTTTGTTTAGGACCACGAAAACTCTCTGGAAAAAAACGAAAATTATCTTTACAGCGTTTGATTTTACGTCTACCCCCAGAAAAGCCACTTGTCCGACATCGGAAATGTTTTCTGAAAAAATCTTCCGCCTGGAACATCGGCGCCTCTTTTGCAGGTATCACAGCAATTCAATAATATTTTATAAAATATTTCACTATTGTTCTTCTTCTATTGATTTGCTCGCTTCAACGATCCACGACAAGTGATCGCCAGTCACGATGACCTAGTGTACCCAAGACTCATCCTACGTCGTCTATCTATCGGGTAGGAGATCTCTGTTGTAGTCCTACAGTCGTTGGCTTGTTTGGTGGGTGGGACTTTGCGAACGGATAACGTGTCCAAGATCATACTTTTGATATTTTGATTTATACATGTTGAGAATTTTCTTTTGTTGAGAATTTTCTTTTCTGTCGTCAAATACAAGTGGTGGTGGATGGTACGACTTCCATTCCACATTCTTTAAACGCTGGTGTCCCTCAAGGATCCGTCATTTCTTCAACTCTTTTTCTAATTTTCATCGATGATCTTCTATCATCAACGCTCAATCCAATATGTTCTTATGCTGATGACAGCTCACTCTCCTCCTCATTCTGCTTACCTTCTTCTTCATCGCGAAACGATGTTCTCGCAGAAAGAATTGCTATGAAGAATCGCCTTAAGTGTGATCTTATTACAATTCTGGAATGTGGTGAATCGAACAGGGTTGAATTCAATCCCAACAAAGTTCAATCCTGCGTTTTTTCTGGCCGAAATGATGGCTATTCGTCATCTTTTCTGATTGGCGAATCCAGTTTGGCTACATCGGACTCATTTTCGATGTTCGGCTTGAGTTTAACAAAGAAAATGTCCTGGAATGAACAAATAAGCAAAGCAGTGATTAGTGCAGCTAGATGTCTTGGACGATTTAAGTTGTATTTTACACCATCTGAAACACTTTCAATTTAAAAGACCTATATAAGACCCAGACTAGAGTATAATTCTCACATTTGGGCTGGAGCACCAAAAACACATATGGCTGCACTCGAACGAGTCCAAGGCCGAGCATCTCGAATGATTGCGGATGTAAATGTATCTTCAAATCTCGATTCTCTTTCCCACAGGCGGAATGTGGGTGCTTTATGTGTGTTCTAGAAATACTTTTATGGTCATTGCTCATCGGAACTTTACGAACTTATGCCTGGTTTATCAAGACCCATGCGCAACTTAAGAAGACCTTTACACAGATATAATCTGAAAATTAAATTCGCCAGGACCAATAATTTCCAGAGCACGTTTTTTGTTCGGAGTGCGTGAATGTGGAATGAGCTGAATTGTGGAGCATTTCCCTTGGCGTATAATGTACAGAAATTTACTTTGAGTCCTTTTCGACCTCCATCCTTCCATATTCCTTCCCATCTTATTATTAGGAGTGCTGTGTGTTTGTTGTGCAAGAACAATCATATTAAGGATAAATATACTATTCTAAGTGCTACATAATCATTAAAAAAAAAAAAAAAAAAACTCGCATCCGGTAAATGGTTCCCTGTCGAGAATTATTATAATAAATTTACGCTCAGTTAAAGCTAATTTTTCGATATTTTAGGCTGTCAATGTTCAGACTCTCCAACTACAGATTATCATTCGTCTTATAAGCACTTTAGTTAATTCGAATGCATCGAGAACCTCTTTCAGTGAGATGACGGTGCGCCTCAGAATAAAAATTTCGTCATCGTATGCTAACAGCTGGTTTTTTAATATATAGACTGCTGCTTCGCAACGTATGAGCTGATTTGTGATGTGTGATGTGATTGGTTGAAGAGAATTCCAGTTATTTATTCTCATTGCCGCACTCCATATAATATCTGAAAGGCATCTGAAATTTTACCTTCAATTAGCAGCTTATGCTTCGATTCATTAGAAATTTGCTTGTATATCAATTTCGACGGTTTCTACAGACAGGTCAATAGGTTTCATACCGCGTTTCTCTTAATGCTGTTGCACGTCTGCTGGAGGTCGAAAATACTCCTCAAGAACCATTTGAACCGGTTTTCGTCTTACAAAATATTACAAAATATACAGTGAGAGGATCTTGACTTGAGAGGAATTAAAAACTGAATTTGTGATTTGTGAAGTGAATATATTCTATAACAAGAACAATAATGAGTGATAGAGTAGAACGGCTAAGAGATCGAGCACACACTGAAAAAAATTTAACCTAAATATAATGTTTTTGTAATTATTATTAATGAATTTTTAACTTGATCTGGACCCTACGTTTTTTCTCCCTTAATTTAATGAAGGCATATATAACATTAATGTTTATTTACAGATATAAGATCAAGTCACATAGCACCATAATTTAAAGAGTATGCGGCTTTATTTTTAAGCATATGGTACTCATTTTTAAATATAAGATACATTGAATTTAAAGTCGAAAATCATATACATTTGGATCATTTTATTAAATTCAAAGAAACATTTCTTTAAATTTAGGCAATTTGACATTTGATTAAAGCCGAATAAATTAAATATCAATGTCTTTTGCCTCAATTATAAACCATATAAAACTTAATTTAAGGAATATTTCCAAGCATAAATGACCAGGTTTACATTAATTCCATGTTTCTTCATATGTCCATGTTGGTTCGTTTCTTTGATGTATTGGTTGTTTTCTTAAGTTATTATATTCACATCAAGCTTAGTTAATTTTTTTATAGAGAAATTTCAATTAAAAAAAAAACAATTTTATTTTTTTATAAAGTTTATTTAAACAAAAAAAATTCAGTGTGACGTTTATTTTCATCATGTCTTTTTTTTATATTTATCTCTTATATTTATAATTTAAATTTTAATATTAAACTTAAAATTAAAACAATATATATTTAACATTAAAATTTGGTTCGAATAACTCTCATCGTCTCCCACTAAATGAATTTTGAAATTTGCTCCATGGATTGTCCATACATTGTTACCATTCTTTATCCTATTCAAACTCCACATCTTTTGTTTTTTCATGTGTTTTTGTTGCCGCTTGCTAACAAATAAATAAAAAATTACAAAATTGTTATAAATTTATTTAATTGATACTCAAAATATAAAAAATACTATTTGGTTTCGATGAGTCTGTATTTTTACTGCGCCGAAATATCCCATTTGTTGGATAAGCTTCATTAACTTATCTTCGTTATACAGGTTACCTGTGTCGATCTGTTTTCACTCGATGATAATACCATCCCTAAATCGATTAAAATAATATATGAAAAATACATTTAATTACATGTAAAGATACTTGGACTTTTCTTTCCAAAATAAAATTTTATAAAAATAGAAACGGAATCTTATAGATATGGTTAATCTTTCATCAACTCAGAAACACTTAACAAATTTGTTAAAGTATACATTATACAAACGAAAACACTTATAATTAAATATTTACCTTAAATAATTGAAATTGAGGTTTCTTTGGTCAATTTACACTACTCCAGTTAGATTGTTTAACTGGACCACGTTTTGATAGTATCTAAACCTCACTTTTTTTTTATATATTCACATATTTTAATCAATTATATAAATGTTACTATATTTCAAAAAATTAGTTTTTATTTTTTACAAACAATTCAATTTTTTATAATAAAATAACTTCAATTTATTTAATTAAAATTTTTTGCTTTATATTGTATTTTTGAGAAGGAGATTATTGCACTTAATAAAGCGATGGTTGCAACACAAATGATGAAAACTCATTCTCATAGCAGTATTTTTCCTAATATAAATCAAATCATTGCAATATCTGCCTTAAAATAAGCAAATTTTACTACAATGCATAGAAGTTATGTTAAAAATCCCTAATTTAATGAATAAGTTATATATTTTTAAACAAATTCGAAACAAAGGATTTAGTCATTAATAACATAAAATCAATGTACGATTTTGGTCCTTAACTCAATAAATTATAGTCATTAAAGTTTTCACAATAAGCCTACCTTATATTAATGGAAAATTTACTTTAAATAAAAGAAAATTCCTTAATATTATAATAAGCCGGTTTATTTTAGCCTTACTTTAATGAATGTTTAAATCATTCTAATTATGAAAAGCTAGGCTGTTTTTAATGCTCAGTTTTCTTTAAATTATATAAAAATATTCATAAGCTTAATGAAAATCTAATTTATTTGACTCATCTGTAAGAAAATTACAATTCCATGAAATAAAGTAGATGGTTTTTAGAGTTGAGGTTCAACTTTTTTTTCAGTGCATGGTCAAATAGTTCAAATTCTTCGATTTGCAGAAGCTAAAACTGAAGAGTTCACCATCGAAGCTGATAAAACGAGGTTGGAGGTACTTGAACCGCTCTACAATACATTCAATGAGATGGAATTTGAAAATCCGAACTTTCAGTCCATTATAATGGACTCCCGAAGTTGATGAGGTATATTACAGAGCACGTCAGTTACTAACTAAAGTATGTGGCCAAAGAGGTAAAAATGATGAAGCTAACACCAACCAAAATTTAAATACGACACTTGAACAATTCTTCGACCAACAAAAAACCTTTTATGAAGGCATAAGTTCATCACAGCAAGCTCGTCTACCAAAGATAAATATCGAGCCATTTTCCGGAAATTATAATTGTTGGCCATCATGCCATTATTTGTTCAAAACGACCGTACACAACAATCGACATCTTAGTGGAGCACACAAATTAAAAATTCTCAAAGGTTTACTGAAGGACGAGGCGGCTTCATTGATACGGCACATTTTTATTACCGACACAAATTATACAAAAGCATGGGAAAAGTTATGCAACCGTTATAGCAAAATGACATCCATTATTTCTACATTAGTTCAAACATTTATGGAACAGAAGTCATGCAGTCGAAGCAATGGAAGAGAGTTGCGACGAATCAGCGAAAAATCAGATGAAGTATTGCGGGGATTGCGAGTCTTCAGCTGGAAGATGGAAATTCAGCTGATACACGTGACCCATGGCTCATACATATCATTTTGGGTAAAATTGATCAAGAGACCAAACAACTGTGGGCAAACGAGTCCGTTGGCCTAGACTTTCCAATATTTAAAAATTTTCTAAACTTTTTAAATAAGAGGTATGACGCGCTTGAAATATGTGAATCGTCAAGCAAACGAATGGTTACCCGATCTGCGACAAAATAATTTATTACAATGAAATCAGCTGTTCCTGATACAACACTGGAGTGTGTGGTATACAGACAATCACATCCCATGTTTAAATGCAATGAATTCAAGAACATGGGCTTAGACGCAAGACTTAAAACAGTATCAAACCATAATCTTTGCCTTAACTGTTTAAAGAAAGGTCACGTTAGCGCAAAATGTTTTTCTAAATCATCTTGTCTCATTTGTAGGAAAAAACATCACACATTACTACATCAAGAAAAAATTGACAGTCAACCTGGTTTTGTCATCACATACTAATGCAGCAATCACCAGCCAAGCAACCTTCAGAAACTAAAAATGAATTAACCGAACAATCAACCAGTACAGATTTAAAAAGTGACCAGATTAAGACAAAGGTTTTACACACACTATATGCCTCCACAACCACGGTACTACCAACCGCAATGATATACATTAAATCACGTACCGGACAACTCCAGTTATACCGTGCATTATTAGACTCCGGTTCTGAAACGTCGTTTGTTACCGAATACTGTGCACAAAGCCTAGGCCTAGAGCGTAGTCACTCTTTCGTATCAGTTTACGGCTTAGCATCAACATCAGCTGGAAAACAAGAGGAACCATCAATATGACCATTCAATCAAGAACTGACCAAACTTTCAAGTTAATCACCACGGCTCATATTATTAAAAACATTACCTCGTTGTTACCAACGAGATCATTGAAGTTCAACAAATCAGTGCTACAACTAGAACTAGCAGATCCTGACTTTTACACACCCCAAAAATAGATGTACTGCTTGGAGAGGATATATTTTTTGAAGTGTTTAATCCAGAAAAGCATAATTCGTCATGTCAAACAAGCCTACATATCACAACAGAGCCACTACTTCCAATTACAAACGATGATCTACATAACAGTTTGCAGAAATTTTGGGAAGTAGAAGAAATCACGTCACAGTGCAACCCAACAGCTATGATTCATGAAACTGAAGAATTTTACGAGGAAACAACTATACGAACCGAGGGTGGTCGATTTAAGGTCAAACTGCCATTTAAAAAACCTTCACTTCTTTTGGGAAATTCTTATAACGCAGCTTACCACCGATTACTGGCAAGGGAAGGAAAATTCACAAAAGCACCAGAACTGTACGAAGAATATAAAGCATTCATGGATAAATATAGTACTATGGGACACACGAGCCGTATGTCTACAAACACTATTCCTGTCAAGGATCATGAAAAGTTTTATCTACCGCATCATGCTGTAGTTAAACCAAGCAGTAGTACCACAAAACTAAAGGTGGTATTTGATGGATCATGCAAAAGTAGCACGGGCCTCTCGCTTTACGATATTTTACAAACTGGTCCAAATTTACAGCGTGATTTATGTACCATAATCCTAAAATTCCGAAAGCATGCCGTTGTATTTGTAGCAGACATAGAAAAAATGTACAGTCAGATTCTGGTTGACGATGACGACGCTAACTACCAACTGATATTGTGGCGAAACCATCCAAGAGAACAGATCCAAACATACAAACTCAACACTGTTACATACGGAACAGCGAGTGCACCATTCTTAGCAGTAAAGACACTGAAAAGGTCAGCTCTAACGGCAGCTCAACTCTATCCACAAGCAGCAAAGGTGATAGACCAAGACTTTTACGTTGATCACTTGCTTACCGGATGTGATACGATTACTGAAGCGATTCAACTAAAAAATGAAATCACAAAAATCTTAGACCAGAGTGGATTTTACTTAAGAAAGTGGAAATCCAATTCAAAATGCCTGTTGAACTCGTTTTCCGCACATGACATTAACCATATTCCAAAACTAATAGAAAACGACACAACTAGTAAAACGCTAGGAATTGTATGGAATGCGGAACGTGACATTTTTTCTTTCAAGGTACAGCAAGATAATGGCCAAACGAATTGGACCAAACGAAAAATTCTATCTGCAGCATCCAAATTGTATGATCCGCATTGATTGTATGGTTTGAAAAGGGACATTAAACGCCAAGATCAAGTACGATATTGAAAGACCTGGCCGTGTTGCCTAGATTTTGATATACATTTTCGGTCCATCTGTACTGTGTGCAAATATTGCGTTCCCGTAATACGGGATGGTAGGTGATGATGATAACGGCCTTATCAATTTGGCGGAAATTCATTGTTGAAAAGGGGAGTCTCTGTCCCGATTTAGCGATAAGACTAGTTCCATTTGCGTCCTTTACCAAATCTCATGATCATTCCTGAGCTTAGTCAGCTAAAAATACGGCTGCAGGCCCTCTGTAAGGTGATTTTGTTAATGGTGTCCAGGTATATAAATAGTCTATAGAATCGGTGGTGCTGTCATATCGAAATCATCAAGGTCATCTTACTGGGCATCTGTAACAACCAGAGAAGTATTAAAATTGTTTAATCCCAGCGAAGATTAGTGTGGTAGCCACCACCAGTAGTAAGCATCTATTCTTATACAATTTATCGAATAAACTGTGTGAAACTGATTTTTAACCATTTCAAAGGTCATCTGATTAAAAGTTTACACTGTTGTCATTATCTTTATAATCATTCATAATCATCTATACATATGGCAGTTCTAGCAGTTCTAGTCTGTAAAGGTTATGACCACCGTATATGAACTATACTACGTTTTTGTATTTGTGCATTCTGCCTAGTTTATTGTTCCGGTCAAGCTCTTAATAAAATGATTTAATCTCAAAATGGCCTCCCTTCTCTAGCCGCGATAGTAGCTGACTTCACAATCCACCTATTATGAGTAAAGTCACTTAAGTATAGGAACATTGAGAGATGGGCGTACTTTCTGGGTAGAGCACAAAATATCGTATCTTTCAATCAGTAAAATTTGATTAAACGACTTAATGGAATTCAGTAGAAGTGATGTCGGGGTATTTAGTGCTCGATCAAAAGCTCAGAAAAAAGCTTCTAGTAGGAGAAATCCATGTTTGAGGTATTCTTTGGTTTTTATACTCAAACCGTTAGCATCATATATCTTCATACGAGAAGTTTTCAAGATTGCTCTTTGGTAATGTGAAGATCGTTTTGCAAGCCACCTACCAACGACACATTTTATTATTTTCCCTTGTAATCTTGTAACGTAAATGGGTTACTTACGGCAATGCCATCTTTGATTTTGAGTTGGATTTTTCATGAAAAAGGTTTGTGCGACCATAGGCTCAAAACTTCGCTTATTTCCATGAACTAATGATAAACTGTTCAAATTATAAGAGTAGGACCGCGTACCTGATAGAGACTCCTATTTGACTTTCCTGCCTATGATTCATTATTGAGTTTTCAACTGGGCCTTGTTGGTTGAAGCTTTGTTTTTAATTTTATCCTTGCTGTTGGGTTTCTCTTTATTCCCACAATTTTGAAGAACATCTTAGAGCAACTGTTACTTCTTATTTTTAATTACTTTAACAAATTAGTGTGCAATAGGTCGTTTTCATGTTACTGCAAAATAGTCACTAAGTTTGGACTCTCTTAAACCATTAGTGTGTTGCGATTTAGTTGCAGAAGTCGTAAATCACTTAGTGTTATAACTATCCACTTCACCAGGCTGCATACTTCTGTATTATATAAAAAATATAACACTGTTTATAACATTGACTTGCAGTCAAATTCTGTTCCTGACTCGTTGACTGGCAGTCAAATTCTGTTCCTGCAAAGCAATTACAATGCATTTAATCCAACTTCACAACACCTTTATTTTATAGTTTTGATAATTTCGAATTTATCGTAAAACATCATCGAAATTAGTCATAAAACTTACTCTGCTCTACATTAGCAGTTGTGCTGAAGAAATAAGAAAATGTTAACAGAAATTTATATCCTGCACGTTTTATGACTGATAGGGGTTTAATGACAAGACGTGTATTGAACCAAACATTATGCTTTTACATCCATTACCTACCTATTATATATATTTTATATGTCCAAACCCATCACTGTTTTACGACTATTGGATATTGCACAGAAACTAATAGTTTGGTTTTATTGTAAATTGAAAAAAGCTCACAGCACTTCGTTTATCTTAACTGTTAAACCAACCATATGTGTATACATAATATGTCTGCAATCCAAAAATACATGTATATGCAAAGCTCCTAGATAAACAAGCCGCACACATCAAAATTGAGCTTTAAAAGTTTATACCCTTTATTTACCAACACATTCATAATTGATGACGTCATGAAAAACGTACTTGATCCGCCTACATTTCATTACTATTACTAAAAATTTAACAGTGTCTAGAAAATAAATTTGTTTTTATTTCGAATGTCAATTTTGTTTTGTTTGTTTTTGTTGTTACAATTGTGAGTGTAAATAAATAAATAAAACATTATATTTAAATTAATTTATGTGAGATCAGTAACAATTTTGATATAAATAAATAATGAACCTTATGTGTTATAAATAATAAATATAAACTTAATTGTGATAATATTCTGTGCAACACAAAAAAACAAAATCGAAAAGTATTTGGTTATGTTACATTCCAGTATGAATGTTTACATTCCAGTACTATTCAAAATCGATTGCCATAATGACTATTTTAAATATTTTAAACATACAAACAACAGCATTTGAACGAAAGTATATATAATATATACTGAATCAATTGGGTCAACTATTTGATAATCCAGGCCAATGGGTTCAAAATGATGAAAACCTTTCTGTATGGGTAAAATCAAACGGATCGAGTCAAGATCGAATATGAAATATAGGTAGGTTCGATGGTTGCAAAATTAAACATACATGTTCAATTATTTTTTCTTTAACTTTCAGCTGGATTATACTAGTGCATTTTTCACATGGCTGTGATAATTTTCAAGGCCTAATGAGTCCATTAACCACACCGTTAAACAATAATAGTTGTTCGAGTGATGGGTATCATTCGGAATCAACTGATTCACTGTACGACGATATTTGTGCTGGACTCATTATATCGTATCATATGTTGTACTGTAAGAATTGTACAAGATAAGAAGGGTTTTCACAACTACCAAGTATGTATACCAAGTTAAAACCAAAATTTTATTTTCAATGTGGTTGGATCAACCACTGGAAGTTTGTGACATACTATACAGCAGGAAAACGGTCGACGAATTTACAATAAATTTGGATAGTGCGGTGCCTAAAGATTTTCACGATTCGTCCGATTTATCTCCATTTAGTGATGTGGAATGGCAAGTAGCCAATCAGGTATGTTTTGAGGGCTGTGTGCTGCAATTGTTTTTACTAATTAATTGTTTTTCTCTGTTTTAGCTCAACTATTTGAAGAGTAAATCCATCCCCGATCCAAACTTAATTGAACAATTTTTGGTATACGAAAAGACAAAACATACATATTATGTAAATGTATATGCATATGTCGCCGGATATATCTTAATGGTTAAGAAAGTTTCTCATCACGCCGCGTTCTCGAGTTCGATTCCCACCGGTTGACCCAAAATTATCATGCAACCGGATGACATAAAAACGCGATTGTGTGTAAAAACATTCGTTGGGCTGACCACTTACAATGTGCACCAATCGTTAAATTGGTTCATAAGGTCTCAGTTGAGACGCGGTAAGGGTCATTTACGGCCTCTAAACCATAGATAAGATTAAATATATGCATATGTATTATGTATATGTATATGTATATGTATATGTATATGTATATGTATATGTATATGTATATGTATATGTATATGTATATGTATATGTATATGTATATGTATATGTATATGTATATGTATATGTATATGTATATGTATATGTATATGTATATGTATATGTATATGTATATGTATATGTATATGTATATGTATATGTATATGTATATGTATACGTATATGTATATGTATGTTTATGTATATATATGTATGCATGTATATATATATGTATATATATATATATATATATATATATATATATATATATATATATATATATATATATATATATATATATATATATATATATATAAATATATATATATATATATATATATATGTATATGTTAATGCATATGAATATGTATATGTATTTCAAAATGTGTATAATATATATATATATATTTATATATATATATATATATATATATATATATATATATATATATATATATATATATATATATATATATATATATATATATTCATTTATTTATTCCGAATAATATATTATAAGAAAACTGGCATTACTTATTGTAATTTGAAATCAAATTTGAAATAAATATTAATAATGTGGGAACTATGTTACATAATGTATAATCAAAAATTTATAATTTCAATCCACACACTTTTAATTTAATATATCAAATACAGTTGTATTAGAATGTCAAGCCATAGTTGGCTTTCTAATAAAAATATACTAATTTTAAATTTATACGTTAAAATTCGATGTAAAAAATATTGATATAAATGTTTAAAAAAAATTTAATTATTTTATTTAATAAATAATAAATAATATTGAAACAAATTGATTTTAATTTTATTTTCAATCATAGAATTGAGTTCCATGGCGAAACATAAATTAATCTTCGTCAACTTTAATATTTTAAATAACATGCTGTTTGATCTTGAAATGTAAGTAATCTAAATTTTTGAGGTATTATTCACATCGACAACGAGCAAGTTTTTTTTTTGTTAAAAATTAGTTGTGTTCAATTTTCTTAATATTACAAAGCTTTCAGAATCATTACGTAATAGTAGTTGGCACCAAACATAACACATCCAGACTATTACGCGGGCTACTCACATCGCCTTTCCACTACCTCGTCGATGCTTGGTCGGATTCCAATAGTCAAAAATCAATCTAATACTAAAACATTGATGATTTCCTTGATAGTTGATCTGATTGATTATTTTTATTTCTGCACTGTCACAAATAATTATTTTGTAGCCAAAAAATCGGTTATATATTTAAATTTAAATTTGCAGATGTTGTAGAAGTTTAACAACATAATAAATTAAGTTGATTAACAAAATCATACATGAATGCTTCATATTCATCTGAAGTGAAACGTATTCATAGTAATGATGATAATTTCAAATTTAACGAACTTTTTCGATAAAACAACAAGACAAAAATAAAACCGCTGAATGAAAATCTTTGTGGACGATGTTATTGGTACCGTTTTATTGTTAAATGCAATTTGTATCTAAATAAATGTATTTTAATAATAAAAAATAATACAAATACTTATAATTATTTTAAAAATTCACACTGTTAAAAACAGTAACGATTTTTTTAGTGCCATCGTGTATCAAGTACAAGAATTGTATGGGCATAAAAAAACAATTAATTGTTCAAGTATTTACTTTCATTTACCTAATTGGATATTTTTATTGTGTACTTTGTATTATAGCATTAATAATATGCTTTAAAATATCAATAAATACGATTATATTTTTAAAGTTATAAAGTGCCATCTATTATCCAATACTTGAAGTAAGTGTTTTTTTTTCGTAGTTCATACGTCATTGATCTTGTTTTATATATTTTTATACGGCGTTTAGAACCAATTATAACATATACATGCATAAAAATTGAATAAATCGAACCGTTTTTATTTTTATCATAACTATTAAAATAATTCGTATTTTCATTTGGTTTCCATATATGTTATATGAAAATGTTTGATTTAAATATTGATATAAAAATAATTTTTGTTTTCAGTTTTTTTCATTCATTAAATTTGAGTCAAAAAACTTCAATTTTACATTAGTTCTTATGGAAAGTATCAAAATCTATACCCCTTAAAAAAGCTCGATAAATTTAAAGGGTCTTTGTGTTTGGCTTGTATTATTTAGGATGCTTTGGTATATGTGACAGTCGATTGTCAAATAAAAATTCAAACTTTCGAATCAAACTTTTTTTTTCATAAAGCTCACACATAATTTAACTGTTCAAGATGCTAAAGAGCTTTAGATTTTTTATAATCGAATCACGTCAATCAATTTGATTGGTTATGCTATAAATAAATCATTAGTCTATATGCATTTAAATATAATTTTCACTCTCTCTGTTTTCAACGTTTGACAGAACGAAAGCTTTTAAGGTTTTGGTAAACAAAACATTGAAAATCAATTAGAATGAATCAATATTTAATTCTCTGTTGCGTGTGGAGTTAAAATCAGAATTTGTCCGTTAAATTCAATCTAGATAATGTCTAGATATTATATTGGTGTTCTACTGCTAACTAAAACTATGTTAGAGACAAAATTCTATAGCCTGGAGGCTATCATCGTTTCTTTAGTCGAGATAATCCTATATAGTCATTTACAAAGTCGGATCAGAAGAAAGCTCAACTCTAGCATTTTAATATAGAAGTCAAGGTGTTGTTTCATCGACCAGATGGCTCAGTCGTTCAAGCTGTGTCTATGGAGTGGAAAGTACGGGGTTCGAAACCGGACAGGGGCACGATACAAACGGTATAACAAACGATTGTTCTCAAACTTAAGATCAGTCATGTGACTCATTGTTATCAGTACTGGTATAGTGCAATGCAATGTAGATCTACGTCAATAAGACATGTAGCCCTATATATCGGATGTTGGAAACATAATTCTTAATCGAACGCTCTCAGTCTAAACCTGTCAATTCTCTGAATTAAGATTAAATAAGCTATCCGAAATCTTCATGACTGTTCGTTGACCCTGAAATAGGAAAATCGATGTCAAGTTATATGCAAAACACCAGCACTGGAAGTGTTAAACACTTTTTAATTCTTGTCCCCAGCACTATTACAGTCGGATTCTAGTACATCTATCATAATTGAAGAAGAACTTTAAGGTCTTTGCTAGTCTATTATTCCTATATGAACTATTTCGATGAACGACATTAGATGGTTTGTTTCGGTCTCTTTAGTGCCGACTGATGTCGATATTAAATTAAAGAGATAATAACATGCAGGCAAAGATCCAATAACAGTGGAGATGTACTTATATAGCCCAAGTAATCGGTCTAAATCGAATTTAGAGTAAGTGTAGCCGCCTATGTACCTACAAGTCGATAAACATAGTATGTAAACTAATATTATGATGATGACCTTGGCATAAACCTCATAGTAAAATCCGATGTCGACAAGTAAGACTAGCAATTAAATGACCCGAAACCAGAAAAGCATAGACAAAATTTACCATGTGGAGATCTTCGAATATGAATGGTTTTGAATTTAAGAGGGTTTGCTTTCAGTGGACTAGCATTAAAAAATCTAGCTACCAAAACCAAATAATTTCAGAAGAAGCGATGAATGAAGTTCGAAAGCGGATGAAAATCTACAACTGATTCACAAATCATCTAGTAATCTTGCATGATTTAAGTTTTACGGAGGGTTAGAGACCTTTGGCTAGTATATACTCTTTACATAATTTTATTATATTTTTAGCCGATCCAGGTTGGATCTAGTAGATCAAGTAGTTTGTTCCTTCTCAGTCTTCTCACTGGATTTGTGCCATCCAACATTCTAGACTAACGAAATCCATCTTCCAATCTCTATGGAGGTTGCCATTTCTCATGTTCCATGGTTAATTTACTATTCCACGTAGGCCTTTGCTTTGGAAAGACTGGATGATGTTGACTTTTGCTTTGTACATCCCCAGAGCTGAATACCGAAAGTCCATATAGGCTTAACAATTTTCCGGTTCAGTATAGCAATTTATTATGTCTGCGTATAGTAAATTGCTAGGTCAAGAGTCATACCTAGATATTTTGCTGTGTTTGCATATCGAATTTGCTATGGGAGTTCCGTTCTGGTATTCCAATCAACCTTTTTATTGGTGAAATTTACATGAATCGATTTTGCTTCATTCAGTTTCATTAGCCACCTTTTCGTCCCAGTGTTGACCATATTAGTCACTCTTTTCAATTTGCTTGTGGATAGAAGTCTTGCACTTCGATCGTTAGAGGATCAGAGGTATATAGTACATATAAAGTTGGTCCCAGAACACTGCCTTGTGGTACTCCTGCTGAAAGCTATGTAAGAATTAAGTGTTTCATAAAATTGCTTTGGTAAATCTAATAATGAGATGGAATAAGACTTCTTTCTTTAATTATTGGTTTGAGTCGCTTAAGCAGTAATTTCTCGAATATTTTTGAAATTATTGAGAGTAAGAAAATCGGTTTGGTTCCTCTTTGATGAAAGCTTGATTAGTTATTTCCGGTATTACTGGATTTTTCACGGATTTTTCGATTTGTCTCTTAATTTCTGTAGCCTCTTAATCTCTGTTCACATCTCCTGTAATTTTCCGGATGTGGCTGTAAGCAAATAATACATTTTGCAAGAACATCTTTACCAACCGGGCAATATTGAGCGTAATGTCAACCAGTACACTTAACGCATCTATCATCTCTTTGGCAATATTTCTGAGTATATGGTTAAAACCTTGACGTTTTTTGCCCTGCAGTATGCGACCGCTTGGTTTTTCAATGGCTCTATTTTAACTCTCATGTTTGGTATTGCCTTGATATTATACAAATATTCCAATTTTTCTTTGTTATTGAAAGTGAGCATAAATAGTGGAAGAATAATTTCCTCTTTTGCGCAGGTCGGGTGAATACCCGTAGGATAGGTTAAGTTAGGTTAGGTTGAGTTCCTGCTACAGCACACTTAGACCGGCGACGGTTCGTTGTGATACCACAGGATCTTAGTTGCACCTTTTGTCTTCATAAGGACCAGTTTGAGCTACTTACGCAGCGTAATAAGTCTCGCACCTTACAGTTTTCTAGATCAGAGGAAGCAGTCAAATATGAACATACCCAAATATTCATGTCTTTTCTGTGCCAAGAACTACCGTCTCTTCCTCCTACTCGTCTTTTAGACCTAGCCTCCTCAAATGTTCTCGAAGAAGGCAGTGTCCTGTGAGTATGCTCACGATCGTTTAAAGTGCACGTCTTCGTAGAGAGATCAGTGTCTTTGAGCGTTTCAAGTCCAGCTTTGGCCAGACTTGCCTTGCCACTCTACATGAGAGGGTGTTTTTCCACCTATCGTTTGCTGAGGCTATCGCCTCTTTTTTAAACGCGGTCTTGAGTCCCCAACTTTGCCCTTTCCAGTAGCAGTTGGAGAGTTGTACCATGCCTCACTAGTTCGTCCATCCTGCAGTTTCCCATAACGTCTTACTGGGCGGGTACCCAGACTACTTGAATGTTGAATTGCTCATTCATCTCATGAATGAGATCAGTGAGCATTCAACCCAACGTCGCTCTAGACGTTAGAGAAACAGAGTCCGGCAACTTTATTGGCGATATCAGTCGACGATACTATGCTTCCGTTTTCAATTCCGAACCACTCTTCCAAGATTCTCTTTACGGGCAGGTAGGTCGGAACCTTTTCTCGAAACACAAACTCGGTGTAACATAGTCTAGATTCACCAGTTCTTTCGGTTATGGAAGACCCCTGACAATAAGCTTTAATGGAAGTTTTTTCTTGTCCTCATATAGGTAAACCACGGAAATTTAGCTTCGTAGCTAAAGCTCTAAATAGGTGTTAGAGTCCGTCACATTTATTTCCCAGACCCCATTGCTTAGAGATACGAGTTTATACTCAGCTATCGTAACCCATTTCATAATCACTTGTATAGAGGAGTAATTATAGGCTGTTCTTCAGATGTTAGTTGTTTTTTATATTATTTGGCTTCTGGAAACATCTTTTGATGTTGAAGGTACATTTTGGTGTTCTCTGCAGTTTAAAAATAGGTCCTAATGGGTTAAACAATGATTGCCAACCTCTGAAGAGGGTGGATTTGGTAGCAAGTTTTTGAGAAGTAGGTTATCATTACTATCGATGGCTTTGGTATTGTTATTGATTTCATGCATAGTGACCCAATTCTAGAATTGAATGAGACGTTTTCGAGCTGTCCCAAAAGTACATAAACTATGCTAATATCGTTCATGTCGTATCAATGTAAAACTGTTACTATCATCTTATATTTGTGCCATAGATGTGTGGTGTAAGAAACAGATCAATATAGGACTTATCGTTATGATTTGAATATTTCGATTTCAGGGATTGAATGAGATGAATGGAAGTTATCCAAAACGCGTAGGACCTTTTTTGGATTTTTTGAGAGGTTTTCTTATTTGTTTCCAAAGGCTTTTTGGTTTATATTTAACCAGTCCTAATCGAGCAAGTTATCTGTTTCTTTCATTTCTTCCTCCTTTTTTTAAGATGAGACTGAGCTGTAAGCTGATTAGTTTTATTATACAGATCCAAAATCATTTTTATCTCATTTATCAGAGAACGTTAAGAATCAGGGAGCATGAATAATTCTGGCAATACTCTGTAATTTAACCAAAAAAATGGAACTACCATGTAAGTATATGGTAAAGCGCAGTAGCTCTCGTTTAATTAAATTACCTGGAACCTTAATAACTTTCGCACGCACTGCCATTTAGTAAGCTAACGGGGCAACATATGACAGTCCTAAATTGTGTCGGCAAGCCACAGCAATGACAAGTAATGTAGATCAAGGGATAGATGCAAATTGACCAGAGTCCACAGATTATGACTTAAATATTTGTAGTCACGCAGCTCTATCAATCAATATAATTTTTGTTTAGTTCTATCAAAAGCTTGACAGTTGCAAACGCAATCGCCATACGACTGCATGTGTCTGTATGACATATATAAAACCGTAACCAATTGACTTATCATAAGAAATTATAATTTTAAACCGAATTGAAATATTTATACCATTGCAAATTATAGGTTGATTTTTGTTTGGTTAACCAATAAAGACACAGTAGTTAAAGCTGCGGCAGTTGGAGCGGGAGGTACCGGGTTCGAATCCAGCGCTGTAGACTGGCATGAAGCTATGCAATGTGCAGATGGTTAGAAAAATCGGAACTATAGCCCTACGTCCTCGAATTGGCTGCATAGCGTAAGGTACGGCCGTAAATAAGCGAACCACGAACAAAAAGGGAATGCATTGAGCCCCAAAACAGATGAGAGATAAAAAAGAACAATAAAGAGTTTTGCTGTATGACAGGTGAGAGAAATAGTTTATTTTTGTTTTAAAACGTTTAACCAGAACCGCCTCAAATATTCTAGATAGCTCTGATAGTTTTTTTGGTGTTTTTTCACGTGGCGGAACGTAACAGCCGACACATTTTAATCGGAAGTCAGATTTTTCGGTTAAACCATAAGATTTTCCAAAAGATCAACTATGTACGTTGGCAAAATCGGATAATGCTTCTTTCAGGATAGTTTCCTCAAATGTTAATTTACCCCAAGATGTTCAACGAATAGTTCAAATCAAGCACAGCAGTCAAACTTTTCCCTTCAAAATATTGCATGTAGAAAGATTACTACTGCAATGAATCAATTTGACTGCTTTCCATTATAACCAAACCCTCAGTTGTTGAATAAAATTCATTTTGCCAAAGTACGTGTCACTCTGTTTTCCTCTTCTGAACTATATCGAAAGCTTCTTCTATCTCGATCAAGATACAGAGGGCGATTTCTACTGCCATCGATTTACCAACTTAATAAGTGAGAGTTCTTGTCGAGTGAATTTCTGGGGAGGAATTTACACCTAATTTTTTGTTCCAACACGTTCTGCATAGTCTTCAAAAGAACAGGGTAAAAATATTGGCCTGTTTTCGTTCTGGATGTTAGAACAACCTCGGCTTGTAAGTACAAATGATGACTTGTTTTCATATAAGTGATGTAATCAAACATTTCTATTATTCCCTGCTGAAGTAAAATAGGAATAATACCTTTTACTCTGCTAATTCAACTGACACCTTCAAATGGTGGAAAATCGATTTAAGAAGGACTCTATTAGTATCCTCAGGCTCTCAGTAAATTTCTGAAGGAGTCCTGTTCACCAATTTCCTATAACAGAACATTTTTCATGTAGGCCTCTTAGATCGTCTTAGAGTTAGATCATGTAGGCCTCTTAGATCGTCTTAGGTATTAAATATCCGTATAACTCACTAGAACACTATTGCAATACGTTGCAGAACGTTATCTCATAAGAAAGTATATTTTCATCCGAAATCTCTCCTTGGAACAAGACTTGTATAATATGGTACCAATATGATTAATTAATAACTTCCTTCTGTACTGTAACTGTGATTTAGAATTGAAAGACGAAATCAATAAGTTAAAGTTTATTAATTCAAAGAAATAATGAGATCTTACAAATTGGCTATAACATAAGTACTTAGAGTATACATCACACTGCAGCTATACCCTAGCTGCGTTTTGTCCTAAAATATCCGCCGATAATGATTTGTCATTTACTGGATCGTACTTAACAAATGGAATCCATCTTAGTGCTTTCTTGAATCCAGTTCTGAACCTGTACCAATTATACAATTATATTAGTATAAGGGACGTGAATTATTTAGGGCCTACATACTTTGAATTCATCCAGCAGTATATAAATGGATTATATATCGAACTGCTCATAGCTAACCAAAACGAAGCTAAAAACATTTCGATAGCCCAACTTGGCCATGATATATTAGTGAGCGTAGTTAATAATATAATATGGATATGGTACGGGAACCAGCATACCGTGAATATCGTTACCATCGCAATCATCATTTTGACAATCTATAAGAAATAAAACCAAAACTGATTACATAGTTTGATATCAAACTGTGTTCCGGATATACCTTCCGTTTAGCTCTTATACTATCTTCTTGGGTGTGGCTACTTTCACCTATCCTTTCGGCACCCCATAGCTTAAATCCCATTCGTCCGTATGTAAATATCATGCAACCGAGTGGCCCAATATACGTAAAAAACATATAAAGCACCGGGTATAATTTCTCCTGCAACTGTCCAAACGGTGAGTCGGGCCATACCGATACACAAAATACACGATCTTCATTGGGCAACTCAAAAACCATAGTTGTTGAAAATATCCAGTTCGGTGCCGACAGCAATAGACTACCAATCCAAATCGCAATCGTTATGATTATTGTGGTCTCCTTGCTCATCCGTTTTTGGAATGGATTCATAATCGCTATGTACCGATCGATCGAGATAGCGGTCAGTGTCAATACCGAAACAGCGATATTGCTCGAACTTAACGCCTCCGACAATTTACAATACAGCGCACCAAATGGCCATGTAAAATTGATCATCGAGTACGATGTGAACGTTACATTCAACATGGCCACAAATAAATCCGCTACCGCTAAATTGACGATAAACAAATTTGTTACAGTTCGCATTGTTTTGTGCGCCAAAACAATCCAGATCACGATTGAATTGCCGACAGTACCGATTATTGTTATAGCAGCGAACATTATCGTCCAGACTATTTGTCGCCATGGTGGTATTAAACGAAATTCTTCCTCCTCGTATCCGCTAATTGATGTGTTCGAGATTGATGCTAGTTTTAAGGTGTCATCGAATACATCCATATTACGCCGCTACTGGCACGACATTCAACAACAGCCGACTAAAAAAAAAATTCGATTTCATAATCAAATATGTAATTATATTTTCGTTCGAATGAATAACCCATCTGTTTGCCACACTTTTGGTGAACGAGTGTAGCAAAGCATAACATCATTAATGAGATGGGGTTATAAATAGAACTCATTAATTATGATTACCAAAATTAACGCCAACCTCTCAGCGTGTATTACGCCAGTTTGATGTACATTTATATTTGGCAATTTTTGGTTAACTCACTTTCACTTCACCGTGCACAAAACTATATACTTTTGTCTATATATACAGTATCCCACTTTGCACCACACTTAGATCTTATAATTGCCTTTGTTTATCTTTACAATATATTTGTACACAACATATGAGCAGTCGGCCTAATTCACACACTGAACTGATTTCAAATCGTTTGGCGTTTGTATAATATTTAGATGTGTGTATCCCGCAAATGCGTTTTCCGATGATTTTCAAGGTGAAAGCTCTCAACAAGATAATTATTACAACGACTACATATTGAGCTTATAACACAACGAAACGCGTATTGATTCTCCCAAACTTTACACAAAACTAAACTAGTTTGTTCGCCATTGGCTGTTTATGCTTTTGGATATTTTTAGAATTTGGATGTGTGTGTATGTATATAGTGGGGTCCGCGGAGGTACACAAATAGTTATAAACAAACCAACAACTGAGTAAGAAAATCTTTGATTTGTTTATAGTCTCACTCTCGCGTTGCTCAGAGAATTTATGTGAGAGAATATAATATTTGTTGGTATATGTCTTGACTATGCTCATTGTTGCGTGTTCGATATACATGCGTAGATTATGATGGGTAATTGTTAGCGAGCGTCATTTTGGCGGAATTCGTCATATTGTTGTTGGTGTGTCAGTGAAATCATGTGTTTATCTTATTTGTTCTTTAATTGAAATTGAATCTATCGATTTGGTTCATTTGACATGTGGCCTACATAGTTGAATTCGCGGCAGTAGTTCGCTAATAATTGAGGTTAGTAATTGCAAGTTATGTCAAACAAGACATATACAGTGCAGTAGTTACTAGACTCGTTAACAGAAAAAAGTAGTGTGCTTGGGCTATCATTCGGAGATCTCCGATTCAATTCCCGGTGGTGACTTAAAAATCCCTTAAAGTTTGTGTGTGAATGTGGGGTGTTCATGGTCTTACTTAATTTTTAAGTGGTGTTACAGCTTGACTGAACGAGTCAAACAATGCATGGTGGAGTCATACAAAACAACGTTTTTCAGTCATTTTGCACTAAAAATAATTATTTTTAGTACAAAAACTGATTATAAGCCGCCTATCCATACAAGACAGAGACAATCAATGTAGCCCTTAGCAGCAATGCAAAATATGGAGAGAGGTGGTTCGGCTCATACCTGCAAATTCCGTCGAACTCTATGGTTATTGTTTTCGGGAAATTTATTTCATGTAATTAATACAGCCCATCTTACCTCTGCGGTAACAGTATGATGACATTTTTGGTGGTTCAGTATATGCAGTTATCTGGCTATAGTGTCGAATCATGGTAGGTATACGCTACTGTCGATAGAGACTGTCATATATCGTTGTATCTGCATCCTTTATGACAGCCAGGCTTTTCTAAAGGCTATAATTGTCTCCAATACTGTTTCTTAGAAAATTGTTTGAGAGACGATGGGAGACTCTCAGAGAAATGTTCGGGAAGACAACATTGGATACCGAATAAAATACATGAAAATTTCCCGTGGGTGTGGCTTCCACTTTTGTAAGACCTTAGCCCTCTCTCATAACATAGGGTGGGACTATCACTTTGGTGGTTTGCAGCAGAAGAGATGCGAACTCTTATCTCACGTCGCCTTTTCCAAATCTTCTGTTGAACAATAAATTTTTTATAAATAAATAAAACGTTTCTGTATGATAAAATGGCGGATCGCAGAGAAATTTCAAATGCTGGGTTTAGACGGCAAATCTTTGGCAATGATTCGTTCGGATTTTTACCTTTATATACATTTTTCCCCTAGTTTGTCGTATGAACAAGCGTACCTTAATCGTTTATAAGAGGAAAGGGACAATGACGATTTTGTGATGAAAGGCTTGATTTTGTTGATGAAGATGAGTGGCTTCCTGCAGCAGCGGATAGAAACTCGGAGGATTCAGACATAGAGGACGTTTATGAAGATCATGTAGTCTAAATTGAAGTATCTGATGAAGAATGTACGAAAGTGAAGTTGAAGAAGAAGGCGAAAGTGAAAGTGAAAAGGGTTATAATTCGCCTTATATAAAAGGAAAAGATGAAACGAAATGGAAATAAAATCCTCCTCAGAGGCAAACATTGAGACACAATATTTTCAGGAGTCAACGAAGTGGGCCATTGCTATCAACCGAAATGTTATCTGAAAGAGATATAAGGCCAACGAGGTGTACACAGAACACAATATTCTAAATCAAGATTAACCGCAGAAAATGTAGAAATTATTGATCGAAAAAGAATTTGAAGCATATCTATTCTTATAAATGTTGGTATTCATCAATCAAATAGTGAGTAGACGAAAGCGTTATGGGCAACTACATATATCGGAACCATTGTATCGCTTGAGCACGGTATTGAACCGCTTTTGGGAAATATCCCGATTTATACACTTTGACAATCAGAATACGCGGCAATTCCGATTACAGACTGATAAAACTGCTGCTATATAAGCGAAATATTCGACCTTCTGAACGAAAATTTGCGCAAATATTATATACCTTCGGAATGAGTCGTAGTGGATGAACAATTATTTTCTTATCGAGGTTCGTTAATATATTTTAAAAATTTAATAAAAAGGTTTTAGTGTAGGACGAATGAGATTCTCCAAGTATATTCCGTCCAAACCGGGGAATTATGGGAATAAAGTATGGTTGGTTTGCGATGCTGGGAAGGGAGGGGAATCAATCAAGGAGAGCAGGTTGTAAAGGACATATTCGTCCGCTTCAAAGGGTCCGGGAGAAATATAGTAACGGACAATTTTTTTTATAACAATGCCGCTTGCTCGTTTATTGATGTCTTGGGACTTATAAACAGTCGTAACATTAAAAAAACCCTCATTTAAGCAGGAGTATATGGTATAGTATATAGACAAATCAAAGATGGCCGTTTCCCTTGACCTGTCCATATTTAAGTCAGCGGGGAGAGGTGGCGGTGAACAACACCATATTTCAAGCAAAACCGCACACTTTTGTGCGTCTTATGGTGTAGATTAAAACCAACGTGGATTTCTGAACTACCAATTTCTAGTAACAAAATTTATACAGCTTCAAGAATACAAAATCAAACAGAATAACATATTATATGACTGCAATGTAATCAAATAAATTTATCCCAACGAAATCCAATAGGAAATTATTCATGTTATATAGAATAAACGTTTTTGGTCCATACACGTATTCTGTATTCATTACGACGGCTTAGTTTCAATTATTGATATTTCATCCTCAAAATATTAGATTTCAAGGAAAAATCAAACCATCAAGGCAGGCATGCGAGAAAAGCGAAATTGAAATTGGACTTGATCAATAAAATATTGACCGGATTATATTCAGACTAAATAGTAAAAAAACTGAACCCTAGCAAAAGAGAAAATCTTAATTTCCATTTTATGATAGACGCTGCACTTGGAGTATCTTGCTGGGTATTCTCAAGTGACAGGAGGAAAATAAGAAAATATGTTGGGCACTTTTTTTGTAGTACTGGCTATAAAGACTGCACTGCCTTGAGAGATGTTACAATGGGCCACATGAGTATTAGTGAATTAATATGAAACATTACGGTGCCAAACCCTAGAACTTTTGTTTGAGTTCTGATGTTCATTTTCCAATGGAGATTAATGATGGAAGTTTCTCATCACGTCAGGGTCATATTTGAAGCGTTTAGCTTTATGTTATTTTTTAATGTGTGTTGTATTTCGGACTTGTTGCTTGTATATTGTAATCCACTATGCCGGTTTCGATCTCATGATGACGTCATTCGAAGGTCTAGGTGATCGACCCTGGTACCACCCAGGTAGCGCAGTGGTTAAAGCTGCGGCAGTTGGAGCGGGAGGTACCGGGTTCGAATCCCGATAGAGAAAGGATTCAAAAGGGTTTTTCACCATACGATTACGATCGGTGGCGTTAATGAACACATCTATGACCCCCTGTTGGAGTGCAGAAAATTCATGGGCCAACCACCTATTTTCCATGTCAGTACTATAGGCTGTCATGGAACTATGCAATGTGCAGATGGTTCTACGTAATGGCATAAGGTAAGGACGTAAATAAGCGAACTGCGAAAGAGTTGGAAGTGCCTCGAGCCCCGAAACAGATTATAGAGATAAAAACAAACAAACAATATCAAATCCATCTCATCAGGCATATGCGACTCGATGTTCATACTGTGAGATTTATTTGAGATGCTCTGGAACGCCACATTACTCCCTCGAAAATGAGTTCCCCCTCCGTTTTGATTATGATGATCTATGTCGTAAATGCGTTGTGGAGTGCCTGCTTTCGCCCGCTTAGTGATTAGGCTTGTTGCGACATAAAACGAACTTAACTGCATGCTGTATTTGTGGGTGCCCGCATTTACCCACCTTATTGAGTTTGGCTTTGATGCAGCATGAGACGAACTTGCTGGATATATCTGTGCCTTGAGCGCGAAACGAACTACCACGTATTGAGAGAAAAGGCAGAAATTCTATTGTGGGAAGTTAATTTTGTAATGATCTGTGCCGTAAAGACCTGAAGACTTTTTAAATGTTTTATGAATGATTAGCTGCATGGCGGATAACATGATCTAGGGTTTTTCTCTGTACTGGTAATGAAGAATACAGTACCTATTGGTATTCGGTCCCTTTAGAGAATCTTCATTTTGGCTCGACCTAAAGTTATTTTTATATAATTCGGTCGGTCCCATTGCTTGGGCGCCATTTTTAGGCCCCACGTTGGGCGCCATTTGAAATGGGTTAGCCTGTGCTTACGCCTGGCAAACCCGGTTTCAACAATTGCCTCTAGAAACATTGGATCTCGTGCGACATAGATTCCCGCAGCTCAGACCGGTAGAGGTAGCGGTCGGGGTTATTGAGTTCCATCTCTAGAGACCTAACGAACCGCAATAATGGAGGGGGATGAGAGGCTAGATGTGTGTTACATCTGCCTGAATAAAATTTTGAAAAGGCCAGAAAATGGTGGTCCGTATACCACCGTATGCGAAGGTTTGGGGTGTCATTCCTCGTAGTTGGATGATGTGCTTTAAGGCCGCATCATCTTTGCAAGTATCAAAAGAAATAAAAGTTGAACGGAACTAGTTTTATTAGTAAGTAAATTGAGGTGATACCCCGTTACCAATAGAAAGGGAGACGGAGCAGTAATGCTCGACTATCTCCCGCCTCTTGCGAGATGATTGGTAGACCTGGTATCATCAGTGCCCTGGTGTCAGTGGTTGGCTATTGCTTTTTTACTTACCATTGTATTTTTCTTTGCTGCTGTGATTCCAAAAAAAAAACTTAAATTTTGATAGCTAAACTTCTCGTCTTCCTGTTTTTTTAAATTTATTTTACTAGTTTGGCCGTTAAATTTATTTTACTGTACATAGATTGGTCTCGCTGTTTTTTTATATTTATCGTGCGCTATAGCGATTGGATTTTGGATCTACTATTATATGTTGCGCTTGGTTTTGTAGTTCAACGACTCTTGGGGCTAGGCTGCGGATCGTATAATTGCACAGAGACTCCCGTTTCATATGGAGAGTGGCGAGCGTTTACTCTTCAATGGCTGGAATGCATCATCACATTCCTTTGGCCACGAGAAATTTGTCGGGGTCTTAGACTTTTTGAGTGTTGCTAAATACGAATGGATTGGGGCTAATGTTTCGGCTGAATTCGTTATAAACCGGTGGTATAGTAATTAACCATACCGACAAATTGGTGAATCTTTCTAATTGATTCTGGAGCAGGGAGTTCTATATATAGTTCAATTCTCTCTTGAGAGGGCGGAATACCATTAGGAGTTATCTTAGGGCTTAAGAAATCTAGAGAGATTATAATGAAATCTTAATGAAAAAGCCGCACAAAAGTCTAAATGACTTTTGTGCGGCATTGCGTAAACCAAAAGCCATGCGAGTAAGCTCGAAAAGTCCAAAAGGAGTCCGATATCGCTGTCTTGTGAATATATTGCCGAGCTACGGGAATGGTTAGCTCTGACTAAATCGATTTTTGAGAATATTTTACTTCCATGTAACTCATAGAAAATTTTTGAATATGAAGGATCGGATAACGATCCGTGGTTGTGATCGCATTTAATCTGCGATCATCACAACATGGACTCCAATCAAGATATTTTTCCTTAACCATGTAGGCATGGTACTGGAGACCGTGTGGTGATTTTTTCTATCCATAGAAGGTTCTCATTTCAATCCATATTACATTTTTGTTCTACGATGTTCCCAAGCGAAATTTGTGCTACATTTCAGTTGTGCTGCTTTTACTATCCATGCCATCTCACCCTTTACATGTATGGCAGGATAGAACTTATTATAGTTATGCATCTGGGCTATTCGAAAATTGGTCCTAGTTCAAACGTGTTAAGATTAATTTCTGCATCTCATGCAAAATGATGCTTTAGGAAGGTTACTTCCGGGCAAGTACATATAAATAACAGTTGGTCAAAACGACGGTAGACAATTTGCAAACGCAAACTGGAGGTTTATTTCGATGATTATGCTATAGTGGCAAAGATGAGGAGTAAAGTGTGTTACATTTGCACCTGACCCAAGTCGTCCCGTTCTTGGACCTCTAGAATATTTCATATCTTAATTGTAAACATTTCAGTAAACAACAACACAATGTGTTAAAATTGATGTGAATCCATTCTTCCACGATGATATAATATGCGTACCCACATAGTTTAGATGAAATAGACGATAATTTTCAATAGCAACGTAAACGAAATTCCCAAATGAATGGTGAAATTCTCCAAACAATAAGAACTTGTTGTTTTACCTACCCACAAGCGTACACACATAACACTGTTACATGAAAATCGCGTACACATATTTTTCGTTTTGATGAAAATTTCATTAAATTACCGAGTCACGTATAATTTTCAGGTTTCCCTTTTGTATGGGCTCCGTAACCTTTCCTCAACCTTCTACTACGCATTGTGTGGCTAGTTTCTCGTACTTATATATTTGTGTGTGTGTGCATATGCCGACAACCGAAGAAATTGAGGTAATAACATGTGTTTATAGGTCATGTTGGGAGTACGAGGTGCGATGGGATAGAGCACACGAAATCAATATTGTGTGAACAATTAAACCTGGGGATCATTAAATCACAATAAATTGGAAAAAATTGTTTTGTGTTCTCATACACAATGCGGGTGTTTGTTTGTGCCGTGCTATATATACTGCTATCGTGGTAGGGAACCTATAATTGTTATTGTATTATGGTGAATTGTTGACGATGTCAAACTTAAATGTGAATGTGGCAGATAACATTAAGAAAATAAATAACATGACTCCTCGTTCGATTGACCAGTGGGTTTGAATATTGATAAAATAAACAAAATATTATGTTTTGGAATTAGCCAACGAATTAACGGATTTCAATGGAATCGCAAACTAATGTACCGTACTAAAAGTTACTGAATCGTGCTCAATGCACCTGATGGTGTTGGTTAACGTTGGGCCTCACCCTTTGATCAACAGATTAAGCACCGTAATAAATGTTTGTTAGGTTAGCCCAGACTTTCATCCCAGAAAAAATAAAGCAGTACATCAGGCAACACAAAATGGCATAGTTATCGTTTCTCAGAGGGAACCGTCCTATAACAATTCCAGAACCAAATTGCTCCATTTAACCACAAAGATTTAACATATTGTTACACCATCTCCCCCACTTCCTTTTAATCCACCTTTTTCGCCAAATGTTCGTTCTAGATCGGGTCGAACCTCTCTACCATGTGATTCGGTTGCGTATAAAATGGTGTTTGAGTTTCCTTATGTTGAGTGCCCTGCACAGCTCAGCGATTAGTTGTGATTTGTAGCTACTTTCGTGACCCGTATGTATCTCTAATGGTTTTCCATGTCTGCTAACCCACTAATATTATTTCCGAGTGCTTCATAGTACATTACGGCTTTGATCAGTCGCCTCTGAAAACGATCCCATTAATAGTTATACGTTCTATCGGTCGGTGCTTCCACGTTAAATAGTACATCGTCTCTCATCGCGACCTGATCCTTGGTTACTTGGTAACCTTTAAATGAATTTTGCAAGATCCTTATTTATTTCAAAGTGACCATATGGTCTCTCACCTTCCAGTTCCATCGGTACTTCATCATAATTTTTCAATAAGTGAACTCTCACCTAATTCCAGGATACCGTTATTAAAATATTAAAATATAACGAGTTAACTGAGCCCAATAGCATTTGAGCTCTGTACTTAACGATGATACTTCCTTCCAAGCTGGTTATTGATCTGTTGCTTTCTACATAATAACCGAAACCATGTGTTGATCTTCTCGTTGTTCCATCTTGATGTAAAAATGAGGATTTTAAATCTCATTTCAACGTTTTTTCTCCACCTTGTGGCATGACTTGAAATTATCAGCCCAAGGCTGCCTCGATAAGGCATCCGCATTACAATGTTTTATTTCTTTACGAAGCTTCACTGTAAAAAAAAGTTCTGGAACACTTTAATCCATTTTACCACTTATCATTCTGGGTATCTGAACTAGCGCAATCATCGTGAATGACTGGGCACATAAATATATGTGGAATGCTTAACTGCTTTTTTGATACATAAAAGTGCTCTCCTGGTGATTCATTTGTTACTCTCCGGCTTTGATAACAATTCACTGAAGTTCGCCAGCATCTCTCTCATCTTTTCCGATCTTTTATGATAGAACGATTCCTGTATAGTTCTGGCATCAGAGAAGATGAGTGAGTGACAGCTTTCTTGAGTAAAGTGATGTTATAGCCGGAGAGGTGATTCTGCGTTACCAGAAGAGAACTATTTTTTTCCTAGAATGAAAGAGTCCATTTTTCCTAGAATGAAAGTCTGAGCTAACTTGACATTGCAAAAGGCATGTTTTTACTTCGAACGAATGCATTGCGTCCATTCGTTCGAGTAGAAACATGTCGAGTCATCAAAAAGTTTATCTGTTACGTCCAATAGCGTATGACTGAAATGAATTTGATTTTTTCGATAAAATAGTATTTCAAGGAAGTCACGTATCAGCTCTAATTCAATTCCATTTACAAAGTTCGTTTATATTGGTATATTGATCCGGCGGCACAGCTTTTAATCAATTCCACCTTGGCCAGAGTTCACGTATAGAGACACAAATTCACAAAGAGTTAAGGAACTTACTTTGCAGAGCTTTGGAATATTTTAGTTTTTTTAATCCGAGCTGACTACTTAATGCACCATCCACTACTTATATAATTCGATAAACCTCTTCGGATCAAATGGGTTATCATTATATACGGCCCCGTTTAACTTCCTCATACACCACCCATACTAGAATGCTGGACCTACCCAACCTCTTTAATTCTTACCTTTTCTCTCGATCTTAAATACTTCTATAACGACAATGAGACATATGGCTTGATTGGTGGTTCTCCTATAAAAACCTCCATGATAATCCCTGCATTCGGATACCAAAAGAAATTTGCGATACATTTATTTTATATCTGCAACGGTATAGAATTTATGTAAGTATTACCACCTTCCAATGGTTAATGGTGTGTCGGTGCACCAAAGAATAAGACTTTTCATCTACAGTACGGTAGTGTGACGACTCGTAATGCCATTCACATTGTGATTCATATCATGTTTTATAGTTGTCAAGATAAACATTTGAAATGTCCTAGAATCACAAAACCGACTCGATCGTTCAATTTGTAGATTATTAAGCGATCCACATTGCCAGAAACAATGGCATAAAGATTTTGAACGATGAGCGATCATTTGACACGGTTGATAACGCCATTCCTATAAAGCGATCTAATTACTACTGTTTGCATATAGTAAAGCGACAATTAATGCGTTTTAATCGGTGGAATCATGGAACGTTGAATAGATTTTTGATTTGAATATGAATTCCATAATGGAATCTGACATAGGTGTTTCGGTGCCAAAGATTCCATTTAAAATTCCATTTATTTGCAAGGTGTGCGGTGAGGATGCTATTAGTGATGATTTGATTCTTGTTTTTGATACATACCCTATCGTGTTATGTTTTGTACCGCACATTTGGGATAAACTTGATCTGAAAACTGAACTAGTGTTGCCTGTGCGAAATTTTTTAAAACATTATCTCTACCAGTTTTCATCGTCGTTTCCTCAAAATCATGGATACTACTCTAGAAACGCAATCAACGAGAAGTTGCTCGTCAGCGAAACATGAACCGATCTTTTATCTCTAGAGTATCTAGTTTAGGTTTTAAGAAACTGGTGTTTTCAATTGGAGACCATATACCAGCTGGAGACCATATACCAGCTGTAGCCCATATCGCAGCCTGTAAAGCATTCTGCAGTTTTGCCATATTTTACACATATCGTGTCGAATTCCGTCTAGCAATTTTGATATTTACCCAGGTTGAGATGATATGTATGTACTAGTTGTTTTCTGGATTAGGTCGGCATTAGGCTCTGCTTTTTCTTGTAACAAGCCTTTAATTGTGTCCAATAATGTTAAACATAGCATTAATTTTTTCTCTTTTCATTCAGGTATTTACCCGACATTTACTCTTAGAATTTCTTATGGCCAATATATAATTGCGAGAAAATTCCCGATAGTGTTTTGTGTTCTCATGGACTCCATGAAGGTAAAGTTAACCTTTAATTTCTAGTGTTATCCGTCACTCAGGCTATATTGGCCCATTGTGACATCCCACTTTATTACTTCACTTTCGAGTCAGCCTATAGTACTGATAAAAAATGGGATTGCTCACGAATTCTAACCTCAACACGGTCTCAGATGAGTTCATTCGCACCACCGATCGCACCGCCCAAACGGTAAATCGTGAAAATTCCGTTTGGCATTCTGCCCCCATCGAGATTCGAACTTTTAACCTCCACTGCACAACCTGGGTAGATAACGTGTAACGATAACTCCATTTTTACCTAAGCATGTGGTTGCTCACGTTATTTAGGTACCTGATGATCGGTTAGGAGGGTCCCATTTCCACATGCTTAGATGTCATCCGTACAAAAGAAAAAATAGTAAAATGACAATCTGAAAGCTCTTGATAACGCAAGGTCACTTACACAAACACATCACATCACACCCACTGTAGGGTTTACTTATGAATTTTCATTGGCCCAATTGATCAAAAAAAAAAAAAATATAAATAATAAAAATCAAAAGACAAATTGCATTCACCGATTTCATACGATAATTTCTCCAAAATATATATACGAGTATATATATAAATATAAGAAAATTCATTCACAAAAAAAACCATAACTTAAATTGTAATTAATTAAATAGCTATAACAGCTATACTACCACATAAATATACTTCACCATATTGATGAATTCCGCTATAGGATGATATAATTCCCTCCATAGAAACGTTCCGGCCACCAATGACACAGCAAATCCAATCCGTTGTACTTCAGCTTTAGATAACCAGATAACAGAATTAAGATACTGCATACACGTTGATGATAAATTTCCGCATCCAGTAATGGATTATACACAAACTTTAGTATTTATTCAAAACAAATTAACTTGGGCACATATACATAGGCCGATACAAATGTTTATTATTCCAATTATTGTTTACATTTATGATTTGTAATTTATTTGTAATTAATTTTGATATATTATAATAATTTTTAATTTTATATATTTAGTTTTAACATATTTATATTATTTAAGACATTATTGAAAATTGTATATATTTCTTTTTTGTATTTGACAATTTTCTTACACATTGGCTTATTTTTATTTTATGAATTTTTTTTTTATATTTATATTTATATTATATTTTGTTTTTTTTTTTTTTAAGTTGACGATCTTCTGTCTATTTATCGACTGCCCAAATCTACCCGACAACTCGCGTTTTTTTTTCGTTTTTCTTTTTATCCCGTTTATCTCTACGGCAACATTTTAAACCAAACGTACCGGTTAATTAAAAAGTAAACCACAGAGATGTATTACAAAAATATTGCCGAGACTCGCGAATCGTTACAAACGCTACCTCCTGAAATGATTCGATCCAGACTATACATCGTCAAATTCTTGAACAGCTTGATTCCTATACAGGCTTAAGTGCATCTTTAAGTGTTACCCAAGAGCATTGTTCAACTCGATTGCCAATACTCAGAAAAAGATTCCACAGTGCATATGTGACAAAGCACACAACAAATATTTAATTATCTCAAACACAGGAGATTTCTTTTGTGCGCTTTGTTTCGTATGTATATAATCTGATATAATCTTGTTGGGTAACTTAAAGCACAAAAGATAACATTCTATTTATTTACACACACAGACACGATATGGTTTTAATTTTGGTTTGTTTTTCGTCTTAATTTAATTATTTTGGCGTTTCCAGTTCATGACACTACTTCGTATTTGTAGATGTAAGTATGTACATATAATAAAAGATTTTATTTGATTTACTCGCTTCGAAAAATTTTCAAAAGTCATGAGTGTACATACCATAAGTGAAATGGAATTTGTTGTTGCATTTTGTTTGTGAAACGAAAGATGTAAATCTTATTTCGTATGAATTTAGATGAACAAGAATTATCCTAAAATACATTGTTATGTGTTATGCTGATAAAATAAATAAATGTGCGACATAAACTCTTAATACTCATTTCTTTTTAATAAGCTTTTTGAAACAAAAGTTGACAATAACAATTTTTTTAATTAAGTTTACCTATATATACTCTCAAGACAATAGCAATCTTACTTTTTTCGTGTATAAACAGCGAATTAAATTAAAAATCTGGAAAAACTTTTATCTAGAACCAATCTCTAAATTTTTAATCACAAATTCGATAAAATCAATAAGTCTAAAAGTTTGGTAGAGAATTCCTGCACATACGAGTGTATCTATATACGACAAATGAACAAAGCTTTTACTTTTTTGTTGAGTAAATAGAAAATACCTGTATAGGTGGAGAGAAATAAAAAAAAAATTATCAGTTGGAAAATTATTTTGGGTGTTCGTATATATTAAGAAATCAAATATTTGTTTGGGTTCATTTTGTTTGACACTTTCGTTTTCATGAAAATCAAGAAAATATGTGCTGGATAATATTTGATGTTTATTGAGTTGCTATATATATATTTACAGGAGAACCAACACCTTCGATATACAATTATTATAGTGATAGTAATTTATTAATGGCAACTGTTGTAATTCATATTGCCCCAGAGTGTCAATAAAATCCAGTCTTGGCAGTTTGTCTGTACAATTAAATACAGGGTGTCCGCCGGGAAGGTAAACTATACTCTGTTTGTTTATAATTTTTGATTAAATGAAAGAGAATGGATCTTATATTGAAAAATACTTTATTGAATGTCGGCAATTATGTATGAAATACAATATCAGATAGATATCCGCTTCTGTTAGCCTCACAAATGCGAGCCCTTTTGGGCACATTTTTCATTACATTCTCACACATTTCACGCAATTAATTTCATCACGAATATTTTGTTTGAGTTGCACAAGCGTTACTGGTTTGTTTGCATAAGCCTTGCTTTTCAGATATCCCCACAAAAAGAAGTCCGGAGCAGTCAAATCAGGCGACCGTAGAGGCCAATCAACATCACCATTTGTTGAAATAACTTGTTGTGGAAAGGGGTCTCGCAGTAATACCATTGTAATCCTGGCTGTATGCGATGTGGCACCGTCTTGTTGATACCACATGTTAATCAAGCCCAAACCATGCAGTTGTAGCGTTAAAAGGGCGTTCAAATAAGTAAGGTTCAATGATTCCTCCTGACCAAATTGCACAACAGACTGTCACTTTTAATGGATGTAAAGGCGACTGATGAATAATTTGAGGGTTTTCTATGGCCCAGAACCGACTATTCTGTTTATTCACATATCCATTAAAATGAAAATGTGCATCGTCACTCATTATGATTTTTTTATGAAGATCGGGGTTGTCATGGGCGAGCTGTAACTTCCTATTGGCATATGTACGGCGGCGTAAATGGTCTTGTTGAAGAAGCCCTTGTGTCAACTGAATCTTAAATGAAAGCAAATGCAAATCCTTGTGCAAAATTGTGGCCAAACTTGTTCTTTGAAGACCAAGAACCTGAGCACGTCGTCGAATTGAGGTTGATAAATTGTTTTGAACGGTTTCTTGAGCAGCAGTTATGTTAGAAATCATTCACTACACGATAAATAGTGCATTTTTATGGCACGTTTCTCCCAAAAACTTTCTCACCGTCACAGCAATCGTTTTATAACGATTAAAACACGTTGGTTTATCGAATTTTTTTCCATAATAAATTTGCCACGTGTCTACTTCACGACTGCCAAATATGAACTGTCAAGACTTACGTTTACCAAAATGGCGGCAAAACAAAGTAGTGTACCTTCTCGGCGGACACCCTGTACTAATCGACGTTTTATCTCTATACGGTCTTAGGCCAGCATGATTTACATTATATCACGAAAAGCTAATACACCAACCCTCTGTTGAAGCCCCAGTTATATCCAGCGGCACTCCTGCACGACCACAGGGCTATATATAGTGACCTTATCACTTTTACGCATAAGTCTATTCGAATACTTTCATTTCGAGACAGGATTTTCCTGTATTCAAATTGAAATTATCGACCTGGATGGTTTAATGAAATCAGAACACCTGGTTAACTAGACAGATATTAAAGTTTTCCAAGGTGAAAAGAGCTGAATTCAACTTTCTGGGGCTATGATTACTCAGGACAAATTTGTGTCCCGAATACTAGATGTTTGTTCGTTTTTTAAGAGCTTTATTAACACCCAGCATTTTCGAACTCAATGTCTGGTAGAAGGATAAATATTGATATGTTGTCCATTTACATGACGCTTCACGTTGATCAACAACAGCATTCAATAGATCTGAACAAATTATGCGAGTCTTTATTATTACAAAATGGGTGACTCTATTTTTATGATATATTACCGAAAAAAACTGTTCGATTTGATCAAAGATCAAAAATTGATGCTACTGCTAATCGGTTTATAATGACATATACCTATCTGAACGACCCCACATCAATCTGGGCCAATACTATAACAGTATACCACTATCAACCGAGTTATTCCTACTTAAAACTATACAACAGGAACGTTTAGCAACCGTAATGGGGAACTAATTGATTTAAAACGTTCAGGAAGGATCAATATTGCTGGAAGAGACAAGGCAATGTTTACATATCAAAATGGCATGATAAACGTGCTAGTCTCTGCTTTTCATGTTTTGAATGAAAAGAAAAAAGTGAAACCACTTGAAATCATAAAATATATACTCGGGGTAAACCCAGTTGTCCTAATGGTTTCTCATTTACTTAGTTTAGCCCCAGAAAAACCCTTCGATGGTACCGTGTGCTTGATAAGTCCAAATCACAGTTCCATTCACAAAAAATTACTTTTAAATTAAAATATACAAGTATAGTAAGCTTCACACGTTTTAACCACCATTTCCTCCTTATCCTTAAGACACGAGGAAGAAAATTGATTTTGAGAGGCGTTCGAATTGCTTACGTGCCCCAAAATAACAAAACATCGCTGTTTCACGGTTTAGATTTGTTGATTTTACAATGAAAATGATTGTCCTGTGATTGCTTCCGCAGTGGCAGTTATGAGCGTCTTGTGACAGTTACCGACATTAACCAAATCATTACTGATGTGAGCGTTCAGATTAATTCGTTGCGCTTAATTATTTTTGATTTCCAGTAAAAAAAAAACGGCCGTAACCAAATTACCAAGGTGTCACTATCGTGTAAGTGTTCTAACACCGTTGCCATTGCTTGTCTGACTACTTTATGCACAAGTGTAAATTTTACCCTTTTTTTGTAATTTGTAGGGCTTCAATCATCGTTAAATTTCATGTTACGAGCAGATACGTTGAGATTTTTCGCCAACTGAACTTCGCCTTTTTGTGAATTACGTTGAATTCTAGCCATCAGTTTTGCGGAGAGAGATCGAATCTCCATGATGGTTTTTGATGCTACCATAGTTCCTTTGTAAAGTCTAATCACTGTTGGGATTTTACATGTAAAAAACGTATTTTAACATTTTTATGTAAATTATGTAAAAAAACGCCGTAAATTACATAAAACGTAAACTATACGTAAACGAATTAGTAGGAAATTAGTAGGAAAGTGATTTTTTCACCTACACCCAAGCCAATTAAGATGATTTTTGACAAAATTTACCTGTTAGTAATTTAATTAATTGTTTCACATATTCTATTCGAAAAATAGTCTAACGATTTTTTAACAGATGGCGCTTACTTACAATTAGATTTAACAAGAGATGGTGTGTCGGTTTTTTTTTACATATAACCATATTTAACGTTTTTACATAAGAATGTAAAAAATAACCTAATGTAAATTACATATTTTTTACATGTAAAAAACCATGTAAATTACATCGTGTAACTTAAACTTTCAACAGTGGGTCCGATACACAAACAGTTTGTTCACATATAAATGTAGCTCATTAACAGTGGCTGTTTGTGATTTTCCAGCTAAATAAAAATCTTTTAACGAAACTCTCTTTCCTTAGAATTCCATTTCAATAACTTTTAAACGTTTTTTTTTGCTACAACAGCGTGAAATTGGTAACACTTCGAATATATAGTGAAAAACATTATTAGCGATTCAAACATTACTGACCACTGTCCTGGATCAAAACCAGAACATTTAGGTTGTGCAAAGAAAACTGAACGAACTAACCGCTAAATGGTGACTACAGTAAAGAATCACTTTTGAGACTTAGGCAACCGATATAGCTCGAAGAGTACTTTGGCCTGCTTGACCATTGAAGATACTCGTTGAAGTTTTGGTTGGGTTTGAGTCAACCACTAGTTGAAACTAGCCTAAAGATGAGGTTTATCAACGCGTCACTATGCTCAAACAAGATAAATATCTACGATTAATTCACAGCAGATAATTAAAGCGTCTTTCATATTATTATCCGTATATCTACCCATAAATAATGACGGTATTGCCGCTGGCTCTTATTTGTTTCAGCACTTCATCTAACACAAAATCTAATTTGCATGTCTCTTCTTTTGTCTATATTGTCGTATAAATTAATTATAAAATAAATATTTATTGTTATTTTAATAGGTATTAAGTTTCTAGAAATTCAATTATGGTGATATTAAAGAGTCGAAAAATGTGTTTTGTTGTTATGCTCAAGAACGTTTCGGTTAAACTTAATAATGTCTTTATTAAGGTAATTAATTATAATAATTTCATGTTCAAAACGTTTGGGTTAAAAAGAGGGTTTATAGGGTGGTCGTTTAATGTCCTCGAAAAGCTTGGTGTGATGTACTGTTGATAAACCTGTACAATGTGTTGATTAATTGGTAAGACGAAGTTCGAGATAACAAAATCAACCAAAACTTTGCGAGTGGAAAACCAAATTCGATACTCTTAAATTTTAATGAACAAAATCCTATTCAAACCCAATCGTTGGATGAATATGAATCTACATCTGAACTGTTACAATTTTTTTTAAGCCAAATACAAACCATATAAGATATGTTCTAAATTTTATTATTCGATTCCACTGACACCTTGACTCGGTGTCGATTCGTTAAAACCAATTTTCAATGACTCGGCCACACATTTTGACAGAAACGTTCGCCATCTCTAGTTAATATTTCTGTGAGCCCTTCTAACGACACCGACTTGCTGACATAAACAATGATTTTACGCAACTCGATAAAAAAGTATACATGTGTTAACCCACACGATCTATGTAAGTTGATTGTTAGACCCATTCGTTGTAAGCACGTAATATTAATGAGCTAGAAATCATTTAATTGAGCAAAGAAATATCGTTGCAACATGTCTCTGAGCAATTTTCATTGACTGAAACGTGAAGGTGATTTTCATCAACGAAAATACAACGATCCAATGGCATCACCAGCATGCAAACCAAACCATACAGCTACTTTTTGCCCTTTAGCCAAAAATGCGCTTCGTCACTGAATATGATCTTGCAATTTTTTTTTTATCTTTTTCCAACATTTCCAAAGCATAATTGGATAACAGACGTAACGGTCGCTTTCGTTGTTGTCCAATTCTTGAGAACGCCTAGGCAACGACTGAATTGGTTCGATTATACGATAGACGCTGGAACCGCAGAGGTATTCTCAGCACTTCGACATACTGGTTTTCACTGCCATGGGAACATCCAGCACTGAATACTTAAACTCAAATTTATTAACTAGACCATGGTCTATTGGGACGATAATTACGACCAAAAATTGAAACTAACTTGAAGTCAACATATAAACGTTGTTTGTCCGTGTAATTTACAATGATGAACAGGTTAAAAGCCAAACTCACGTCATAATCTTAGATAATAAATGTGACGCCACTATATGAGTGAACGAACGTTCCGTGAATGGCCTTAGGCCAAAGACTGTCATAGTGGTGAAAGAATGAAAGTTTGAATATGGAGAATTAGAGGCATTGCCTGGGACGATCACTGGAAGTGAATCGACTGCAAACGCTTGTTTTTTGAACAGTTGCGGGAAATTGAAAGAGACTACCTAGTCGATTCAAGGCAACTACCGCCATTGAAACAAGTTTCGTTGAAAAAGTATTGGAGTCAATCGCCTTTATATAGCAGCCTGGTTATTTAAACGGATGCAGATACGACGGTCTCTGCAATTCATCTATAGACAGTAGCTTACCTATCAAGAGGAATATATAATTTTACCTCAGGATTTTGTACCCCGGCACAAGCCAAATAACAGCATACTGATTCAGCAGTAAAGATAAGATGTATTTGTCACCGGAGAGGCAGAAGAGGCTGTTGTAATTTTAGTTGTGCTTTTCCGTTAAAATAACAAAAAAAAATAACCCGAAAACATGCTTCGACACCTTACTCTCTGAGGGCATCTGTGTGAAGTTGTGCCGCCTCATCTCCGTTCATATTTGGCAGTGTCCAGAGATGCTAAATTGAGTATATCTGCCTTTTAAATGAGCGGCTGTTTGCGCTGCAGATCCACACCCACCTCAAGGGCTGCTGTGGGTATGGTGTACAAAGCTCCCACAATACACAAACAAAAATTCTTTTTAATTTGACTTCCAGTGAGTTGACCACAAGCCACCACCAGAGAAGAGAAGTCTATCCTGACGTCATCTCTTACGGGCGGTCACTGTATATGATGCCTAGGTCAGTAAATATTTTCCTTGATTTAAACATCGGGCTAAACCACAGAACAAGTGTGGTCTCCATGCCTCCATGTATATTATTTGGAATATATTGGATTTTCTTCCGAAGATAACACCTCATTAACCGTATGTTCTTCAACCTTAATCATTTTGTATCGAATCTGCACGAAATAATTACAAGTGATTGTTATCGAATAAGGTAGAAATCTAATCCATCAGATACACCTCACATTTCGGTAGGTCTTGAGAAACAACGATACAGTTCATTATTGTGTGAAATGGAATCAGTCCGAAACTCTAAAAAAGAAAAAAGAGTGCGGTAATATACAAGTGAGTCATTTTCTTTATAAAGAATAAAAAAACTTGCCTCCCTCCACTTCCATGGTCACTTGCTCGTTTCATTAACTTTCATGAAAGAGACGACTCTATGTAGTTTGATCCATCACGTTGAACACAACAATATCAGTCATACTCAAAAAGTAAGTATCGAACCAAGTCATTAATGGAAAATGAAAACGTCATCTCGCTCTAAAAATTTAAACTACAACATAAACATTTTAATGAAAGAACGCATGGATAGGTGTGTGATAGAATAAATGGAATGTTTCTATACAACATTAAATGTAATGAACTCCTGAGGGTTTTGAAATCCCCAAATGTACAACCCTTGAAATAAATAGAGTGAATTTTATATGACTCAGTCAGTCAAGAGTGTAGAGGCAAATGAAAACTTACCTCAAACTCTCAATAGAGTTTGAATGAGCGTACAGATAGGGCTGGATTGTGAAGAACGGTTCCAATTCCGGAACCGGAACTATTCATTCATGTGAAGGAAATCACTCTTCAATCGAATATTTGAAATGGATAACAGGAGCTCATTAGTCCTTTTGAGCGATTAAATTTTGTGGAGCATATAAATGAAGTACCCAGAAGTAAGAAGCTGATCCTAGTGAACCGAACAAGCTGTAGGAGTATTTATAGCTTAATTGTAATTGAAGACCGAGTAGGTGTAGAAATCTGTATCAAGAATGCTGAGTTAGTTAAAACAACGAAAAGAATTAAGTTGGCAATAAATGAAGGGAAGAACAGAATACAGTTCTATAATTTGATTCGGAGAATGGATTAGATTTAAAAACTGGGTAGAAGAAGTAACAGGATAGTAAGGCTCTTGTGGGAGTAAAATTGTAAATTTCCAATGCATACTGATTGAACGTAGCTTGGTGTCTTAGCTAATTGCAAAACCTACTGTCAATGTTCGACATTATTTAATATTTTTTAAATAGTTACAATTGTAGTTAATAGTTGTTTTTATGTTAAATCAATCATTACTATCCATTTCTACTAAGGAAGTGTTATCTACATGAAGTATTTAGTGATTTGTTGATAATTTATGTGAATTGAATTAATACAATTATCGGTGATCGAGCTGTCAAATTTTATACGACCTATCCGTGACACTATTTGGAGACTGACCACTAACATTTATCGGTGACACTATTTGGATTTAAACCTTCTATAACGTGCAATGGATTTTGTGATTTGGTTTTTCATCATGACTGTGCAGCGGTTGATCGTGCAACTGCAAATATTTTATTGAAAAATAAAAACATGTTATGGATGTGTAATGATTGCATGATTCTATTGGCGAGTATAACTAAAAGATCAGGAGTATCGGTGCAAAACATTATTGCGGATAAATTTGAGCGTTTGGAACAGGAAATTTCTTCTAATAGCAAGGTTATAGAGTTTATGCAATAGCATTGACCAGCGAATTAAAATTGACCAGCAACCAGATCTGCCTAGAAACCAAACAACCCAGCCAATTGAATCCAATATTGTTATTGGTACAGCTCTTGTCGATTCCGAGTCGACTGACATTATATCAGCTGTTAATCCAAAGAAATGGTTATTTGTGTCCAGAATATCTACGACTATACTTCTGATGATCAATTTAAAAATTATGTAAATCGAAAATTTCAAATATCGAGTGCCAACTGTCACAGGATTGAACCTAAACCTAATGATCGCTTCAGTAGAGATTACATATCCTATAAAAACTGCCGAAAAATATTCTTGTTAAAGAGTATCAGGTTCGTCGTGGAAATTTTCGACATCTAAATCGTGCGCAATTTCTGGAATAACTACAGATCCCAAGTCGACTACAGCATCTAATGATAAAAATCTAACTATATTTTATCAAAATGTTGGAGGAATGTCATCGAAGTCAGCTGGTTTTTATAATTACGTCATAGGTATGAAATATGATATTTACACCATCACGGAAACTGAATTCCACAAAGCAATTAACAGTGTTGAGTTTTTTCCATCAAATTTTGTTGTTTACCGTTGTGACCGGTCTTCTTATAATAGTTCAAAAACATCTGGACCTGGAGGAGACGTTTTATTTGCTGTTAATAAAAATATTTCAAGCCAGGCTTTGGTAACTCCGTCTTCATTAGAATGTGTAGCTGTACAGCTAAACATTTTTTGTCAAACCATTATAATCGTTACCATCTACTTACCACCACGGACCAGTTTGGAATTTTATTCAACATTTACTGAATTTAAGAGCAACCTTATGTGTGAATTTGATAAGGAGAGCACACATTTTATCGTAATCTGAGGTTTCAATCTACCAAATATTATATGGGTTCCTGATGATGAATGCGATTTTTTTATTACCTACTAACGTAACTTCAGCAGTGGAGCAAAATTTTGTCCAACCATATAAAGAAGCTGTATGTGACAAAGGGTTGCCCAGAGACATATATAGACCAGCAGATCATCTATGGTCCAGTTTCCAAAAAACTCTAAACCATAAGGTTGATATATCCAAAAGGCATCGGTGGCTTTGTCTTAGATCTTGTGATATTTTGATTCCCGGCCGTTTGTTATTTAAAATTGGACTTCCTTGAGAAATTGGATGGATGTGCTTCTGTCATTTAAAGCAGCAGCTTTGTCCTTCTGGTGAATGGCATTAGTTAGCACTATTTCACTTTAGTTGACGTTAAGCTCTAACTGTATATGGGCCATTATCACACAATAATTTTATGACCAGATCAATTGCATAGACGTGGACATTGAATCAATTGCTTAGTCTAGTATGAAGTTGGTTTACCTCCAAACACTGAAAAAACTATAAATTGAAGGATATAGCACGACACTTTAAGGGTATTTGTTCTCCAAAGTAAGAAAATAGATGACTCATCTTCCTAGTTAGCTCTGTTTACGAAAATCGCTTAAGTTTAATAAATCATAAGAAAGCGACTTCTTTCGATTGAAGGCTTAGTCTTAGAAATGAAACATTTTATTAGTCCGACACCATCTCCATTACATTCAAGAGAAGGCATGCTTAACATGACTTGGGTTGGGTGGTCTTAAAAATTACCAATTAAATTATGTGCAAATTGGTGGTTTCTATGTGTGGCTTAAATCAAATTAATAGTATAAAAAATCATAGAGATCGATTTTTAGATTTAGTTTTTTCTAATTTTCATGATAATATGTTTATTACTGAATGCGATTCTCCTTTTGTAAATATTGTTGATCATAAAGCTTTTGAAATCTCAGTTCGAAATTACTACACTTCGGATATACCGGTATCTGAAGTAGTGTTATATTATGATTATAGGAATGGTAATATTTCCGGGTTAAATGAATTTTTATCGAACATTGATTGGTGTTTACTTTTTGGTGATGATGATATATTTTTTTTTTTATATTTTAATCTATGCTATCTTTTTTGGGGCTCAAGGCTCTCCCAGCTCTTTCGCGGTTCGCTTATTTACGTCCTACTTTACGCCTTAACGGCCAAATCGAGGACGTACGGCTTTAGGTCCGATTTTCGTAGAACCATCTGCACATTGCATAGCTCCATGCCAGCCTATAGTACTGACATGGAAGATGAGATCTGCACTCCAACAGGGGGTCATAGATGTGTTCATTTTCACCACCGATCGTAATCAGATGGTGAAAAATCCCTTTTGCATCCTGCCCCTATCGGGATTCGAACCCGGTACCTCCCGCTCCAACTGCCACAGCTTTAACCACTGAGCCACCTGGGCGGTATGATGATATAAATATAATCATTGATAAGTTTTATGAAATCCTGCTCACTAGCATTGATAAATTTGTACCTAAAAAAAGTTTTAAATCGTTACCAAATTATCCACCGCATTTCACTAGCGAGTTGATTAAATAACGCAATCATAAAAATAGATGTCGTGTGAAATTTAAGAGAAATCCGTGTTTAAATAAAAAACTAGAAAAGTGGAATCGCATAAACTATTCATTATCAAAAACAGAGAGGCAGGAGGCTTATAATGAGTATTTGCGGGTTTTTGGAAATTTGCTAATTCCAAATGTAAAACATCTGAACTGCCTACAACTATGCATTTTGATCAAAAAAGTAGTTCTGATTCTGATTTAAACGATATTGTTGAGTATTTCAGGAATTTTTTCCAAAGCGTATACAAATTTGACGACTGTTCTAACTTTAAATCTAACTTAAATATTAAATGTCCTGTTCAATTTGATGTACCTTTTCTGTCTTAAACTGATATTATTAATGTATTGAACTCTTTTAAAAATGGAAGCGGACCTGACGGAATTTCGTCGCATATGCTGAAATTGTTAAAATATCAACTTTGCTATCCATTGAAATTATTATTTAATAAATCTTTAAATAGTTCAGTTTTTCCGCAGAGATGGAAAATATCTTTAATTATTCCCATCTATAAGGCAGGTGATCGGTCTAACATAGCCAATTACAGAGGTATTTCTATTTTATCATCTATTCCTAAGCTCTTTAAGGCCAAATTGACAAGATACATGTTTTTTAACATAAAAAATAGTATTTCAACATCTCAGCACGGATTTTTCAAGGGTTGATCAACATCAACCAATCTTATTGAGTTTCAAAATGAAATTGTTGATACATTTGAATCGCATAGTCAACTTGATGTTGCCTTTGTTGATTTCACAAAAGCGTTTGACTCTGTTCAACACCAAATTATCATACATAAGCTCAAGATGTTTATGGACTTTCTGAAAAATTCGTTAACTGGGTGGGGTCATATCTATCAGATCGTATTCAATTTGTTAAGTTACCTCGTGTTAAATCAAATCAAATAAACGTTCTTTCGGATGGCCCGCAGGGCTCACACTTTGGGCCACTGTTATTTACAATCTTTGTAAATGATTTGTTGGATGTATTACGTTACTCTAAGGGACTTATGTATGCAGATGATCTGAAACTTCTCTGCCGCATTAAAAATCCATTGGATGCTACTAAACTGCAATCTGACCTGGATTATTTATTATTATGGTGTAGCAAAAATCATTTAAATTACAAAAATTCCGATAAATTATAATTATAATATTAATAACGACACATTAGCTCGGGTTACCCAAATCATTGACTTGGGAATAACATTTGACGCCACACTGAGTTTTATTCCTCATATCGATAAAATAATAGCAAAATCGTCATCTTTGTTGGGGTTTATACAGCGACTCTCTAAAGATTTTAAAGAAAGGAAGACTCTTCAAATGTTATATTCTTCAATGGTTCGTTCAAATTTAGAATATGCTTTAGTCGTCTGGACTATAAAGTAATGAAATAAATAAAGTAATGAAATGCCAAACAATCATACTTGGTTAGTGGGAGCTTGTACTTATAAGTTTGACTATTTTTTCTGATACAAGTAGGCCAAAAAAGACTGTATTAAAAACGATCGTTTATCCATCAAGGAAATAACCCAGATTTTTAACCTATGTATTTAAGCTGAGTTCAGTGTTAGTATACATTTTTGACAGGTGCCACGATCCAACTAGGTTAACAAATATATTCACGTTATTGATTTTCTGTATATATACTCGTGTATAATCGTTTAACTAATCATTAAACTGTTTGCATTGTTCGATCTATTGTATATTTGTATCACACCCAAATCACACGATCAAACCGAATTTAAAATAAACCACTTCGGTACCGCAACGTTGTTTTTCGTATATAAATAAACCAACCGAACTACATAAAAATGTTAGTCTCAGTTCAACTTTAGTGATCGATTGAGTCGAACAATCGCCTAACTAATGTGATCATGCTCTTAATAACTTATTATTTCTGTTTATAACTATTCAAGGCCAGTGACAGTGAATTGCCAACAAACGTCAACAAAAATAGTGTATTCGTGACGTTATTATCGCGCATTTTATCCTACACTCACAAAAACATATGAGTATTTGATCTTAAATTGATGTTCGCGAGCCGCATGTGAATAAGAATTGAGATCATCGTAACAATTAATTTACGAATGCGAATAAACAACACAAGGTTCAATGGAATTTTTTGAAGACATCTTAAATATCGATATAAACAAGAACGGCACCTTGGAAACATTCGATCTCGATGATTCGTAAGTACCTGGCGTTCACTAATCATACACTGGCATAAATAACTTTGCTGCATATATATTTTAGGAATGAAGACAGTGACTTTTTTATACCAGTATGGCGTCGAATATTTTGGACAGTTTTATTTGGTATTGTGGCCATAGTTGGTACGTTCGGAAATTTGACAGTTATCTGGATTGTGTTGGCGCACAAAATAATGCGTACTGTAACAAATATATTCATCGTTAATCTAGCCATTGCTGATGCAAGTGTTGCCCTATTCAATGTAACATTTACATCGTATGGTGTGATCTATACAAATTGGCCATTTGGTACAGTTTACTGTAAACTATCGCAATTTATAAGTGGAATGAATATTAGTGTGTCGGTACTGACATTAGCCGCAATATCGATCGATCGCTATATATCAATAATGAATCCATTTAAAATCAAAATGGGAAAACGGAAGATTTTATTAATCATCGGAGCAATTTGGATCGCTAGTTTCGTGGTATCATTGCCAAATTGGATATATTATTCGACAACGGATGTTGTATTGGGACCTGATGATGAACGGACAATATGCCATCCAGATTGGCCCGAAACAGAATTTGGTCAATTACAGGAGCACGCATATTCTGTTATATTTATGGCGATTACGTATTTTTTTCCTCTCGCCTGCATGACATTCACATATGGACGGATTGGTGAAAAGCTTTGGGTCAATCATAGTATCGGCGAATGTACCCAAAACCAAATTGATAATATTCAAGCGAAACGAAAAGTTGTGAAAATGATGATTGTTGTGGTGTTGATATTTACAATATGCTGGTTTCCGATTCATCTATACAATATAATTATGACGTTGACGGATCAAATGTGGCCAATGTATATACGAGAAATTTATATGGCATGCTTTTGGCTATCGATGAGCAATTCGATGTATAATCCCATTATCTATTGTTGGATGAATAAAAAGTTAGATTATATCGTATTCTTGTATGCGGCCGATGAATTCATGTATACATTTTTTTTTTATTTTAGATTCCGAACTGGATTTATGAAATCGTTGAGATGGTGCCCATGCGTGACCTATATACCGGGTAAAATTTTAGAAGACTCCGACATTTCGAATCGTACAACTGCAACAAATTATTAATAAACATTACATCTTATATACATCAAAATACATTTATGTATGTAAGCTTTTTACAATGTAATCGTACAGTAGAAATTTATGTAGAATTTGTGAATTGACTACATGACAGCATAAAACTGGAAAAAATATGAACTTTATGTACACAAAATATTTTATTTTAAATTGAAATAAGATAAATTGTATTTTTTCTATCTAAGACTTATTTAGTTTTGGAATTGCATTTAGTCAACTAAAAAACTTGTCGTCTTGATGTACTCGTATATACGTCTTACACTCACATTAAAGTGTTAGTATAAACTTTACAGTTTAATGGAAATATACTGGAAATTCCCTGATCGAGTGAGTTCAGTAGTAATAAATTGACGTAAGAGACTACTGTCCCAATTTCTAAAAGTATCTTAGAGTCCACAAATGCATCATAGTCTGACCAGAATTAATAGATTCGTAAAACATCCGATGCTGATCTACTTTTTACTATGATAATATGGTATGGATCAATTATGTGTGGAACAAAATATCGGCCAAATGGACCTCGCGACCTCGGAGGCACACCTCCACCCGATGGTCCAAATTTTCGACCACGTTTAGGCATAATTGAGGTTCTATGCCGTTAATGTGCCGAATTATCTTCTCATTTAGCTCTTGAGTTGTTGCTGGCTTATCGACGTACACCTTTTATTTCTAATAACTCCAAAGACAGAAGTTCAACGGTGACAAATCACATGATATTGGCGGCCAATTGACATCGCCACCACGTGAGATAACACGGCCATTGAATTTGTCGCGCACTCCTTGTGGGTGCATTGGTTTTTCGACAATCACTCTGGGATTATGATTCGCCCAAATGCGGCAATTCTGCTTATTGACGAATCCACTGAGGTGAAAATGTGCGTCATCACTGAAAATGATTTTCTTCGCAAATTGATCATCCACTGTTGCCATTTATTGCCAACATTCTGACCATTGACGACGTTTGGAATCGTCAAGAGGCTTTGGTTCTTGAGTCAATTGCACCTTATAATCGTGTAAATGCTCTTCTTTATTCATAATTTTCATTAACGACAAGCGTATGAGGTGCAATTGTTGTGCACGACGACGAGTTGAGGTAGACGGCTCTTCAGCCACTCTATCGTGAACAGCAGCAATATTTTCTGCAGAACGAACAGTACGAATACGCACTGGTGTTTTAAAAACTCCTACAACTCCGGTTTGCTAAAATTTGTGCACGATTTTTCCGATTGTACATACATTTGGACGATTAAATTGACCGAAAAATTCACGTTTATGTGTGGTTCACATTCAACGTCGGGCCTTAAAATTTAACCACCTTTTATATAACATATGATTAACCACTTGAACACGCATTCGAGGAGCAGATAATAAGACAGAAAAAAACATGGCTCAAAAACACTAAAACATAGGCCAATTTAACCAAAAAATTAGTATTTTTCAACCAACCAAATAACTTAGTAAAATAAATAACTAAACTCTTGGTTAAAATTATTTTTAATTTTTAATAACCAAATTTTGCTTATTAAAATAAAACATTTAGATACTTTAACCAAAAATATTTTGTTACTTTTTAAATATAAAAAAAATAATTGTAATATAACTTATTTGGTTAAAAAGTTAAATTAACCAATACGATTTAGTTAGTTTTAACAAGTTTTATTATATGAAAAAATCCCAAATTTGGTCAATATTACATTATTTTAAAAATTCCGTTTTTTAGTACCCAAGAATTTTGTTGACACTATTCATTTGGTTGAACTAAATATTTGATTAAACCAAACAATTGTTGGTAAAAATAATATTTTATTTTTAATCACGGTATATTTTACCACAATTGTTTTAATAATTTTCTGACAAATAATTATGGTTTGGTCAATGTTACTAAAAACTTAGTTTTGTCAAAACTTCTGTTGTTAGGTCAAAACTAGGTACTAATTAATGAAAAAATTAAACTTTGTTATTTTAAATATATTTTTAAATTGTTTAACTATTTTTTTAGATAATTTAACCAAAATCAAGTACTACTATTATGATTGGCTTAATTTTGACAAATTAGTGCTTCTACCAAGTAGTCAAAATTTTTAATATAAAGTAGAGAATTGGTGAATTTAACCAAAAAACTTGTGTTACAGTAACCACATTGTATTACTAAGACTTTCGTCACAATCACTTACTTTCATATTATCTTTCAACTTGCGCAACTCACTAGCTATGACACAACTGTGCTGTAGGTATGTAAGGTATACTAGTGCCCATCAGGTCCAGATATGTTGGTTCATCATTTGCCATCCGAATAATTTTGATATTTTTACATCGACCAGGTGGGCAGTTATTTAATCACTTGAAAATACGCAAATAGGTCTAGATATCAACATATTACTTCTACCTATGTTAACAAGGTATCGTTATTATGCGTGGTTAGTGCCTTTCATATATGACATTTTGCTCTGTTGATCTTAGCGTCTGAATTCATTGAGAATTCTTTTACGAGCTATTAGAAACGAGTTCGATATAATGCACTGCTTTCGTTGCTAGACATACAAAATTTCACATGCAACTCCTTAGAAAGGATCTGCATATTGTACCCTCACTTTACAGAATTTTTTTTATTGAAACTGATTATTTTATCAATTCGGCCATTCAAAATGTGTGGTTCACGATTGCGTTTTGATATTTCGAGGCCAACGTTCGAAGCTTGTTGGCCAAGCTAGTCTTTGAATACTTCCAGATCAACTTCAAGGCATAATCAACCGGATGTGCAACAACTGGTGATGTCTGGCGTTACACACCGTACAGGATGCCTTTTCAGAGCACTGAGTTTACGCTCCATGTCCTAAGCAATTGGTGCAGATTGCTCCACTGAGGTTGCGAAAATGATGGCACTTGGTGAGAAGATGTCCCCGTTTACTACAATGTGAATTTACATGCTCGTGAATTTCTCGTATCCCATATCAGTATTTAGGAATAATTTTCTCTGTATGTATAAGGCTCTGGTTGTGATGCTCCACGAGAAGAAACCACCAGAAGTTCCCAAGCTGGATGAATGCATGGAATTTTTAACGCACAAGTTTCAGTCGTTGGAATCCTAAACGACCAACAACCAGCAAAGGATTGAACTTTCAAGTGGGTTTCTGAGTGATGTCTCATATCTCTCCAAAGTCCCACCATATACTCGCTACATGATGATATGTGCCACAAATGCTTCAGAAGGGTTTGCTAACTGAAGGTTTTCGATGTTATAGAATGTTTCAACAACCGTATGTCCGTATCACGTAGATTTCTTACTTGCGATGGCGTAGCTTGGTTTATGGTATGCATAAATACTAACGAGTTGAAATTAGCCTTGGCCAACAACCACTGGTTGTCACATCCGGTTTTGCAAGATACTCCATGCTTGCTCATAATTTTCGGCAACAGTTGATACATAACCCTGATGTGTGACCTGATAAAACAGGTCCTTGAACGATCATCATTTTTCATACTCTCCGTAGAAAATAAGAATTTCCAAACTGGGCAGCCGTATCTTGGTTGATCTTACTGGATGGTCTTGATGATCGTTTACCACTTTATGAACTTTAGTAAAGTTATGTCTGCATTCCGTATCAGTGTTCCATAGTAATCATTTACGAAATATTTCGCACCCTGGTCCGATTCATCGATGTTGATTAATATGGATCGGAATTGTCGTTCAATTAGAAATATACAAATTCTTGTTGATCTGCTTGATCTTCATCTTGGCTAGACTTTGAGAGCAGTTTATGGCTTCCCACTTTTGATTGGTCATATCCAATTTCCTTTACAGAAGTCGCATGTTTATGTCTTGCTCGTGAAGTAGTTTATTCAGCATTTTCGAGGCACTTACTGTCTGACTGGTGTTCTTGGCTTTCTCCTCCGAATAGTCGCTGTTAGTAAATGTGAAGGAGAAAGGTACCGAGTTTTCCAATTATGGTGTCTTCTGTGGTCCATTATGCAGCCGATCACGCATTTATAATGTGTTGAAGATTTCTTGGATTTTCACCCACGAGATAAGGAAGCGAAGGTTCTTCTCCAGCGGTGGTTCTTGCTTGTTCGATGTTCGATAATTTTAAGTGGTTAATGATTATATTTGGTGTCCTTTCTGATGTTTTGGAATCCAGCTCGAAGGGCCATGTACAAATAAATAATGAATGATTCGTTCTTAGATTGTAGGTCTAAGCCTTTATTTAGAGTTGATGTAGGCCAGTTAAATGGATTAACTCTGGTGGGTCCACAGTTGATAAGGACACCATCTCGTGCTCTGTGGGTTGGGGCATTCATGTTTCGTTAATATTACGAACGAAACATGAGACCCATAGAATACCACCACAGTATCCAGAGCGGTATCCAGAGTCGTAGGAGGCGACTAAATCTGGTTGGATCGCAGGGCTAACGACCCGCATCTGTAAAAAAAAATTTAAAAATGTCAACAAACCAAAAAAATGGGGTACCGCCAAAAAAAATAATGACCCTCCGCATAAGAACCCGGAAACGAGTCGGTGATCTTTGAAGGGAGAACCGCCTTGTGGTAAGCAAAGAGGTCGCTGAAGGCGACGATGGCTGGCATCTTCTAACTACTTGGAAAATTATGAAGAGCTACAGCTCATGATCGAAACCGATGGAGTCAGATTGTTGACACAGTACGGGCCAACAATGGCCTGTAAATTGGCCAAAAAAAATAATAAGGACACCATAGTATCGTAGTTAATCTCCGTTCAGGATGGTTTGTATTTCATTTATTCGTGTTATACGTTCAAGATGTACATATTCCGACATAAATTGCGTTTAAAGCACAGTAAATTGTTTTTCTGTTGACTGCATTCTCTGCTAGGCTTTTCGGAAGGATTCTCTTGTATTATACGAGGAAGATTGTTGTATCGAAAAATTGTGCTTCTACTTTTCTGACGTTTATTCAACTAATAAAGGTGTTTTGTATTGATCTGACTAGTGTTGTGTGCTTTGCGTTCTGCGAAGATTTGGAACAACACCTTCAGATCCAGAAATGAAGTCTATTTCATCACCTTTCTGGTAATATTGATCTGCTTTGGACTGATATAGATTATATACAGCCGGGACGATCATTCAATTTTTGGTCAAACGAATTTACATTAGATGTGGATGGTACAAAATATTGGAAAAATAATATTAAGATTGTAAACAGCTAAAGAGCACATAAAATGTTATTAATTTTCTTTGTTATGTATACACTTTTATGTCAAAGGTTATCATGCCGCCGATAACGGTATAAATTAATAAAGTTTATTGCGTAAATTAATGCAAAAATCAACAAAAGCTCACGAAATGATAAAAATTTCTCTTTGATCTGGATACTTGTTTATGTAAAATATCTGTTTTATGTCTATTTATTGTATACCTACTGTATATTTTCCTACAGAATGAAATTCTGGGAAAACTAAATTTGGGGATGCTTTGTTTAATGATATTTTTATGTTATCTGCATGATGAAATATAGAAAATACATTTGTCAGTCATCTCTTGAACAGCAAGAGTATTTTGTTGTCAGACATAATGGGTACATTGTGTACAGTGCAGGATACATCAAACGAAAAGCTTCAGGCTCTTGTTTTACTTTGATTCAGTTCTCAGTAATGACAAATGCAATTAAAAACTAAATTTACAGATGTTTTGGGTTTTCAAATCAAATGAAATCCAATGAGTTTATTATTATTTCACCTCTGTTAGAATTTCATGTAATGCTTATAAAGGTGAGTATATTTTATAAGGTGTTGGTTCCTAAGAAATTATGGAAATGGCTGGTTTAATCATAACTGCTCCGTGTTACCTTAACGAGACTTTTCCTTTTTACTGTCTCATAATGACAGTGAGTCTTGTATAAATCCAGTCAAGCAAGTTGATGAACGCAGTTGAAAAGGAGATATAACGAAAACTGTTCGCCGACATTCTATCCGTTGAACAAAATGGATTTTCTGTACTTCTCGAAACATAGGTAAAGAGTTAACTTATCATCTTATTTCAAAAATAAGTAACTCGCCTAATTACAGCAGTTCAAAATGATCGAGATATATACGAACTACTACATATACTGAGTACTATAACCAATCTCTTATATCTGCCTTGTAACTCAGATCTGCCTTGTCATTTGAATTCTATACTGCGACGGTCTGTTGTGATACCACAGGATCTTACTTCCCTATAACTATTACGAGAACCAGTTTGACCTTATTTAAATCTCTCACCTTACAGTTTTCGAGATCAGAGAGACAGTTCATTAAGAACGTAATGGACTTAACCCTAGTCTTTTATGTGTCAAAGCCGGGCATGAGCATAGGAGGTGCTCTTCTATCTCTTCCTCTTCCTCGTCCATTCAGTTCAGTAAAGGCATTTGTCAGTAGGCAGTGTCCTGTGAGTATCCCCATGATCGTTTGTATGTACCATGCCTCGCTAGTTCGTCCGCCCTGCAGTTCTCCATGACGTCCGAGTGGACGGAACACAGACTACCTAAATGTTGAAATGCTCACTCATCTAGTTCTGAGACAGGTAGCAACTCAACGCTACTCTAGTCGTTAGAGAAACAGAGTCCAGCGACTTGGTTGCCACCTAACTGTCCACAGAAATTGCGATATTAGTCGAGAATACTACTTTATGCCTCAACCAAATCGAGACCTTCTCAATCGCTATCATCTCTGCTTTCTACACGCTGCAGTGATAAGGAAGACGAACTAATATATTTACTTTCAATTCTCATCACAGAAGACTCCAATTCCTACTTTACTGTGTAGCTTGGAGCCATCTGTAAAGAACTGCAATGCTTCCGTTTCCGTAATCGACCCGCTCCTAAAAGATTCTCTTGAGGGACAGGTAGTTAGGAACCTCTTCTCGAAGCACAGTAACGTAGTCTAGATTCACCAGTTCCTTAGCAATCAAATTATCGTGAAGAGTGAAGACCTTTCTTCTGCGATATGGCTGATACTCGGGTGGCCGTAATCGCTTCTATCTGCTTACCATAAATATCGATGGGGAGAAGGTGAAGCGCCTCGCTTATAAGCGTTCTCTTTGCATCTTCTCGATTCCCGTTTTTGTACGTTACTTTATCAAGGGCTGGCCACGTGCTCAAATCATATTTACGTACAGCTCTTATTACGAAAGTGAATAGCCAGTGTACCAACTTCCGCTTCAGGTCCCAACTCTTTCTGATGGCGTTCCAGCACGAGTACATGTCTATATTGACCCTTTTTCCAAAATGTTGGGTTTCCAACTAAATTTACTGTCCAAAATTACGCCTAAAAATCATTCTTATGTCAGTAAAAGCTAGTCTTCTGCTATTTAAGAGAGGTGAATTTAATACCGGTATTTTATATTTCCTAATAAATAGTACCATTTTAGTTTTGGCCGAGCTGATTGCCAGTCCACATCTGATGGCCCACCACGTAATGATTAGGGGGTATTTTGGATTACTTCCTTCATCGTTCTTTAATATTTCCCAGAGACAGATTTCGCTATGTCATCTGCATAAACATCATCTCCGATCCCCTCTCTTTCCAGCTCTAACAGCAACCTAATGATTGCTGTGTTCCACAGAAGAGGAGATTGGACACCTCCCTGCGGGCTTCCCTTGGCCACCCGCCTCCTGAAAGTGGATTCTTTCGGCTCCGAGTTAACCATCCTGCATCCACGCATGTAATTTATTAACCCACTTTCAGGGTTATCCACCCCTAGGCACGACAATTCTTCTAGAATTGCCTCCATTTTTACATTGTTAAAGGCGCCCTCAATATCAAGGAACACCACCACACAAAATTTTTTCGAGAATATTGATTTCTCAATCATACTTGCACAGAATGCACAGATTTCCTTTTGCAGTAAGCATGCTTCAAAAACTGGGCCCAGTCACTAGGCTTTATTAACGTATATAGATATCCATCAGCCTTCCCAAGGTTTTTAGTTAAAAGGATGTTGAAAGAAGTTATGGGTGTCTTAAGACCTTTGGGTAGCCATTTGAGCATTCACCCCCTTTCGGAATAAAGATCACTCTGACCTCTGCCCATCCCCGCGAAATACAGAGCAGTTTTAAACACCCGTTAAAGATTATTTTTATCCAGGGGAGAATAATCTTCGAGTTGTTCTGAATCTTCGCGGGAATAATTCGGTCAGGACCAGCCGATTTATAAGGTTTGAATATCCACGTGCCCATACGATTCGTTGTTTGGTTACGATATCTTCTATGCGCAGTAAATATGCTTATTGGTGAGTACTACTCCCTGTTAAGTCTTCGAAGCTTCCTGGAATGTGGATTTTGATGAGAAGTTTCAAAGATTCCTCACTAAAAGCAGTCCATGATTCATACGGTTTGATTAAATAAATGGGGCTGGACGAAATGGAGAGGTCTCAGAGACTTCTTCCATTTAATCCCAGAAGAGTCTCCATGACCTCCATTGTGCCTTCCTCAACTCTTTTTTGTATACTTTGAAGTCCTCCTTGTAGGAGTCCCAGTCTTGAGCCTCTCTCGTAGTTTTGGTTATATTAACGGCTATCCTACACGCCTTCCGGTAGGTCACAATGGGCAAGCAGCGTTGCAGGACTGATTGCAGGCACTAATGGTCGTGTCCACTACGTAATTCAGTTCCTCCATTGTCGCTAGTGGCTCAAGAACCCCCAGTTCTTCAAGCTCTAATAGTTCTTTAAGCGTTTTCCACACTTACTCCAGTTGGTCCTTCTATGGTTCCTTAAAGCTTTCCGGGGGAAACGTTAACGCTACAAATTATATAACGATGGTCAAAGAAGGAATGCTCCTCCGTCACTCTCGATTCCCTGATCATATAGGATAGATCTTTTCTGAGGCTGAGGTTACGTCCAGTACCTCCTGCCATTTTTTAGTAATGAATGTGGGTTCTAGCCCAATAATACACACCCAAAGGTTGTTATTTAATAGGTATTCAAAATATAACTCTCCTTGAGTAACTCACTTTGATGCCCCAGATTATGTCATGCGCATTCGCATTACATCGAAGGAGCACTCCAATATTCTGACTTTATGCTTCGAGAACCAGGTCCCCCAGGTTATCTGGCGTTTGTCCCGGTTCATATAGGCTGAGAACAGGCGGATAAGCCAACCTCTAGACTGGCCACAGTTATGTCACCGTGGCTGTATTGCGAAAGTAGCAACATGTTTAAATTATTTTTTCTAAGATTGCAGGATCTTATTTTTCCCGAATTTCATGAGTATAAATAGGTTATACCAATTCATTCTAAGGTCACAGATCCTGTAAGTATTAAGTTCCGGATTTAGTTCCTGATTCTGTCAGTCTGAGGAGTAATGTGATCGACACCGCCTTCATGGTGCATGTTAATTTGGGTGAGATTTAGCATAACACCAAAGTTGAGTCTATATACCTATTTTCACCCCCGTTACCTCAGGCTACTGTCCTATGTCTTCATTTTAGTCATCGGTGCTTCTCGTCTCTCCTTCCACGGAACTTGGTTCACCAATGTTTCCATACCCCTCGTATCTCAAATGGCAAACCTCTAATAGTAGCAGGATTGCAAACATTCGTTTCCTTTTGCTGTTATTGTTTGGAGTCGATGTGTGAATCGTGTTACTAGATTTGTTTACCGACGGTAAAGATTGCCTTTGTTTACTGACGATGATAAATTGCCGGTACTCTACCGATGTAGAGATACACATCTACGAGCTTATATGAAATAATATATTACCTTCATCTTGAGAGGTTGCCTAAGATGGTCTACCTACCACTAGGCAATATCTAATAAAGGGATATCCCATTTATGCTGCAGGTAAGGCCAAATCAACCAAATTCATTACGACTCCTATAGTCTTTACTTCATGGACGAGTATTTATTATCATTTGATCCCAAAAGAATGTACATCCCAAAATTTACATGGCGGTAACGATGATCGGAAATCAAGTTATGGTAACGGACATTTGATTTTATTGAACCATCGTTTAATTTTGTCAATATACTCGGAGAAATTTGTGGAGGCCAATGGGACGAGGTATCGGTCGGAGAGCCAGAAACGTGTATCCAATAAAAATTTGTAGGTTTGTGAAAACGGGGAATCGAACATCATGGCGGAAAATCGCCGATAAGAGTCCAACAGTAAATGTGTATGCCATATAGAGACAGATGACATTTATTGGATAATCAGGGAGACATTGACGAATAATTCTGACTGGTTCTAATGGTTAGAATGTATAGAAATTCTGTTTTGAAAGGGTCTTCAAAACGTCAACAATGTTTGTCGCTGGAAACAATCCCAAATCGGAAGCCGTGTAAGAACCCACATCTATTTTTAATAAGGTTCACATTAATGGTTGAAGAAGAAGTTGGGCAACCACCAAAAGTTGAACTTGAGTAGGATTAGCAACAACATTGCATATTGCAAAATAGCAATATGTTGAAGTCTAGGTAACAAAAACCCGTTTCTCATGACGGGATTTTTGATTGACTGTAATGATGGCTGCCGGTCCAAAATCCACAAAAAACTATCGCTCATTGTTGATGCATCGGCCCAAATATGACAATTTTGCTTGATGACACAGCCTTCGCGATGAAAATGAGCTTCGTCAGAAGAGAAGATTATCAGTTCAAATGCTTATTTTCATTTCTATTGAGTATTTAATGTTAATTTCTTACACTTGCAAATTTCTTACACTTGGGTTGAAGTATAATTTGAAAGCAATTTAACAATACCTCCTAGTTTTTTTTGCTATTTTGATCGATCTTATCCACACGTTCATTACCGTCGATTACCGTGCGACGAGTTGGGTATATATATATATATATATATATATATATATATATATATATATATATATATATATATATACATATATATATATATACATATATATATATATATACATATATATATATATATATATATATATATATATATATATATATATATATATATATATATATATATATATATCTCGAGCGTTTTGTAAATCTTCGAATACCAGTGCATAGTATTTTATGGTATCAAACATTCCCATCGATTGTAAGGCTGTTTTGGTTGGTTTAAATGTTTTTCAAAAATATTCTTGTTTAGGAGTATGTAGTGGTCAAGAGTTAACAGTGGTATCTTAAGAAAAATCCCAGCAACAAAAAATTTCTAACAAAGAATATCTAAAATTAAATATCATTCTGAAAATACACAAAGAAAGTATTATCGTCTCAATAATTTCGTTGTAAAATCCAATAAGCACGGAAGTAAACTTAATAGCAAAAAAAATGTCATTGTTTGCGTATATACAGTAACGCGTTCCTCCCAACAAAGTGAATTAACTCACTTATTCATTCCTCATCCATAGATGAAAAGCTGAAAATGTATATATTGTTGTCCGTGTAAAGCAGAACCATTAAATTTTCCATTATATAAGTATATAGAATTATAAGTATGACAAAGATCTTGAACAAAAGAAGTTGCATGAAATCTTAACTGCGGACGAGAACACACAGGAAATTCATTTTCTTCGGCGACAACTAAAACGTGGACCAAAAAAAGGATAGTCGTTGTTGTAATATATTTATAAGAATAGAGTTCGTTTATCTTATGTATAGAACTGATAAATATCGTCTCAATATATCGAGACTTGACAAAAGGAACAACAATTTTGGATGTGACATGACTTACACAATTTTTGATACGTGAGTGAAATTTTCTAAAGAAAAACCATTTTAAAAATATTCTCATCACATTTTTTATCTTAATATCAAATGATTATAATTGACTGTGGATGTAAGATGTCATACGTATGCGAGAGTGCGGGTTTCATTTTCAAGAAAATTCATTTATTTCAATTAGGGATATATTTATATAAAACGAACAGTCATGAATGAAAATTACATATCTCGTACGCCTATAAGATGTGTAATGTATGAAAATATTCGCTATTTTGAATATTCTGCGTGGTATTTTTTGACTCTCTGGAGCTACTTTTGTTAAAGAACTTAATTTGTACTAATGAAATGTGTATGCGTGTATGTAAAATTTCTAAATAAATCGCGGGGTGGTAGGAGCTTCTATATACCATGTATAAAAATGCGCGTCTAATAAAATTATCTACATGTGTAAGCTCAGATAAGGTTATGATTGTGTTGGGAATTTTGCGTGTATAAAAAAATATAAATTATAACACCGATCATAAGGGAAATTAAGAAAAGCGTGTTGAATATATTATGTGGTTGATTTGGAAAAGTTTGGTTTTCATTCAAAATGTGTAATTAGGAAATAGAATTATTTTCGACAATTATAAAACAAAACATCTGCCTCGTCATAATGTTGGTGATAATTATAAATAATGACGAGCACATTTCTAAGCAACTTTTGTCTTGAGTTGAACTATATCGAGGAGATGATATAATTGTTATGATTAAAAGTTTTTAAAATCATTCAAAATGAATTCTTTTAACATGCATCAATCGATAATATTTGGGCACGCCAGCCATATTTACAAATAACTGCTGTCACGAGGGGGTTTGTGCGAACTCATTTCGTTAAGGTACTGCGTTGATATCTAGATCACTAAGTATATAGCATCTGTCTCGTCAAGTGATGACCTTACCTGCTCGAATGAATGTACCCATCGATTCTAGACATTCGGTATCAAGTATCCTTGAAGTATATTTAACTATGATACCCTAGATCACGTCTTAATTGGAAACAGATTGAATCTCTTTTGTACCTCGTGCCATCCCCAACATTGAACGACTTTTATGTTTTAACGCAAAATAGACCATTGGGTCAGAATTCAAATCAAAGACCGATGACTACCTATATTCGTCGAATACAATTTTATGTCTCCCATTGAGATGGATATAAATAAAAATATTGTTCACTGAAGTGATTTAGAGCGAGCAATGAATTTAAAAAGTTATCCTAAAAAAGTAAAAGTGATACAAAAACTACCATCGCTATAGTAATTTTATAATAGAAGAGTGAGAAAGATTATAACAAAGAAGTGAGTGAAACCGTACCATTAGTAGATCAATATCAAGAGTAAACGCTGGTATCTAAAGAGGAAAATACGAATCATCCGTAACGATAACAAGAAGTATACATACTCCAACTTATGTTCCGGGGAAAGGAAAATGTCCGTACCATTTATAAAACAGGAGAGATCCTCTCAAATGAAGATTACAAATAAAAAAATTAGATCTTCACTATGCCGACAAAAGAGATCAGCGCACGTGGGAACATCAAATTGGTAAGCTCACACAAGGAAACAGAAGCATAGCTAAATTCTATGCAAACGTCAACCATCAATTATCCCTCATAATAAATAAAGTAAAGACCGAAAATTACAATCAAGACACTATGAAAGTATACCAACGAAAATTTATAACAGGAATCGTGCACTAGATGTGTTTGTGAGAGGGCTATCTGCTGAGATGTCCAGAATGCTGATGTAACAAAGAGCAAAAACCCTATCGGAGTCATATACTTCACGCCTGGAAATACAAAGACTTAAAAAACATAAGAGAAATTTTGACAGTATAGTTGCAGTACCTGTCAAAAAAATCGCGTCATAGAACGTAAAGTTCCAGCAAGAAGCGCCAAGACCGTTCCCGAGATTATCGCTTCAGCAAAGGAACATGGGGTATGGCATTAATCAACAACAACAAGAAGTTGTATTACCATACAACGGCCACAACAACCAAAACCACCAATACCGATGAACATGGATCCATCAACAAGAACACAAAGGGTTAATTACACAATTCGCCCAAATTTCAAAAGAGAAATTACTACAGATGCAAATGTGAAAGCTCAAAAACAACAACGTGTCGTTCACACAATGCCACAAAGGGCCCATGGTGCAAACCTAGGATTCATCAATGTGCACATGCGCGCTCTGCAGCCTTAACAAACTGGAGCTTTGAACCAGGGCAGAGACAGTTGATTTACAGGAATAATCCTGGAGTTGAACACAAGGGATCTAATGCGGTCAAAAGCCGGGCAGCTGCTGATGAAGTGTAGGCTGTCATCAACATCTTCCAGACATTCATCGCATTCGGCATCACTGGCAAGTCCCATGCGATGAAGATGACTTTTGAAACGGCCATGGCCAGTAAGTAAAGAAACCAATATTCTGACATGGTCCTTTTTCAATGAAAGAACGTATTTGGTCTGCTTCGGATTTAGCCTTGCGGCAAGAAGGGGTGGTTGATCAATGCAGCTTTAAATTCGATAGAGCAACGGTTTTAATTGTTTGTTTCACTATGTGAAGAGGTACAGGAGCTGCTGGTTCAGGGCCTACGAATAATAAGCGAGAACCATTTTTAGCCAAACTGTCTGCAACTTCGTTGCCAATAATGTCACAATGAGCAGGAACACACATGACCGTTACCTTATTGTTACAACCAAGTCGGTTTAGCAATTTTTTACAATCATCTACCGGTTAAGAGCTGGTAAGTGGATTGTTTAATGAGTTGAGACCCCAATCTGCCAGATATTCTCAAATCATGCGATTTACAGTAGTAACCAAAGCCAGCACCCTGTTCAGAGACAGAGCCATCTGAGCAGAAAACAAGCGATTCGGATACCTGTTTGAGCAAGTCTGGTGAGAACCACATATCCCTGGATGGATAAACCACCTCATATGATCTGTGGAAATTAAAAACAGGCAGAAGCCAATCAGTAACCATGTGGATTTCTGGTATAGCTCGTTTCAATTTATTAAGAGTTGATTTATGACCTGAAGTAGTGCCAAAAGCATTATACGCCCCAGCATTCCTCAAGTGAAAGGCAGCCGAACTAGCTGTGCCTTAAATGAAAGATTGTAACTGTGGTAGGGAGAACATGAGCTCAATAGCCAGGAGTGGAGTTAACGACATAGCTCCCTTTACAGCTCGACAAGCGATATTTTGATAATAGTTGAGTTTGTCAATTGAAGATTTAAATTTCACCACTGGCCACCAATCAACAGATGCATAGGTTTGCATTGGTAAAACCAACGACTTGTACATAAAATAAAGCATTTTGGGTGATAAACCCCAGGAATTACCAAAAGCTCTACGACATTGCCAAAAGTTCGCAGTGGCTTGTTGTAGTATGAACTCTAGATGCTGCTTCCAAAGAGTTTATTATCCAGAAAAACACCAAGATGTTTGACGTAGGCTGATTTGTTAACCGTACATCCGAAAAGTGATGGTACAGAAAAAGCAGCGGTGTTCGTACGCCTTGTAAAAATAATCAAATCGATTTTTAAATGGGTTCACATGTAACGCCTTATCCAGACACCACTTTTCTATAATGAAAAAAGCGTGTTGAGTTAGATCTGATAAGACACTCAGGTGCTTGCCTGAAGGAGTTCATCAATGACCAACCTTGACTGAAATAAAGGTTTCGTCATAAGGAAGAAACTCGCCATGGGTGCACAAACAGTAGACAAATCTTTCGCCGTCAAATCAGCATGGGTTGACATACCAAAAAACACAAAATAGAAGCAAAGGGATTTGGAAATGATATCTAAATGAACTTCTTCGTGTTACCTGGTTTGACCTCATTCGACAATAGAATCGGTGATGACATCATAAAAAAACTAGAGGCCATAATAGATAGGAGAGAAAATAGAGAGAGAGCATTTTTGGACGGAGAAACGAAACAAAAATTGAAAACACTACACAAATTCTTGGACCGACTATATTGCCAAGTAACCGACTATATCACAAGTCAATACGACCAACGAAAAATTAATACACAAGACATCAAACACGTCACTAATTGAAATCATCTTTTTCCAGCTTGTGCCTGTGAACATCATTAACGTCCATATAATACATTTAGTGGCAATTTCACAGTGGTACATCAAATTGATCTTATCTGCTATGAGGATATCCTATCCAGAATTCAATCGGAGACAAAGCGTAACGGCCCAGCTAGCATCTTAAAACCCCAGCTAGCCTACCAGATCAACGAAAACCAGAAATTACTAGGGGAACTAGAATACCACAAGCCGAAAAACCAACGCTTCATAAATTAGATCGGCTCAGCTTGGAAGCTGGTTCACCAGATGCTACTGAGTGGGATACCATACTCAACAACCAGAATCGAATAATTAAAAACAACAACGAACAGTATAAAATAAACAACGACGATACCTCAAAGATCCAACAGATACTCAAACAGCACATCGAAATTCAGGTATACCTGAAAGGAAACGAGGACGATGTATTCCAACAAACATTTTTTTATCGCTTTGAGTTGCTAAAAGAAGAAGTGAAGGGAATAATTAGAGCAGTCCAACTGGCAAAAGGAGGAATAATAAATTCCAATTTGCTGGGCAAGGAGGAAATTAATCGATTGGTCAACGAAATAGAAACTTTGTCTTACTACAACGAAACAACGAATTAAAAGTCATAGAACATGCAAAACCGACTATGCTATTCCGGGATATGATAATCCTATATATGATTTCGATACCAAAAACGAACGGGGAGGAATTTCACTACATGAAAGAAATAATCGAACCAGTAAAACACACCATATTTCTCAAAAATTCTAATGGTTCACTAAAGCATAACAGTTCGGAGAAACACCTAACGGGGATTTCCTGATCCAGTATCACAACGAAACCTTGGAAATTTTATTGATTGGAAAGGTAACAGAATTTTGAAAAAATGCAAATTAAACTCCTCTAAAATTGAAACTCGGAATCGTCTCTGTTCTATCAATAAAATCCAATAAAAATCAAAAATTGAAAATGTCGTTTTTAATGATAAAAAATATAGTAGTACAATTGATATTGTTGATGTGTTTAATCATTATTTTGTTAGCGTTGGTACTCTGCTGGGTGAAGCTATTCGAGGTGATAGAGATATTTACAAATTTAACACAATTCAATCAAGCATGAACTCAATATTTCTGTCCTTTGTTCACCGGTGGAAATTTATAATATTATTTACAATCTCAGTTGCCGTAAAGGTGGCGGGCCAGATAATATTCGGAATCAAGCAGTGAAGCGTAATGTCTCATTTTTTTCAGACATTTTCGCTAAATTAATTAATAAAATATTTGAAACTGGTGAATATCCAAATTCTTTAAAAAAAAGCACAAATCTCAACAACCTTTAAAAGTGGTGATAAAGATTTGATTTCCAACTACAGACCGATTTCAACTCTATATGTATTCGATAAAATCATAGAAAAAGTAATAAGTGGTCGCTTCAGATATTTTTTAAATGATTCTAATTTCTTCTATGCATATCAATACGGTTTTAGAGAAGGTGCAGGTACTGAAATGGCTCTTGTAGAGATAAGGAATATGCTATATAATGCTTTGGGTCGAAAGGAGTACGTAAGTGCTCGTTTTCTTGATCTTAAAAAAGCTTTCGATACTGTTGATCATGAGCTACTTATCGCCAAATTATATAGTTATGGATTTCGTGGAATATCCTACAAATTAATTAAAACATACTTAACAAATCGGCAACAATATGTTAAAATTGATGGGATAAGCAGTAGTATTCTTAATGTGCATTGTGGAGTTCCACAAGGTAATGTACTAGGATCACTACTGTTTTTAATTTTCATAAATGATATTTCGAAATTACCATTGATGGGACATATTCGTATTTTTGCTGATGACACCGCAGTATTCTACGAAACGAAAGATCCATTAATTATAACTAACAATATGGAACACGATATGAATCTTTTATTAGATTACTTCAAGTCTAATCTTATTTCTTTGAACCTAGCCAAAACTAAATTTATAATTTTTTAATCACCACACAAAAGTTCTATCGCAATATCATCTTGCAATATAGAAAATATCGTGGTTGAGAGAGTTGATCTGGGGGGCTATTATGAAATAAATCCGAGTCGCATTTTTCCGTTAACGAAAAAATCCGATTCGACACGGATTTACCCTTTTATGAAACTTGTATTGTCGGATTTCTATATAAATTAATATATCAATGAAGTAATTATTATATTATCGGTTGTGTTGATCTTCACACCGAGTGGACGTGTTTTTTTTCCTCTCGGTGTTGTAAAATAAAATAAAATAAATTCGTTTGTGGTGTGTGTGTTTGTGTGTGGTTTTAAATCGGATCACAGATGAGTATCGCTATTATATTATTATATTATATTTTATTATGGTTGTAATTACATATTATATTATATTATATTGTGTTGTGTTGTATTTAATTATATTTTGTACGATACTAACTATACATCTCCATACGCTATTACGCATTGACATCTCACAGGCAATACTTTATACAAGTATTGGTATTATTGTGTTACATTCAGTTCTTGTTTCTCCGTTATATGTTTAATATTGTAATTTGTAATATATAACGATTTGTCTTTGTGTCTTATATACATCAATTTTCAAATCACACGCACACCACAGTATTCCATTGAAAGCGATCGCATGCTTTGTATGTTTCGTCTTCTTTCGTTTGCCTAGCACATCGCTCTTCATACAATTCTCTTATTCCCCTTTCCTTTAGATGTTTTTTTATATTTTGGTTTATGTATCTTTCCAAACATACAGTAGTAGGGATTTTGTATATTTAAATTTTAACACGATCACTGCCATTGTGCGATCGTTGTGTAGGAAAATGTTAATATATTTAATGTAATTGGCGAATTACATTTTATTTTTATAAATTTTTGGATTGTGTTTGTGTTGTATATACATCATTATTTGATTGTTGAAAACGCAAATTGACACACGACTGTCTACATTTAAATGTCTAGGTATTCATAGAATACCGTATATAACAAAATTTTCGTTTCGTCCATCAAAATTCTGTTCCCTATGTTTATTATGTCGATTTCGATTCGATCAAAAAAAGCAATCTGTGACGACAAAAATTGCTTTTTCTGCTGTCAAATCGTTTTATTTGACATCAAAACTTGCTCGGTCGAGCGAAATATTTGCCCGATGAGAAATCTAGATTTTTTGATCGATTTACCCCTTATTCTACTAATACCAACATACATTTTCATAATATTTACAATTTAATATTTACAAACATTAGTAAAACCAAAAGACTACTGATTTTTGTCGGTTTTTTTGAAAATATTTATTTGAAAATAAACAGTCGTTATTCCATTCATGTTTATTGCAAGTGTAAGTTGATTTTTTCATTATATATATAAAATATATTAATTTTAAAAATATCATTTTAAGCATTTTAAAGATTCATTTTGAAACATAAATAAATCAATTAAAAACATTTATAATATATGTCATTAATGTTTATTTTCTAAACGTCAAAAATATACGCATACTTGTCTAAAAAAAGCGCTTTGTTTATTTTTTGTTTATTTTTATTTTATATTTTATGCAGGTGTTATATATACATATATACAGGCGATCCTTGACTTACGTCGTAGATTGTCATATACATATATACAGGCGATCTTTGATTTACGTCGTGGATGCGTTCCTGAATAGTGCAACGTTAGTTGAAACGACGTAAGTCAAAAAAGTATTCAAATATATAATGAAAAAATATGTTGGTTCTGTACAAAGTACAATGCATTTGAATTCTAAAATCGTAAAAGTGGAATAAAATTAAATATAATTCAGTATTATGTACGTGGATTGTTGCGTTATTTGTTTGAGTCTATAACTCTTTGAAATCATTAGATGATGGTATACTTTCATCATTTATCCTGCTAGGTTAATACATTTTCTACGTCAGGCGGATCAGCAACTATGAAGCCAGTTTTTTTTTGGCCATGTTGATGATTTGAGTTTGTACTTCAGCTGCATCTTCAATAGAACTGGTGGACTGATTCGACCAAGACTTTTTTCACGATCCAGACATGGTGGTGCCGCTGACTTCATCCCAAGATTTGCTAATATTGAGAACTGCATGTCATTTCGTGTAGTTTTTCCATTGATCTATTGCAGTGACCTCGTTTTCTTCGGATCTTCGGTCAATTTCAATAAACATTTCAAATCAGTAAAGAGACTGGCGGTAACCCAAGCCTTTCTATAACTTCTTCAAACAACAAGTAAATCAGCAAAGGATTTAACTTGAAGTCGCCGACGGCATTACCACCAAGAAGAAGCGTCAAACGGTCTTTTGCTGCTTTAAAGCCGGAAGCATGTTTTTCTGCTGTGGCCAAATATGTTCGCGATGGCGTTATTTTCAAGTACTAAGAAGCTATTTCGTCGTTAAATAGTTGATCTCTTAAATGCCCATCTGCAACGATGCTTTTAATTGTTTGCAGAATGGCGTTTGCTGCAGCTGTGACTGCGCTAGCTGACTCACCTGAAATTTTAATATTTAGGAATTCGTTGCGATTTTTAAAATTTTGGAACCAACCCCGACTATATTGGAAAATATTTGTTTCTTCGTTACTTAGTTCGGCAAGAGGCCCGCAAATACTCTTAGCTTTGGTTTGGATGATCGACGTACTAAATGAAACATTTTTTGGATTGCGCCTTTTATCCAATCTATCAACAATGATTTCATGGTCTCGATTCTAAAATGAGCAAAAATTTTCGCAATTTTTGAGGTTCCTGCTTTAGCATGATTTTGGTTCCCGCTTTAGCGAATATTTTTTTCTTGCGTAAAAATTGTTCTTTCAGTCTGTTGTTGGTGGGATATTTAAATTTCTGGAAATTTGTTTTCTGTATTCCAATTCGAAATGTGTGTGACACATAGTTAATAAGGAAGGTGTACACATCCTCATGGATTTTGTAGGACAGGAGTGTTTAGATTTGGTGCAGAACACGGGTATGTATCTTCCATTATCGGAGTTACATTTTGGGATTGTGGTTGAGGGTTGTTTTAGACTGGAAGATTGTGACGGGTCGGGTGGGGATTTGATTCTAGTGGCGAGGATTTCAAACTATTTAAATGTTTGGGTGTCGGCGGGATTGTAGCAGTTTTGCAGTGGTGGTTTGGAGGCATTCAGTTTTTCAGAGTGGTGGGAGGTTTTGATGTTTTGGTTGGATTTTTGAAGGATGTCGGAAGCGGTTTGGAGGAAGCGGTTTTTGTAGGTATCCTGGTGATTTGTTATTTGACTCATGGTACTGCTGTGGTTGTTGGGGGAGGGGTGAAGGGGGTGGGGAGGTACAAGACTGGATTTGATTCGGACGGGCATGAGGGTTGATCTAGTTGCGGTGGCGGTTGGGAGCCTCTGTTGGCATGTGGAATTTTGGACGCGAGTGGGATTTGTTGGGGGCTGGAGGATTCGCCGGAATGTGGGGTGTTTGGATGGATTTCGGTTTGTTGGATGTCAGTTGAGATATGTCTGCACTTTCTAATTTTATTTTTATGTAGGTTGGTGTCCCGTTGTGGAGGGTGCTCTGAATGAGTTTGTATTTTGGATGCTTACGATTGGGTTCTCGCGTTAGAGTTTATTTGATACTAATAGATGTATGATTGGTTGAATTTTGAGTTTGGATCGTGTTTGGTTTGCTTGAATAGGGTTCGCTCCGAGGGATGTCGATTTCCTCCACTTTTGGGGTGCTTCTGCTCCATACTTTCTGCATTATGTGGCATCCCTGCCTGCTTTATGGCCTGTGTGTCGTGCATACGTGCCTGTGGGTTATCCTTGCGTAATTTCAATTTATTAAGTTTCGTATTTGGATTTAAGGGTACTTTTTGAAGACAATATCAATTGTTCTTTTTTTATTTATGAATGGTGAAGGTCGGGGCGGATCTACGACATTTGTAGTAAAGTGACATACCTGATCATGACCATAATACGAGCATTGCATTACAATTACATTGTATTGCAGTAATATAAAAATAATAATAATAATTTATGGAAAAAGTTTGATTTTAATTACTTATATAAGTGTAAATATGATTATAGTTGGAGGGGGTTTACAAGGAAAGTTTATTTTATTTTAAAAAGGATGTTGCATAATTTTGGAATGTAAAACGTTTTCACAGAATTATTTGGATTTTCTGATAAACATATTCTAATATTATGGTATCATCAGCGTAATGCATATCATATTAATTTAATTTATGGTTACAGATTCAGGAGCCGTAAGTTAATTAATTAAGAGTTTTGAATTTTATTTTAACTTTGATTGGTGTACGGACTGGATTTTAAATAAATAATAAAATTAATAATAATTAAGTTACAGATTCCTATCTAGTAAATTTATTTTTATAATTTTATTAAATGATTTAATTTTAATACGTTAAAGCTAAGCTGCAGGTAATAGCTAACTTACTCAATTATTTATTTATATTAATAATTTACCCTTTTCACGAATTGACAGTTTATTAGGTTGCCATAATGTATGTATATGAAATGCTGTCGGGTCATAAAATAAATAAATACTGCCCCTCGCGTTAGATGGTGGTGGATCTGAAAATATAGGGACGCAACTTTATATGCAGCATATGATGAGAAGATCTCAGGATAATTAACCTAAATACTCCAGTTTCAACTGTTGAGGTAACACAAATACATATGATGGAATAAGAAATGTCCTCTATCCTAATAAAAATAATAATGTTAATGTGAAAATGATATAGCTTTTACTAACAAATTATATTATTGTACTAATTATGTAACAGGAAAATGGTTCTGCTGAAGATTGTCGCCCTATAGTCTATTTTGACTCTCTGATGAGCATGTTACAGTATTATGGTAACATTATCGTAATGGATGGCTTAAACTATCAAACTAAATTAATTCAATTGTTTCAGATACCTGAGCCATAATTAAAAAAAATTTCTTTCAGAGTTCTGTACTTATGTTCTAATTAGGTTAGTTGTGCGGATGGGAGTTAAAATAAATAATAAAATTAATTAATTAAGTTACAGATTCCTGAGGGAACTAATAAATTTATTTTAGAATTTTAATTTTAATTTAGTTTTAATTTTATTCAAAATACAGAAGAGCGGATAGGTGTTGCGGACTGGAGAATGCTGATTGGTAATTGCAGACTAGTAGATTAAAATTGTGATTGTCTTGTGATAATAGTAGTTTAGTACCGACTGTCATGGTGTCTGTAACCGGGTCGCTCTTTCCTAACTAACATACCTTCCTATCCTTACCTATCGTTTTATGTAAACGGCTGTAGGAATAGGCCCGGCGTTATCCGGGAATCTTGCCTAGCGCTTGGTCCTACAGTCCTATCAATCAATCAATCAATCAATGAAGTAATTATTATATTATCGTGATTATTTTATCAATTTAATAATTATTATTTATCTTTTTTAACATTTACGTAAAATTACGATAATGTTTTGCTTATTTTCATATAGAAACGTCAATCGAAGAAAATATGACAGCTAAATAGCAGTCGGATTTTGTTTTGTGCACTCGGAAAAAATCCGATTCGATTTTGATTTTGAGTTTCATCAATACCATTAAAGCTCAGGCCAATTATTCTCTTTTAAGAGTTAGTATGAGTAAATGGTTAGAAAACAACAAAATTTGTACAATTCGTTCGTAAACTGTCGATTTCTCGTAATTTTTTGACTTTGCTTTGTTATATCTTACAATACCGGCCTTAACATCAATTTTTGTATATGAGGCATCTAAATATGATTATTTATCAGGACTGTCGTAAAATAATTTTCCCATTTATTGATACTTACTCAAATTTTTCATTCATAAGAAATTTTCCTGATTTTTGTTTGCGGGATGCAAAATAAAATCATATTAGTACTTGTATGTGGGAACCAGAGCACAATATAACAAACAATATGCTTTTAAACCCGATATTATAAATTCTTTTCGTTTTATTTTTCTATTCACGATCGAAAATATAAAAATCTAGATTCTTAAATCTTCAAAATCATGAATTAAAATATTGGTTTAAATGAAAATTATTAATCCAGGATTGTTGATAAATAATCATTTTCCAAACTCTGGAAAGTGAGTAATTGGTTATCGGGCCTTGCTACCAAGTTATAGGAAATTAAAAGTCAAAAATTACGAAAAAATCAGCTTTTTCATACGATTGTTGATGTACTTACCACTTTCTAACCCATTACACATACATAGGACCGGCCATGTTTTTCGATGGGAAACGGCCGTATACATATACGCATTGGTTTCATAATAGCAAGGAAAAATGCGTTAATGAAAAAATCCGATTTGGAGGAGACCCCCAGTTCAAATACCTAGGAGTTACATTTGACTCTCATATGTTATGGGATAAACATTTTAAAATTATATGTAGCAAAATGGCTCCTGCGGTCGGACTTATAAGAAGACTCTCTTATTTTGTCCCAAAATATGTACTCAGATTGATGTATTTTGCTTGCCGAGAATTTTATACGGAATAGTCATTTATGGAACTGCGAGCATAAATAAATTAAACCAAATTCAAATCACGCAGAACAAAAGTATTAAAGTTATTATGAAATTACCTCAATGATTTTCTTCATTGTCATTATATAAAACCGAATCGATAAGAATTCTACCCATAGGTGCGCTGCATGAGTATCAAGTGTCTCTATATATGTATAAGACGTTGAAGATATCTTTATTTCTCTCCAACTTGAATTTTCAAAAAACAATCATAATTATAACACTAGATTTGTAAATAATTTATCTTGTGGCTCAGTAACTAATGAATTTGGACGAAAATATATCAGGTTTTCTGGTCCTACTATTTATAATACATTGCCGGATATCGTCAAAAATTCAGTAAATATTCACCAAGTTAAGAAAAATTTAAAAATTTACTATCATACACTTGCCGCTGATTACATTCAATAAATTCAACCTATAGTAGCTTTAAAATAAATAATTTATTATATTTAACATAAAATATATTTCATTTATAATGTTGATTTCCTTAAAAAGACAAGAAATCCATTGGGAATGAACATTATAAATTATTGTTGTAAATATTATATTATATTATAAATAAATAAATAAATAAAAATAAAAAATAAAAGGATGGATATAAAAATATGTTTTTGAAGCCTCCACACATAAAAATTACAATTATCAAAAGTTCATAAGTTGCAATATTTAAAAGTTGTCCACAACGATTTACTTACGATGGAGCCTGGAATAAAATCAAAACAAGAGATAAGAAAAGCAAACATGTGATTTACAGAACGCAAAAGCAATTTATAGAACAACCGCTCAAGCATCAAACTCGATTAAAAGGAGGCTTGGGCTCATGAAACTGTTCAAAATCAATTTCCTTCATTAGAAGAAGCAAGTGTAGGATCTATTAAAAAAAAAGTTCAAACAACCAGAAAGAGTTCATTCTCTTCTAGTTTATAAATTTAAATTTGGAGGTCCAATTCGTTTGGGACAGTCCTATTTAAGTAGATGTAAGATTTAAATAGATTTAATGATGGCAGAACTCAAGCAATTAGCCTCAACTTTTACTAATACTCTAATACTAACAAAAACGACCGGCTAGAAAATATGAACAAAACCACTCACAATTAACTATTTTGCACCTCCCCAGTGGTGAATGTAATTTCTTGAACTGATCAATATTCAGGTAAAACAGTCTACTGCTGATTCGTGTGTTATGGTTTTGTAACTGAAACGACAAACATAAATTGTTTTCGTAACTGGTATATACCGAGGTTCGGTCATCTTCAGTGGCAAGATCATATAATGGAAATAATTATATATGATAACAAAGTTGTAAGGGAAATGCATTAATAATTGATCGACTACCCACCAAAATAAAACATTTTTTAACGTTGTTGGTTTATTTGCCAAACCAACTTCCTTACATAACCTCATATCCAATGAGCGAGGAAGTCGGCCGGATTATTTCTCGAGATAACACGAGAACCTCAATTCCATAAAACTACTATAGATTTTCCGTCACATGATGTACGTCTAATTACACGTCCGGCATGAACTTAACTCGACATGGTCACCTTTTAGTGGTTGTATTGAGCTTCTTAAAGCAGACGTGTGTTTGTTGCTGTCTAATAACTCATATTTTGTTTATTAACAAAATTATTAAGACAAAAATTAGCTAGCGATGAATTTTCGATGACATAAAGGATTTTGATCAAAGTATATCAGAGCCCGTTAGGACAATTCAGGCACTTCAAATCTTGGTCGCCGGACTTCGTTCTTGAGTCAATTTGAGGTTTTAAGGATGTAAGCCAAGCAATCACAAAACAATTATGTATGTTTGTAAGATTCTAAATCACAGAAAACGGTGTGGAAACAACTGATTTGGTTTCTTTTGGTCGAATTTATCTACTTTTGGTTTGGTTGGACGACGGTTACAACCGAATATTTGAAAAATCATTTAAAATGCACCTTCGAGATACTATATAATACGCCATCGTCAGTGAACATCGTCGGTGAACATCGTCGACCTGTAATGCGATGGCTTCATTTGGAAAAATTTACAAATTTTGGGAAAGATCATGGCGTATTAGTTTACCAGAATTGGGTGGAACTCTAATGTTTATTTAAAGTGAGCAGAAGATTGAGTGAAGCATATATTTTATAAAATTGAGTTGAACTCCAGATATCGAGAATGGTAACGAGTTCGATATTGAGAGTAATTTCTATATCGTGCTACATCGATGGACTGGTAAAAGGACAGTAACGCCTTGTTAAGCAAGTTAAGCAAGAAAGTAGTAATCTTCTAGAAGTGGATTTATCTGCGTACATGTTAATTAGAAGATGTAAACACGAAACTAAAGGCACGTGTTTCTCCGAAAAATAAAGGGATCGTATTGCATGGCTATACTTTTGATCATTTTCTACAGTTGAATGTTGCTTGCTTAATGAATTAATGTTTCAACAGGTACGCTTCAACTTTTTTCCGATAAGGACGGTGAACGACTCCATATTTTTTATTGTTCTTTTGTCATTTGGAAACTTCATTAGTATACATTTCATCATGGAACGCTACACACGTGAACAGCGATTTCAAATCGTGCAAATTTTTTATCAAAATAATCGTTCTGTTGCTGCTATTTTAAGAGCATTACGGCCATTTTACGGTCCATTTAACAAGCCAGCCCTTTCGACAATCGACCGTATAGTAGCAAAATTTGAGTCTACGTTTTCGCTACATAATGTTCCGGTGCCTGTGACATCATTGTGGCGAATTTTACGTAAAGATCTTAGTATAAGATCAAGCTGACACAACAACTAAAGCCATTTGCCCATTTGAAGCAACGCCGATTCGTGAATTGGGTTAAAGAGCAAATCGAAAATGATGCAGATTTTCATCTGCGAAAAATAAACTGCGACTTCGTAAAACGTGCACGCGGTGGTCATGCAAAAGAAATCGAGTTTCATATTGAAATGTTTATGTTCAAATTCGTTAATAAAAAAAAAAGTTAGTTCAAAAGTCGAACAGTTTGTGTTTTATTCAAAAAAAAAAGTTGAAGTGCTCTTATTGAAAAACCCGATATAAAGATTTCTCAAGATCAAAAAATGTTTACGTTGCTTCAGTGCATTAAAACTTGATTTGAACGACGTTCAAAAGTTTTAGTCATCAAAGCGACATCCTCGAGAACCTCGAAGCAGCGGATTAAAGTTGAACATATTAAGATATCCGAACGTATTCTGAAAAAGGCACCAATGACTTAAGCAAAGTTTAGGTGTTTAACTAAGGAAGTAATCAGGGCTCAGTTAAGTCGTTAAGAAACCTTTATAATAAGCCTGATTGTACTAGCGATAGAAGCGAGTCAGCAGAGTTAGGTCAATCATAAAATACATTTGGAATCCTAACCCAGATATGTTTTCATTTAGATAAGTGTTACTCAAAACGAATGTTTAAGCGATCAGTGGTATTAGCAGCACAACTGTAGGTCTATATGTATGCATAACATAAAAAATTAGACTACCGACAGTAAATCACAAAAGCCAACCGAAACAAGAAATTGGAGCAGTACATTTACTGACTGAAGAAGTGAACAGTTTATGGGAAGTATTGAAAACTTGGTTGTCCATGCCGCGTAGAACACTCTCAGTATAGTGAAAACTAAGCCCAATAATGATTGGTTTGATGAGGAGTGTCGTCTTGCTGTTAAGGAACGAAATATAGCCCATAGTGAAGCGCAGCCTCGGTTTTCAATCGCAAGAAGAAATAAAGTAGTTCTTGCTAGGAGGACAGTTTAACGAATTTGTATAGCTTGAATAAATTTCTGACCTACTTAAAGTTCCACATGTATCACAAGCGGTATTTGAATACCCTCAGATTTCTTGCTATTCGGCTAACTTTGTATGGAAGGTGGCCGCGAAGTGAAGAAAGTAAAGCAGTCAAGAAGTGCGCTGTTCCCGATACTTTTTAATCTGGTGTTGGAATACATTCTTTGTAAAAGTGGAACACCTTAAGACAATATCTTATTCCGACAATCCAATCAACTTTTTGCATATGCAGATGATATCAGTGTGGCAACGGAGTGAAAGAGCTACTTCATTCACTGGAAAAATATTCAGTTTCCGTTGGTCTCAAAATCAATGAGTCCAAAACCAAATATCTGATCCCTGGTTTTCAAGACCAAGATGCAAATGATTTCAGTAGTGGTAACCAGACGTTTGAAAGAGTGATGAAATTCAAGTATCTTGGAAATACCAAAAAGCTGATCTCAAAATATATTGCCAATGCCAATAAGCTGAAATTGTTCAGAGCGTTGATCAGACCCGTTGTCATGTGTGGATATGAGAGTTGGACCTTGACGGATGAGTATACGAAAGATAGCTTCTAACATTCGGGAGACGAATCATGCGTATGACATATGGCCCAAAACGCGACGTTGATGGCACATACCGAGTTCGTTTCAATCAAGAGTTCAGTGATGCAAAGTGAATTCCTGATATCGTGCATGAAATGTTTATAGTTCCAGCTTCTTCATTACAACTAGTCTTTTCTAGACACAAACATTGAACAGTGCTTGCAGTCACTCTTTCATTATTTGTATTATAAACGTGTAGTTTATAATGTTAGCCTCCTTAAGCGTAAATTACTCCGCGTTGCCCGTTTTGAATTGTTCATCTAATCTAGATTGACAAATTTTAAAGACTCAGTCGAACTTTGACGACAAAACAACGGTTCCTTGTTGACTGGAAACCTACCCTAAAGAACCACAAAACCCAAACCATAATTGCAACCACAAACTACCCTAAAATTATACATAATCTTCGCATGCAAGGTTATAAGTATAACCATAAAAAATCATAACATAAAATCGTGTCATAAAGCATAAAATGTTCTGAGCTTTTATCATACAGACACAAAAAAGCACATTATGTTAATAAAATTATTATATTCGTTTATTTTACGTAATTAATGGGAAAATAATTTTTTTGACATAACGCAAAATTTTTATTTTTACCAAGAGAGCTTTTCATATTTGTAGTGCTTTAAACACTTCGTACTATATAAACATATTGGTTATATATTATGTGTATATGATTGAAGTCAATTTCAATTAGAATACGCGCAATGTGATCCCAAAACACTTTATATAATAAATAAACGACACTTCACGGTTTACCACCCAGCATGTGCTTTTACTCCGCGTATTGGGAGAGGGAAAAGTATCTGTTCAATCAGTACATTATTTAAAAGTTATTAATTATTTTTTATTTGATTAAATTAATTAATTATTTAAAAGTGAATAAGTTTTTTAATTTAAAAACCAATTTGGTTAAATTAAATATTATTGATTTGAAAATTGTGTGGCCACGAATTTACTATAGTTTTGCAGTTGGAGGTAACCATTCCACACGCACGTGTTATAAATAAATATGTCGTTAACATAAGTATGGTGTTTTTATACTTAAGAACAGTTAATTGATAAACCTATTAATGTTTAATTAAATAATCAATATTATTGGTAATTAAATGGTTTTTACGACACACTTTTCGGTTGTGTGCCTTTGCTGCCCATTCATTAAATTTTCATTCGATATATTTTATAGATAATACGAGTGTGTACACTTAACCTATTCACCTATTCGAAAACATATAAAAATGTTTTAATTAAGGTTTGTGACATCCCTTGAGGGTTGAGTTATTGTTATATATGTGATTAATATTTAAATAGGTATGTGAGTATGTATATCATCTAAATCGAACTGTATAAAAGTATTTCTTACCAATCGGTGTGTTCTTTAAGATATTTATTGGTGGTTTAATTTTATCCCAACAATCTGTTTCAAAATGCCTTCACATATACCTTTATGCCTCACATATGCCTTCACATATACCTTCACATATACCGAAGCAAGCAATATACAATATACACGTATGCATGAAACTTAAGGTTTGAAACCAATATCAACCATGCGATCAGCTTGTTCAACAATTTCATCACTTTATTGTAAAGCTTTCGATGGTTTCCTATTCGACCATCCATCATACCAAACAACTTGAAGTATACCAATCTTTTGCCTCATTATAAATTTATATCACATATCTTAATATACAGCAGAAGCCTTAATTTCGATTTTTTTATAAGACACAACAGTTGAAACAAATAAGTGGGACGAGTGTGGGTTTATAAGCAATCTATATTTTGCTTCCAATAATGAACCATGTCAAGAAGTTATATGGTTTCACTGTTGGTATGTTGCAGTAATCTTCTTTCATGTTTAATCGCGCAAATTCTTGAACACTTTATCAATGACGTTGTGTAATTTTCGTTGGTTACATTGATTATTACCAGTAGAAATTTCTTTTGGATGCGTTGAATACTTAAACGGTTTGATAATTTAGTGCAGCATCTGAATTAGATACCATATGTCCAAATTTGTGTCGACCGTCGTGTTTTCAGTTTAATGTTGAATCTAGATATGCAATCCAAGATATAAAGCAGATTCAAATGGGGAATTTGTAACCCGTTAAGAAATGTATAAAGGTTGCGATTTACGTTTTCAACTGATTGATTCTGTGATTCACTTGATGCCAATACTACTGTATCATCGGCAAAAGTTCCGATGAAGGCTTTTTCCGCGTTATATCGGAAGTGTAAAGATATAGGATCGGCCCTAATACGCTACCCTGGGGCACCCTTGTTATGACTGGGTATAAGTTGTAATATGTTTCTTTATGGGATATTTTAAATGTTTACTCGACTATTGGCAATCTCCGATCAATTTCCGATTGTTTATTTCTAAATCCAAACTGGAAGTCAGGTGTAATGATCATATAGGCCTTATTATTTCAATAATAACTCTCAAATAGTTGGTAACAGTTCGGACTGTATGATGAAACTTGGCGAATTTTCATCAATGACTTTTCGTTTAGTGACTTTTTGGGATTCAAATTCATATCTTTTTCTTGTACAATTTCTAGTGGGGTAACACTTCTCATGTTTGATAGATATCTATAGACCACTTAAGAATCAGCCGTAGATTGTATATCGTTTCTTCATTACATCGCACTCACTCTCGATTTATCTACCTTATAGGTGGCACTTGGTAAATTGGCTTCTTGTAAATTTGAGAATTTTTTTGTTAAATTCAGGATCCACCCCTTTCAAAGAATAATTTTTGTTAGCTTCAGGACCCATCCCTTTCAAATAATTACGATATTATGTTTTAGTGGACAGTAAAGATTGGTATGGAGCTATGCAATAAATCGACAGATAAAGAGTATGATAAATCGCTCAAATAAAAAAATATCTGCTATTACATTAACATTCCGACAGCAGTTTTAAGTTCGTGTAGGCACCTACTATAACCTCACCTTACTCATACTGTACAATGACGTATTACCACTCATTATCCGTCTAATGAATTTTCAATTTTAAAAGAAAGTTGTAGAGAAAATTATGGGTGACTACCAAGTAAGATTTCAATTGTATCGGTATGTGGTAATAAACTCTTACTGGAGAACTCCAGTTCCAGCCAAATATTACTCGATTAGTTATAAATTTTCATAATGCCAAGAATCTACATATATCTCTCAAAACGGTCCATACTAAAAATTGTATAAGAATTTATTCTTGCGGTTTAACAATAACATTGATCGATAGTACAAACCTAGGATTTCATCAACGGATTTACATGAATATTCCTGAAGTTGGACACAAGGCATTTTATGCGATTCAAAGCCAGGCAACTGCTGATGAAGTATACGCCTAGGCCAGAATCCAATAGAATCCAATATTCTCAAGTTTTCCTTTTCCAATGAAAGAACGTAATTTGTCAGCTTCGGGTTAAGCCCTTTAACAAAGTATTTCGTTTTATGACTCGTAAGGGTGGCTGACCTTGTCATCTTTAGATATCGGCAAAGGTTTTTATTGTTTTTTTCATTATGTGAAGAGGTAAGCAAGCAGCTGGTTCAGAACCTAAGAAATATAAGGAAGAACCAAACAGTTATTTCGTTGCCCTGTCACAATAGACAGGGACCCACATGACTATTCCTTTGTTGTTAAAACCAAAGCTAGTTAGCGGATTGTTAAAAGTTAGTGACAGTTTTAATATTCGAAGAAACATAATCTCGCTGTCGTCCGGATATAAAGCAGTGGATTTAAACTTATTTAACTTCAATTTATGAATACGGTAGCTCCTCAAATTGCTAGAGATTCTCAGATCATACGATGGACAGTAGTAAGCAAAGCCAGCAACAAAAATAAAGTCATCTGAAAAGAATAATAGTGATTCGAATAACTATCAAGCAAATCTGGTGAGAACTACATATCCCTGGATAGATAAACTATCTCTAATGAGCTATGGAAATTAAAAAAGACAGAAGCCTATATCAAAACCATGTCAAATCCTGGAATGGCTTGTTAAAATTCATTAAGACTTGATCTATGACCTGAAGTAGTGCCCAAAAACATTCCACGCTCCAGCACTTTTCAAGCTAAAGGCAACCGAACACTGTACCTTAAATGAAGGATTGTAACTGGGATAAGGAAAGAATAAGATCCATAGCTAGAAGTGGACTTGACATGGCTACAGTTACAGCCCGACAAGCGACATTTTGCAAACAGTTAAGTTAACAATTGAATTTGATTTTAGTTTAATCATTGGCCACTAAACAACAGATGCATGAGTTATGTAGCATTGATAGAACCAGTAATTTGTATAGATAAAATATAGGAGATAATTCCCAAGAATTACAAAAAGCTGTACGGCACTGCCAAAAAATAGGAGTGACGTTTTGAGGTTTAAAATCCAGATGAGACCTCCAAGAAAAATTTGTATGCAAGGGAATACCGAAGCGCTTGACTTAGGCTTAGATATTCACGTGTTTGTCTGAAACTGTCAGAACAAGATCGTCAGCATAAGCAGTTCGTCAACGACGGAAGCCACAACAGAGGTGGAAGCCAACTTCTCTGCGGGCATCATCCGGAACATTTTAGCCATATAATTTGTTAAAAAACGATTATTGCCAATTCATCTAAATTTTCATGATTTCAGTCCCAACTAAGACTTAATATATGTAATTGAATAATATTTATTAAAAACGAATATTGATTTCAACTCGATATCATTTTTTGGGACAGTAAGGTTGATATAAGAAGATTAGCCTGACAATTATTATTTTAATTTAAACTTATTTATACATTCTTGATACTGGGTTGTGACTGACTAGTTACTTCTTTCATAACACCTTCGAGTTAGATGCTCACCGTTGACCAGCAATTTACAAACAACGATTGTGGGTAAACGCATTTGTTGTGTTAAATAATTTCAAAATGTCCACCGATACGTATGTTAAAATGATTTGTAAGATCTCAGTTGACACACTTTGATTTCAAACAAGTTCCAACTCTGGATCTAGAAATTTGAATAAATTATTAAAATGTGATATGTATTTTCATACATTGAAGAAATCGATCTTATCGATCTTCACAGAATTAATCTCGAAAAAAACTAACATAGAAATTTACTGACAAAAATGAACTCAATTGAATGTTGATTATATTTTATTTCTATTCACAAGTTAATAAAAATTGTTATTCCGATATTACAAAATTCAAATCAATTTCGATCAAATCATTCATGCTCAATTACTAAAAAATCTAATCAAAAATAGAAATTTCTCATCAGACGAGTATACTAAATCAAAAAGATGTAGACAAAACCCCAGTTAATAGCTCGCTTATAGACCGTCCATCGGAACAGATTCGTTCAATTGGACCGACGTTAGAGCGCAGTTGTTTCAAATTTGGTTGCATTCATTGATTTTCGTATTTTGTGAAACGATTGAAAAATTTACCGAATCTCTCATTTGAAAGTGCCACGATATAAGTCCAGTCAAGTTGTTTGAAAGAGGTATAAGAGGTTTGGAACTGAACCTTCATTTAATTGATACTATCCAAGTGTTTAACTCCTCAAAACTGCTTGGATCAAAACTACAGGCCTCTAAAATATGCGAATGATGAGTGAATTGCTTCCTATTTAGTGTCTTCCTCTACACAATAACTCAACACTTGATGTTGTTGAAGTTGAGTTGTAAATAATTTTTATCAATGTTGTAATTTGAATTGGAACCCTGTAAAATTGTCCCTTTGTGTTGGGAGCTAACATCAACAGATCTAAAACTAATCCAAAAAACCCAAACTTACTCATCCAGCACCGCAAAATTCAAATGCATCGACCAAATACCAACACTTGATCATAAAAACGACGAACCGCGTATGGGAACTTGATTGACCGTCAAAAATTAGTGAAACGCAAAATCATAAACATATGCCAAACACGAACAAAAATTACAAAATCACATTTACTACAAAAACAAAAAATTAAATAAAACTAAATAATACTAAATAAAAGTCAATAAAAAAAAATACAAGTAAATAAAAGTTAATAAAAGCATATTAAAATTAGTAAAATTAAATAAAATAAAATAAAAAATTATAAAAATATATTAAATATATAATTACAAAATCACAAAAAAAAATAAAAGTAAAAACAAGTTAAAATAAAAACAAGTAAATAAAAATAAATAAGAGTAAATACAAACAAATACAAGTAAATAAAAGTAAATAAAAGTCAATAAAAATAAATACAAGAAAATAAAAGTTAATAAAAGTGAATAAAAATAAATAATAGTAAATATACGAAAATAAAAGTTAGGAAAAGTAAATCACAGTAAATAAAAGTAAATATTATATAATTAAGGAAAATTGAAGTAAATACAAGTAAATAAAAGAATAAAGTACTGTTAATCAAAATAAATAAAAGTAAATAAAATAAATAAAATTAAATACAAGTGAATAAAAGCGTATGAACGAAAATAAAAATTAAATACAAGTAAATAAAAGTAAATACAAGTTAAAGTAAAAAGAAGCAAATAAAAGTAAATAAACGCAAATAAAAGTAAATAAAAAAATAAAAGTATGTAAATACAAATAAATAAAAATAAATAAAGTTAATTAAAGTAAATCAAACTTAATAAAAGTAAATAACAATAAATGAATCTTAATACAAGAAAATAAAAGTTAATAAAAGAATATACGAAACTAAAATTAAATAAAAGAAAATACAAGTAAAGTAAAGTTAATAAAACTAAATAAAAGTAAATTCACGTAAATAAAAGTAATAAAAATAAATAAAAGTGAATAAAAGTTTATAAAAGTGAATAAAAGTAAATCAAAATAAATGAAAGTATATAAAAATAAATAAAAGTAAAAAATAGTAAATAAAAGTATATACAAATAAATAAAAAATTAATTAAAGTAAATAATAGTAAATTACATTAACTACAAAAAAATTAAATTAAATAAAACTAAATAAAAGTCAATAAAAAATACAAGAAAATAACAGTTACTAAAAGCACATTAAAATTAATTAAATTAAATAAAAAATTATAAATATATATTAAATATGTAATTAAAAAATCACAAAAAAACAATAAAACTAAATACAAGTAAAAAACCATAAATAATAGTTGATATGATATATGATATGATATGATAGGAGAAGTACAAGCCAACCAGTTACGGTGAATCTGAGATTGTTACCATAATCCTGGAGTATATTCAGCAGAGTTCCAAATAGATATCTGAGAATTTTTACTCCAAAATTATGCGGGCCCAGTCCCTGCTTGCATCTCAACATATAAGGTTTAGGATAAGGAAACAATCACAGAAACGACTAAGGTGATAATCCACAGCAGAGTCATTGCTAACTACATATTAGTAAATTATTATATATTGTTAGTATAATCATTTTCACATTTGGATTTGAGTTTGTTATTATTGTTAGTTGGATAGGTAAGGACCATTCTAAATTCATCATATGTATTCGTATCGCCTCAACAGTTAAACTGGAGTATTTTAAAAAACATCTTTGGGTCATCTCATCATATGCTGTATTTAAAGATGTGTCCCTATAATTCCCAATCCATCACCATCTAACGCGTGGGGAATATATATTTTCGTAATGACCCGACAGCATTTCTATATACAATATGATGATCTAATACATTGTCAATTCGTTTGTAAGGGAAACTATTTAAATAAATAAATAGTTTAGTGCGGTCATAATTAGCTAACCTGATCGATCATTCCATTCCACACATTCTATCTTTATGTCCGTTTTAAGATTTTACAACAAACAATCACACAATACACAAAAGTAGAATTCTTGTATAACACACTACAGTTCAATGAAAAAAATCACCAAAGCGGCCGTTCGATTCAGAAAGTTTAATAGTTTGTAATAGAATTATTATACAGCACAAAGAAGCTGCTTATTAAAGTAAAATAAACTCTCTGGTCGAGACCACCGGTCAAGTGATCCCCATCCAATGTTAAGAATGCCACTCAAGAAATCTTATTCATTTACACTTATATGAATAAAGAAAACAAAATTATTTAAATAAATTAGTGTTTTCCAAAAACACTAATTTAATTAAACCAACGAAATAAAGACAAAAGTTATTTAAGAGTACAACATACCGTGGTACATATATACACCCAAGAGCAAAATTGTGGACTTTATTGACAAAATAAAATCAAGAGAAATGTTAACCGGTCCTTTAAAACACGATTATCCTAATATATGAACAAGCATCTGCTAAATCGAACTTCAACATTTTAGCCAATTCAAATCTCACCAACAAATAGGTAATTTTACCGATCATATATATTATATAATGATCGTATAGTGGTAGTGATCATAGATCGTATTAAAACAATCTTCAGTCCCCTCTACCATTAATATATATGGCACTACATTAAAACCTCAATAGTCTTATAGATATAATCTTTAGTTCATATTTGATATAAGATACAAATATGAAAGCATCATTTCAAAAACTGTTGAATAGCAAATCCATCAATATGGAAGGTTTTCTGTATTTACCGATATAAATGTATGTACATACTAACATGTGTATTATAATATTTAAAAACAAACTGAAAAAATTAAAAGTTAATAAACAAACTTCATTTTGTTGTTCAGGATCAGGACTGATCTGTTTCACTGTCTAAAAACATTATATCTCATGAAAAGTGGTTTGGGCGTTAAATAGATTCGCGCTATAAAAGAAGAAATTTCGCGTTGTACTGAAACATATTTTGATTTCAAATCGCGTTATATTGAAAACGCGTTGCATAAGTACCGCGTTAAACGAGGGATACTTGTATATATATATATTTAAAACAATTTGTTGTTTTTTTTTTCCGTGCAAGTGAACACCTGCACAAAAAATAAAATAAAACAAACAAAAATTCTCTAACCAACATAGGAAAGAGAAGGATAGGAGTTTTGATGAACGAAACGAAAAATATGTTATATACATAATATTTGTACCTAGGACGTTCAAATGTAGACTGTAATGTATGTATTTGCGTTTTCAACATCAAATAATGATGTATATATAACACACACAATACACAATACCAACGTATATAAAAATAAAATGTAAGTCGCCAATTACATTGAATGTATATATAGTTGCCATTACAACGATCCCACAATGGCAGTGATCGCGTTAAATTTAAATCTCCAAAATCTCTTTTACTATATGCTTTGATACATACATAAAACAAAATATTAAAAATTGTTTAAAGCAGCCATTACACGGTCAGTAATAATGTCATTACTAGTAATGTCAGTATTTATATCATTACTTCATCATTATTTTTTAACACTACACGATCATTCCAAAGCATCAGTATTTTCATCATTACTTAGCGGACAACAGATATGAAATGTTACGTCGTTTTTTTTGTAGATTTCTTTCAAGTTGATAAAAATTGGTTTTTTTAATTACTTTAAAACACTTTTTAAAAATTATAATGCTTACAGCTCGATTTGTCAACATATAATGGAAAAAAAATAATTCTGTATTTATTTAAGAAATTAAAATATATCGAAAGAGCATGATCCTCTGGAATGATGTAAAAAAGTAATGATGGAATCCCTACACGGTCAATAATAATGACATTATTTTCATCATTCTTCGGTAATGATGTAGCAAAATCAGAAAATCCGGATTTTCATCATTACCGAACATCATTCATCATTACTTCGCATTACACGATCAGTATTAATGTCATTATCAAAAAGTAATGACATTATTACTGACCATGTAATGGGTGTTTAAAGGAAAGGGGAATATATAGCGTTCTATATGAAGAGCGAATTATGGGATGGGGAATCAGGTAACTAAACGAGACAGAACGAAAGTCATATCGCATGCGATCGTTTCCAACGGAATATTGTGATGTGGATATGAAAATGATGTATATAGAATACAAAGACAAAACGTTATATACTATAATATATAACGGAGAAACAAGAACAGACTATATAATATAATAAAATAAAATATAAAATAAAATATAATACTATGTAATAATATATAATGAAATGTAATATAATAATATAAAATAATAGCGATACTCATCTGTAATTAGATTTTCAACTACACACACACACACAACGCATTTATTTTATTTAATTTAATTATAGAAACACCGAGCAGACAAAAACACGTCCACTCGGTATGAAGATCCACACAACACTCCAAGTAAAAAACCATAAATAATAGTAAATAAAAATAAATAAAAGTAAATAAAAGTCAATAAAAATAAATACAAGTAAATAAAAGTAAAAAAAATTAATAAAATTATTAATAAAAATTAATTTAATAAAGTAAATAAAAGTAAAAGTAAAAACAAGTAGATAAAAGTTAATAAAAGTGAATTAAAATCAATAATAGTAAATATAAATAAATAAAAGTTAGGAAAAGTTAACCCAAGTAAATAAAAGTAAATACAAGTAAATAAAAGAATAAAGTAATGTTAATCAAAATAAATAAAAGTAAATAAAAATAAATACAATTAAATACAAGAGAATAAACGTACATGATATGAACGAAAATGAAATTAAATACAAGTAAATAAAAGTAAATACAAGTAAAAGTAAAAACAAGTAAATAAAAGTAAATAAACGCAAATAAAAGTAAATAAAAAATAAAAGTATGTAAATACAAATAAAAAAAAGTTAATTAAAGTAAATCAAAGTTAATAAAAGTAAATAACAACAAATGAATCTTCATACAAGAAAATAAAAGTTAATAAAAGAATATACGAAACTAAAAGTAAATACAAGTAAACTAATGTTAATAAAACTAAATAGAAGGAAATAAACGTAAATAAAAGAAATAAAAATAAATAGAAGTGAATAAAAGTTTATAAAAGTAAATAAAAATAAATGAAAGTAAATAATAGTAACTAAAAGTATATAAAAATTAATAAAAAAAATAATTAAAGTAAATAATAGTAAATAAAAGTAAATAAAAGTAAATTTAAGTAAATTAAAGTAAATAAAAATAAATGAAAGTAAATAAAAGTAAATAAAAAGGTATAAAAGTATATAAAAGTTAAAAAAAAACAAATAACAGTAAGTAAAAGTAAATACAAGTAAATAAATGTAAATAAAAACGTAAATAAAAGTAAAAAAATAGTTAAAACTAATTGCAAATAAAAGAAAGTAAACGTGAATAAAAGTAAATACAAATAGATAAAAGGAAACAAAACTAAAGTAAAGTAAACAAAAGTAAATAAAAGAAATCAAAAACTACTTTATTTACTTTTGCTTACATTTTTATTATTATTTAAAAGTAAATAAAAATATTAAAAAGTAAATAAAAGTAAATAAAAATAAATAAAAGTAAATAAAAATAAACAAAAGTAAATACAAGTAAATTAACGTATATTAAAGCGAGTCAGTGTAAATAAAAGTAAATTTACGTAACTAAACGTAGATAAAAATAAAATAATTACCATCGTAAATAAAATGAATTAAAGTAAATAAAATAAGTAAAGTAAATATAAAGTAAATATAAATAAAGTAAATAAGTGTAATTGCAAGTAAATTAAAGCACATAAAAGAAAATAACAGTAAATAAATATAAGTAAATAAAAGTAAATGGAGGTAAATAAAAGTAAATAAAAATAAATAAAAGTAAATAAAACTAAATAAAAATAAATAAAAGTTAATTAAAGTAAATAAAAGTAACTAGAAGTAAATAAATTGAAAATAATTAAATAAAATAGATAAATTAAAATAATTAAATAAATAAAGTTTATTGTGGGTGGTCACTTCTCATGATAATCGCAGCCACGCTTAATTTGAATCAATTTGACTACCTTTGTGTCAGCAATTGAAACAATAAGCTATGTTAAGTTACAATTCTCACAAACTAAATCAACCAATTAGTTTCTGTTAAATTTAGTGATAGTTAATTAAGTAATTAAGAAAATAGAAATATATTTTGTATTAATTACGTGACATTTAGTTTTTTTATATACAAACTTGAATAAATATCTAATCCGGATACTAAGTACCAATCTATATTTAAAAACCAATATTCTAAAGTTGAACAGCTTGTCACAAACTCACAACGAATTTTTGTTGTAGTTATGAAATTCTTAAAGCTTTTTCGTTTGCAATTTTCCAAACTACTCGAAATACAAAAAATAATTATATTTATCATTTTGCATGTTGTTGGTGTTTTTGGTATAACAAAACTCTTAAATTTTGTTCCTATAAATTTGTAATTTATTTTGGGGTATTTTGTGGGCGAATTTCGCAGTCGACTACTTTGTGTATACGAATATATGGCAGCAAAATTTGAAAGGGGATCGTAAAAATATTTAAAAATACACAAAAATCCATTAATTTTATTGTGCAAAAAAAAAAATTGTTGATGGTGTGGCTATTAATTTTATGAGATGGGGTAAAGTTCACATATAAATATTTAAAGCGATGTACTTTAATGTTATCAAAGCTTATCGATTGTATTTTGTAATAGGGTTCAAAATCATAATAATAATGAGTTTGTTTAATTATTAGCACATTTTTCGATCTAGACTAATTTCAAAGAAAATGTAATATTTTGACGTCGTTTGCTGTAATTGCTACTTCGTGATTCACAAACTGCTGAATCAACACAATAGTTGAATGGATAAAGCTGCAGCATTCAATTTCCTTTTTGCATATACATACGATAAAACGATATAATGTTTTTGTAATAAAACTATATAGCTATAAGAACTTCGCAATCTCAGCAGAATACATGGTATACAGTTAAAATTCTTACAAGTGTTTTACCATCTTACTGGATTTCTTTTCTCCAACAATAAATTCATTTGTATTCAGAACATTTTGATATCATTATACGTTGCTTTACCATATTATATATACATATAGTCAATCGTACACTGTATACATATAAGGAAACTTTTCCCATCTTTCACGAAGGATGTACAAATAAATCAAAAGTTTTTTTCCAACTAACTTTATCCGAGATTAACTTATATTTATATAATATGTAAGAAATGTGTATTTTAAGATTTAATATAATAAACTCAAGCAAACGATACACCATATGGATATATAGTTAATCTTAGCACTTCATTTGGATTAGTTTAGATTTCAACGAAAATACTAAACTGAGCAACATAGTTCTGTTATTTAATTTCTGATGAATATAACGTCTTGCTGGTAATAGTTAAAATTGGCTGAGTGTCTGCAAAACTATTAAACCTGGTATTTTATTATACCATATGAAATTAATTAATTATGGGAAAATTAATTAGATTAATTTAATATCTCGCAATATTGCATTCGAAATGATAATGAAGATGAGTCTTATATAAGTTGTATATTTCTGTGGTCACAAGGCATAACCGTATAAGTTAATTTTTGACCTTTTTCAGTAAAAACGGATAACTGCTTTCAAAAGTCGGTATATAGGTATTTGTTTCACTAATTGTTTTGCATGTAATGAGGCCAAGTGGTTTATTGTCAGAAACTTTCACGGTAAAACAAAAATTAACGTTATGTGAGCCAACTGAAGTACTTGACAATCTAATTGAATTTAGTAAAAAAAATTATTACTTGATATCTAGTGATAATAAAATCTAGTATTCCGTACATAGTTCCTATAACTAGAATACAAAGTAAATAAGATTTGGAGTCTCTTGACTGGAAATCTAGTAATTTTATTAGATTACCCTTTTTTTACGTGAGTTCCAATAATATTTATGAAAATCTACATATATACTGTTTTATCTAGTTAAATTATAAGTTGTTTTGTACTTTTACCAACTCACTTTTCAAAGTACTAGAATACTCCATTTGCATAAAACAGATCAAGTAATATACTATTTTTCACTGTGGACGGTGGGAGCGGGAGCGTCGTGACTGGACTGATAAAGTAGGTCAGCTGACAACGGAAAATATTATTCCTAAGATGCGGTCGGAAAAATCAAACCACTTAGAAAATGCGGAACAGGCCTATAAATGCAAGCAAACTGATAAAGAAACCGCTAAAATGGATCCCGGGTCATTGGTTTACACCTTTGATATACAGCAGTGCCTCCCTACGCCAATTCATCGAACGTCCTTATCGTTGTATAAACGACAGCTGTGGACGTTTAATCTTACCGTTGATGACTGCATAACTAATACACCATGTAACCATATGTGGCATGAAGGAAAAGGCAAACGTGGCGAAAACGAAATTGGTTCCTGCCTTTATAAGCACCTGGGTTCGGTACCAAATACTATTAAGCGCATTATTTTTTACAGTGGCTCGTGTCCGGGACAAAATAAAAATAGTTACATTGCATCAATGTTCCTTTCATTTACCCAATTGAACACAAGTGTTGAGGCGATTGACCACAAGTTCTTTGTAGTCGGCCATGCGCACATGGAGTGCGACCCCGACCATGTTGCTATTGAGAAGACAAAAACATCATGCACCGCTCGAATTTACTATCCCAGAGATTGGTATAATTTTGTTGCAAGCTTTGGGGTTTAGAAAAAATTCAAGGTTATTGAAATGAATCAAAACGATTTTCTTAATTTTGATCAAATTGCTAAACAGAAATTTGTTTTTCGATCAAAAGCAAGCGGTAAATATTAACATTAAGTTATTACTTCTTTTGTATATAATATTCATATAATGTAGATGGCAACTCATTTTCATGGCATTCCGTCAGATGACATCGATATACTAAGTTTGGGGAGATTAGATATAAAACCAGTGTAGATGAAAACGAGCCGTTTAAAATACTTAACGTTAAAAAAAGAGGAATAAATTGTATTTCTCCTTCAGACCTTACTAAGTGTTACGCTGGACAAAGGATCTTTTATTTGTACTCCATCTAATTGGTCCTATTTTTCATCCCTTTTATCAGCAATTAGTGTCCGGAGTAATGGCGAATTACCATCCAGGTTTAACCGAGGAAGATGATGAATTGGATGGATAAGAGGGATCATGAATTAAAAGAATTTTTCTACATTAAAATTTGAAATTTTATGTTTTCTTATTATTTTATATTATCTATTTTAATGAAATAAATAAATTTTAATTGAATTCAATATTATGGAAATTAATAACTATTATTATTAATCAGTGAGGTAAATATTTACTGATTTCCGATGCAGATCGTTTCTATTATTACCTTTCTTATCGACTTATCTCCATTCTTCAGACAAATGACATTTTGGCATACGGGAATAAGCCTCAATATTCGACTAAACAAAAATTTTCTAGTTTGACATATAGCAATAATTTGAGTTATTCTCTACCATAACCAAAAACAAAATAAGACATAAGGGTATAAGACGTTAAAATAACAATAACACGTTAGCAATTGATCGTTAAATATGTCTATTCAGTGTGAGCACAGAATAAGACGTCACATAGCACTAAAATATTTTTCCAGTATGCTGAAACTTTTTTCACATAATCATTTTTAACTTCAAAACGCTCTCCTGAAAAGTTGGTAAAACAAATTATTCCCTTATTGCCACGGATATATATATATGTGTATATATATATATATATATATATATATATATATATATATATATATATATATATATATATATATATATATATATATATATATATATATATATATATATATATGTATATATATATATACACTCAGAAAAATTAAGGACTTTCATATAAATAATCTCTGTCATTTGAATTAAAATCTTGAAATTTCTTTTATTTAAAGAAAAAATCATTTAGATTAATAGTTTTTAGTGTATTAGTTTAAAGAATCTAATTTAATTATTTTAAATGAAATAAAAATCATTTAAATCAATGAAATTATTCTTTAAAATAAAACAAATTATTTCAAAAATTAATTTCAAAAAAAAATTCTTAAAATTGAAGAATTTATTTCCTTAAAACAAAGTTATATTATTATTTTTTTTATCTAGGGTTGTAAATTTAAATAATTTTTCATTTAAAATAAAGTAAATTGTTTTTGATTTTAAAATGTAACTGTAATATTACATTTTTCCGTACTGGTGTTTAGGCCCGATTGTATGAACGCGGATAGAAGAAATAAAATCCGAGAGTAGAGATATATCTCTATCCGACGATTTTATTTTATTCCGATTGTATGAACAAATTTTGTATCTTCCGTTTATAGCAGTTTTACAGCAGTTTTTATGCACTATTTCAATATTTTTGACGTTTGTGATTTTAAATATTTGAATATTTGTGATTTTTGATAAATATTCAAAGCGAATAGTTTTGCGAATATAAAATTCAAGTTTAGTGTTCATTATTGAATAAAATTAAATTAAAATCATAAATTTTCATTTAAATTTTATTATTGTTAATGCAAAATGTAAGTACGAATTACTATAAACAGAATAAAATAAAAGGATAATGTAATATATTAATGAAGATCGTCATCATCATCTTCATCGGATTCGGAAATATTGGAAGCTCGAGATATAAGTATGGTGGGAGGAATTCGACGGCCAAAAATCTATAAGGATTATAATAATCCTTTAGATTTTTATTCTGATGAGGAATTTCGAAAACGATGTAGATTTCAAAAGTCGACGTTCTTTTATATATCCGAATTGATACTGCATCAGCTTTTTTATTATTAATGATTGTTTTATATTTTTCAATGATTAAAAATAAATTTTTGTATTCCTGTCTGCTCATCCGTTTAATACGTGCAATATTATTATTTAACTCCATTATTTAATATTTTTTTAATCACAAATTATATAAATTTTATATTTAATAATCACTAAATGTTTAACTGCTGTACACAATTTAAAACGTCAACATTTAAAAAACTCAACAACAACAATTTCTATCCTCGGTTATAACCACCGAAAAGAGAAGATAGAAACAGACGATATAACTCTACTCATGGATTTATTTTTGTGTTCATACAATGCAAACGACGATATATCCGAGGTTATATCGTTTATCCGCGTTCATACAATCGGGCCTTAGTTTACATTCGGATTTTGTTAGAGACGAGGTGCTTGTGTATAAAACGTATAGTTTGTAATTACAAAGTAAGTACAAAATTTTGGTACAATAAAGCCAAAAATAAATGTAAAATTCATTAGTTTTGACTTTAACATAAATTTTAACTTTCAGAGGTCCCAAACTTAAAAAGTAGGTTATTTTTTACCAAAAAGAAGATCCCACTTACTCAGACGATTATTTCCGTAGGAATAGCGACAATTTTTATATATGTAAAGTTTATATTGGAAATTTATCCTTACCACATTGTCACTTGTTAAATTTAAATTTTTTGATATTTATAACTATAATTTTAACAACCCAAGTAACAATTTGTGTCCGAAATTTGGCACTGACCAGTTTTTGTTGGCTAATTAGCATTGCTATTAATGCTAAAATGTCAAGATAACGTCAAAATAACTGAAAAAAACGTGTCACGCTGATCAAAGTGGGGAATGATTTTAGCTTTCTCAAATGCTAAATTTTTAGGCTATAATGCAGTGAGCTTACCTAAAATACTATAAATTATAATAAGTCATTTACATAGCTAAATAGGTTTTGTAGCTTATTTGAAATATTCATGACAAAATAGCATTTATGGTAAACTAGTCATTTGAAAGGTAAATGTATTATTTGGCATAATAGCATTTCGTGCAGTCATTTCGTCAAATAATCATTTAAGTATTGTACATGGTTAGGACTCTAAAATGACCATATGGTTATAAAAAAAATTAAATTGTTTGCAAAAATAACAAAGCAACATTTGTCAAAGCATATTTGTGTAAAATATTATTACTTTAGTATTTGATTCTTATTTTGTTTTTTTGTTGACACTTTATTATTTTTAACACTATTATTTTTAAACGGAAAGAAATTATAGTGATAGTATCATCTAATAAATATGCTCATATGTTGACCTAAAATTAGTTGGGAAGAAAGTTTGATCAGGTAGTTTTTAAAAGTAGGTCTAAAAAGTATATTGCCCCGTAGAAATACGTCTTATTTTTTGTATCCAGATAATAGATTTTTTGAAGAAATTCTAAAATATTGAATAATTGGGAGTAGTTTGTAAATACAATCGATAGGAAATTGAAAAATCAGAGTGAAAATGAATAAACGACAGAGAAAAACAAAGAAAACTAAGAAAATATGTAATGCAAAAATCTGAAAAGATGGCAGTTCTGGCATATTAACAGAAAAAGATGGCACCCATTTCATAATAGCATTAGCAGAAGCAAGAATGTCAATGTGTTATAATAATCACGTAGATTGCTAAATATTCATTCTGCAGCTAATTATTTATTCTGGGGACAAAAATTCAACGAAAAAGTGGTATTTTGTCACCAAAGGTTTACCAATAGTTTTTATAGCAAATTAGTCGTCGCAAATGCAAAATGGGTTTCCCCTATGACTCAATAGCTATTAACACCACAAAACTGTCATTAAACAAATAATTTTTCAAGATGCACATGGCATATTAGCTGTAGAAGAGGCAGAAATATCAATATGACAAAATGGGCACGTAGAATGCTAACAAGTCATTCTACAGTTAATTAGCTATTCTGATGGCAAAAATGCTTTAAATGATTCTCACAACAACATAACACAAATTAATGGTATTAATAAACTTTTTGTCGCCTTTTTTGATATGAATTATTTTTTTAAATTATTATTTTCTAAATTTTTTTATTAGTCTTAAATAAAAATGTATGCATTCCCACTATATTTTTTTTTAAATCTGAATCAGTAAAATCTTACAAATTAAATATTTAATGGTATGCATCAATGGGACGAATACATAGCTTTCTTTTAGGTTCACTTAATACTCAATGCATACAAATTTTGATTTTACTTGCGCGGGTGTATACAGTACATCAATATTCATGATATAACCGAAACAAATATTAAATAAGTCCAGAATTGTCCTTTAATTGCATCGAATTTCCCAAAGTATATACTTTATTCTTGATATCAACAGCATATTTCATTGCAACTATATCCCAGTAGTAGTTAAAAACCAATTATTTACCTTTGTTATTGTCAAAGATAATCTACTTCTTATTTCGATCTTATTGTAGAATTTAGTCCTATCTGGTAATGAAGGGTAAATGGTTTTAACGGTGCTATATAGATTATGATAATTATAAGTATTTTCTACATTTCCTAAAAGATATATATGATTGATCTCTGCCATTCGGCAGGCCACTGGGGCTAATGGCCTCGCACCATAATTTACTTTCAAAATCGTATGCACTAAATGTAGATAACGGTCCAAATCGTGATACTGTTAAATGATACAAATTACATATTATATGAAATAGAATCTATACCAAAAATATTCTGTAGTATGTCGAAGAGTATTTATATTTTTTAAGAATAAAAGTATTTTTCCATTTAGTTTTTGCTATAACTTAAAATGTAAAAATTACAAAAAAAAACTTAGAAATGATGTCAAAAATTATGTTCTTTAAACAGCTAATTTGCTAAAATAACCAAGTATTGACCAATGTTTTATTATCCTGGTTATTGTGTTATTTTTATTCTTGTTAATTTGCCGACATAAATGCAAATTAGCAAAAATATAGGATATTACTTTTTATGGTAACTTATTTGCTATTTAGCCAAATGGCTATCATAGTGACTGCTCTGCAATTATTGTGGGAGTAAATTGCTCCTATAAAAACTTTTTAGTAATATCCAAAAATTTTTGGTCAAAAAAACGTTTTCCTGAAATATGAATAATGTTAAAAGGCTATTAACTATTAAGTCATAGAAACTGGTCAATCTGACCAAAAAAGTGACAAAATAATGCTATAAAAGCTAACAAGAAACTCCATTGTTACTTGGGAATATTTAAATTATTTCTTTTGTGTTTGTTTTATAATGTAATTAAAATTTAAATAAATAAACATATTTCTTAAAACATCTATGATTTTTAAAATTCTTAAAAGTAAATGATTTAAAAAATTTAAAATAAATAAATCTTACTTTGAATTAAACATTTATTTAATTAAAATAAACCCTTAATATCAATTAAATTAAAAGACAATATATTTGATTTAAATGGAATAAACTTTAATTCTTAATGTTTAGAAATAAAGGAATTCGATATTTTAAAATAAAGAAAAATCGGTAATGCTCAAAATCTATAAACGAAATTTCTTTAAACGAAACCGAAGTTACTTTAAATTTAAGTTCAATTTTTCTGTATATATATATATATATATATATATATATATATATATATATATATATATATATATATATATATATATATATATATATATATATATATATAATCTGTATGACACTATGTATCACAAAACTTTATTCACTTTATTTGAGATCTTGCTTGAATTACTACAATTTTAAACTAATCTCACAATTAAATAACACACCTTATTTAGTTTTATTTCACTTTATGTTATGGTATTTTTCAATTAATAAATTGTAAAACGCAATATTTTGTAAAATTTTAGTTATTTTTTAAGTTGGTTTATCCAAATCTGATTTTTTTTTGAAAAATGGTAAAATTCTACATTTTTTACTAGATATCTGGAAAAAAAAATTTTATTTTGGTAAAAATATATTATTTTACTACCATTCAACTTGAAATCTGGTAATATATATTTTTATTAGAATTCCGGTTATTAGATTTACAAGATTTCTTTTTAATTAACTAGATAATTTTTTTTTTTAAACAATCGGAAAATTTAGTTTAAAAAAAAAAGAATTACCGGAATTTTAGTAAAATGAACAGAATACTTGTTCTTTTTACTAGAATTTAGTTAAATTTGAGTTATTTGTGTTTTAAGGCTCTATTGCATGAGAAAAATTGACTGACAGTCAATAAAGACGAAAAGAGAAAATAATTAGAAAACTTTATTGTTTATAACAACGTTATTGTTATAATAACTTTATAACTTTATAACAACGTTATTGTTTATTTATTTATAGCAGTATTTTGACCGCTATTTAAGAAATCATAACCAAAAAAAAATTATTAATTATTCATTCTTGGAGTTTTTTGATTGTGAATTATAATTTAGTATTAAATATCACAATGCTAAACATATATTATTTTTATTTCAATTCAATTATAACTTTATACCAAAATAATATATGGAATATTTGGCCCTTGACTATCAAATTGGTTGTGTGTAAAAATAATTCCTTGTCTTGCACAAATTTCATGTAGAAGGCTGAGTGTGACTGCAATAAAAAGTATTCAATTTTATACTTTTTATGACAGTCACACTACCACAAACACAAATACTTTTCCAGTCAAGTTTGACTGAGATAGCTTTTTGTTTCACTTACACTACTATAAAATCTATATTATTGTCCCATTTTATTATTTACTGACAGTCAATTTTTCTTATGGAATAGCGCCTTTAACAGAAATTTGTTAAAATAATTTAAAATTATTAACTGGAAAAAATAGTTTTTATTTAATTTACTTGATTTTACCTAAACCTTACTATATTTTAACTAGATTTGCACTAGAATCGACAAAACCAGACAATCCAGATTTTGTTTTTACCGTGTACATAACATGAAAATTGGTTATAACTGAACTAAGTGGATATTACATGTGACAGATTTTCATCATTCAAACTTCAAAACTTAGGTAAAGTTAAGCGTTTACTCTGAATGACGTTTCTACTTTCTCGAATTCTTAAATCAATTTAACCTTTAAGGCAAAATACTTTTTCTTAATAAATAACTTTCTTAAATTTTACTCTCCATTTTTATTTCAAATTAATTAAAATACAATTACACATTTCGATCATAAATAAAAAAAACATGCACTTATATGGTAAAATATTGCAATCACAATCCAATAAGAACTTTGTTTTTTTTGTTGTTTAAATTAGGTCCTCATCTTTCTCTCCTTCATCTTGGTGGGTGTTAATCATTTCACTCGTTTTAAGATATTTGTCAAAATTATGGAAGCATGATAATAAATCAAAAACATCTTTTTCCATTTCATACCTAATAGTTTGCGAGTAGTTTTCAATTTCTAAGTTAGCAATATTTATCGCCCGGATCCCTTTTCATATAATATATTTAATTGTTGAAAAGGTTCCCTACTGTTTAAAGTATTTTTATAGCCAATAATTCCAAAGTTTCCATTTTTCCAGACAAATTGTTTCCGCATTTTCATTAGTGTTCCGCGTCATAAATATATTTTTGACAAGCCCAGTTAAATCATAAAAATCATTTGATTTCATTTATAACACTTTGAACTAGTGCTTTCTGCCAACTGACCGAATAAACTGGTACCAATCCCTCGGATGGTGAATTTTTTTTCTTTCGTTTGATGTGAGTGGTCGATATCACACTCCATATGCGTATGCCCTGGAACCAAAACTTCAATATATGTCAATGCATACCAGCAACAAATGTAATCTTGTTCTGGCTAGGATACGAATCACTGTAAAATTTTAGCGATCTAATATTACTTTCGAGTGAGTTTAAATGTTTAAAAAGACACGATGCAATATTGCTTCCGCCACGGGGTCTTTCTGCCTCATGCCACTTGTTGCAATATGAATGGTCAGATTGTAAGTCCATAGCTGTCTTTTATAAAAACTGATAGAGGTCGGTACCTGTACGGTGTTGTCAGATACTGTTGTAAATCGAAATAATATGTTTTAACTGTAGAAGCTTATCATTTTACTTGGATTTGTATAAATGGTGAGTTGTTTGTTCCGATATTAGAATGTTTTTTGGCTCAACCGATTTTGGTTTTAGAGATGTCACAAGTTTTGCAGGTCTTTGGAATAAGAGCCACCTTTCGGAAGGCGAAGAGGAAAACTGATGGAGTCAGATTGTTGACCCGGTACGGGCCAGCAATGGTCTGTAAAACCTGAGAAAAAAAAATATTTTGAAAAAAATATTAGTCGATTATACCCATGATATAAATTTGCATAGAACTGAGTTATTTATAGGTGAAGCAGATGTGTTGGAACCGATTTGAATATTAATGACATGAGTGTTGACACATCACTTCTCAATCCAACTTATTCCAGAAAATTTTATTATTTAGGAAAAGAAGGTAGTCTTAAAGCACGAAATATGGCTATACTACAACAATTGTGTTTCATTTAATAATTCACGCATGATAATTAATTAGACAATTTTTTAACCAGCATGGAGCTATTCAAACATCAAATAAGTGAAGGTTTGAATTGTGTTGAAATTCTACTGGGAATTTAGCAGTCATAGCAAAGGTAACCTGAACGATTAAGTATCCTGCTATTCAACGACGTAGTACTGCTTATCTTTCAAAACTGAAGCATGCCTATTTTTGGGCAACGGCGAGATGCGATCCCGATACCACGGTGTTATGATAAATGCTGTAAATCAATAATCTCTTTAACTTGAGTAATAATACTAACAATAGAGTGTTGAACTAATATATTATTTCAAAGAATTTGGACATCATAAGCAAAATATGAAACAAATCGTGAAAATGGAACTTAAAATAATAACAGGTAGAAATTGATGTAAATCAACAATATTAATTTTTGGAAAAAAAAATCTACCTATATGATCCCAATGAATAGAGCTACAGACCAGTGCAAGATTATAACCAACGATTTTGTTCAAATCTCTAAAAAACACTTTTTCACTCTAAAAAACACCTGCACGAATAGAGCTTTAGGTGAACTTTCGTTCACCATGGTCAAGGAAAAAGCAACTACAATATTGGTTGGACAAAAAAAGTTGGTCATTATGTACCGACATACCATTAGATTGAGCAAAATATACGAGAAAACAAACTAGCCCGTAACATATGGAAGTAAAAGTCACTTGAGATGAATATTTCATCATACTTGCAAAAAGTTGAAAAAGTATAATGAGTGTTCAACATCTAATAAGGATTTTTTAATAAGAATTCTAAATCGGGAACCAACGTTCGAAAAATGAAAAACAGTTCATAGGTTTATAGGTAATTTATACGTACGCAGTCCACGATAGCCAAAAGTGGAAACCATCATATCCTTCCTAAATAGATTAAAACCTAACTCAATATCCAGAGCTCCGAGATGCTAGAGGACAAAAAACTTCGACTGGTGGACCACAGAAAATGAGACGAATTTCGTGAATATTAGCGTTAGAAAGCAATTTGTGAATTGTAAAGGAATCTTCGGTTAGCATCATGGATACGTTTGTAGCATTGAGTGTGTTCTTCTTGGGTTAATTAATATAAGTTCAAATAAGTTAAGGAGTCTAAGGTTTTAATTATGAGTCCACGATAAGAGTTTTAGTGTCAAGCACCCTTTATCCTTCGTCATACTGTACTAGTTTTGAGAACACTCATGGTTATTAATAAAGACAATCTCTTTTATAATTACGTAAGTATGTCAGAAATTTTATATCGATTGGAAAAGCTCTTAAATTGAAAAGCTATTATAATCCTACATAATTTCTAAATACTATAACTACAAATAGTTTGTACCTTTTCTCATACCTTATACGATTAATCTATACTGATAAGGTAATTTAAATCATATAATAACAAAATCTGGTTGAGAAGCTTAAACTAAATAACAAATAAACCAAACCACACTAAATTTATTTCAACATGATTTTCCAAAAACAAAACAAAATTTAATAGATTTAATGCTTACCACACCACACAACATAAGATGGAAGAAATTATGTTACTTTTTACCTTAACAATAATGGATCATAAAACAATGGAACTCACTCTTACCCTATAGTAGCACGGAAAAACCCCAAAAAATGTTACATTTTTAATCCTTGCGATGGTTTTAGGAATCCAAAAAATATTTATATACGTAAAGTAGACAGATAAACAATATACAGTGTTAAGATTTCCAAAATTAATTACTCACTTCTTTATTGTTTTTAATTAAGAAGAAAACAAAGGATTACATTTTCCAAATAAATCATTAATACTTTCGAAATAATTAATTTTAATCTTATATTTGTATATAGTTAGAATACATAATTCCATTTGTATACCGCAAAACATAATGATATTAGGATTTGTTAATATTTTGAAAAATTTATTTGGCAAATAAACAAACAATTAATTACATTAGTTAATTTTCATAAGGTGCAAAATGTGACGTCACATCTTTAGTTGACATACAAAACCATATTGTAGTACCTTTGTTCTATTTAAAGTAAAGCCAAAAACTGGATATATAGGTCAAAATTGGTAACGGCCGACTCTGCTAGAAATACCATTATTACTTCCAAATCTGGATTCTACCCAATAATAGTAAGTGAACTAGGACAGAAAAAACTGCAAGCCCGAAAGAAATGGAAGACAAATAGCTTTTTTCTCTAGCTCCAACAGTATATTCGCAAATCCACCCATCGCCAAAACAAACACTGGAAACGGTTGAATTGTTTGCTGAAGATTTTGAAGAAATATTTCGACCTCTGGCCTAGACAGCAGACCAGTAACGAAAACACTGCTGATACGCCCAAAACATGTTACTTCGGATATATCAGAGTTGTAACATTGAAAGTTTCAAAGCAAAGAAAGTTCCTGGTTATACGATCTAATAACAGTGCAAATAATAAAGTAACTGCCTAAAAAGGGCACTCGCATATTATTGCATTTAGTCAATGCGATACTCAGGAAAAAATATGTATATCAATGCAGTGGTAAGTAGCAGAAGAAATAATGATTCGGAAACCGGGTAATCGACCAAATGATTCAAAATTTTTCACTTTGACCAATACCTTGCGAAATTTTTTGAATGACTGTTGTTCAAAATGTTAAAAAGAACAAAGAAACCTTATTCCAGATTATCAGTTTCGTTTCAGTGATAAACAATCAACTATATAGAGCATTTTCTTAGTGTTACAGATGTCATTGAGGAAAAAATATTTGCTCTTGTGGCGTTCAGACAAATCAAATAAATCGCAAATTATCTCTCGCCTCAATCTAGTCTCGTCCAGACTGAACGTATATATACGAATCGCAAGTCTGGTAGCATATCCCTGATGAGCTGGATTTGATATTTTCTTTTCGATCACACGGTCATTCAATGACGTCATGATTAGTTCGAAACCGGCCTAGTGAATTACAACAACATCTCTCAATCTCATACACAAGCAACAACTTTTTATAAATACAACACTACAACACACACTTTCGAATTACAAAAAAAAACCTACACGGCTCATTGGTGACCCCCAACGGCTCTGATTTAGGGAACAATTAGCATTCAATATCTTCTGACACAATCTCTCGATAATTTCATCCTAACTCTTGTATAATCTAACACTCACACGGCAAAATTAACTTCCCACAATTTTTCTGCCTTCTGTCTCAATACTCAATCTTCTCGCTCCGTTTTGCGTGCAAGGCACAGAGATTTCCAGGAAGTTCGTTTTATTATTTGCTACAACAAAGCCAAAATAAGGTAAGGTGGGCGAATGCCGGGCATCCACAAAAATACAGCATGCCAGTCGTCATGTTCATTTCATGTCGCAATAAGCCTAATCACTCAGCGGGAGCGATCTACCGCATAAATAATCATGATCAAACACGGAGGAGGAGGAGGTGTTCACATTTGAAAAGATTTTTTAGAGCAACCCAAATTATCTCACGCCACAACCAAAAAATAAGAAAAATCGATATTTCGAGTTAAGTTCTTTGTAATTCACTAGTACTGTCGCGTCCAGACTGATCGTATATATACGAATCGCACACTATAGCTAGATCTGATGTTTTCGATCACAGAGTTATTCAATGACGTCATCCTCATTTGTGTATGAAATACAACACATCCTCAAATTATATATAAAAAAACTACACGCTTCACTCTATTATCTTTTTTGGATGTTGCGCAGGCCTTCAATAAGGTGGGTTACAGAGGTTTACTCTGCAAATTACATAAAGGTTTTGGGTGAAATATTAAGAATAATTTTGCGAGCTAAAAAATATTTCGGCTGAAGTTCCGCAGGGTTGTATTGTGGGACCCATTCTTTACCTGCCCTACGCTAGATGTTAACCGAAGTTAACGTTGCAGCATTTGCTGATGATACTGCGATAGGAGACCCTATCGAGGAACCGAAGAACCTTTAAGAAGCATGTGACAAAATCATAAAATTGGCAAAAAATGTGGCATTTCGGGCTAAATGAATCAGAATCCACGTATGTGAATTTTACTTATCTAAAAGTCAGCTACACACCTCTAATCATTGATGATCAGTATATTGCGTGTGCAAATACCTCAGATGGAAAGAGCACGTTAAAAAGAACTTAATATCAAATATCGAAAAATGTATTCGAGAAATTCGGAATTGTCAACCGAAAATAACTTGCTATTTTATCAGCTAAAGACTGTATATGAACTTACGGAATACAGCTCTGGGGCTGCACAAAGAAAATCAGATCCAAAATAATACAAGCTTTTCAAAACAAAGTGCTACGAGGTATAGTTACCGCTCTGTGGTACATAAGGACTGCAAGTTTTTAATTCTTCTTGAACCGTCATATAGGGAGCTATATGACGGTTCAAGAAGAATTAAAAACTTGCAGTCATTTACCGTACACGAAGAATTTCGTGGTATGATGGGCACTTTCCAAGCAATAAAACAATTGAAGAGAACGAATTTAGTTGATTTAATGAATTAAGGACACCAGTGGAAAGACTACTTAAGTAAATAACCTATAAATAGAACTGGCACCTGGGCCTCTTCATGTGAAGTTGGCCCAAAAATCAACCCAAAAAAATGCTATGGCAACACTAAAAATGACATTTCTATCCTATTTTACTGTCAGCCCAAAAAAAATTATATTACGACATATTTTTGATGTTACAGTGGGGATCTCATAGCCACAATGGCCCATATATAGCAATTCTGAAAATGTTCACTTCATTTCAATATAAGTGAACATTTTAAGTTTTGGTCATCGGTCTCGCTATGATTTGAATCGTCCAAAACTTTGCACTGGTGATGATTAAGACCAGACCTATCAAAAAATTGCAGAAGTAGTGGCAAAGTGTGTGTTGTGCGTTCCTCTGAAAAGCAGCCTTCTGAAACTATTAAATTAAAAAAAAATTACATTCATATCGTTAAATAAAATGAATCTAAGCGGAAATTTTAGCTCTGGTGGTGAAGGAAAACCCTTGGACAGTAAAGCGGGCAACCCTTTTAAAATTATATTCTTTTATGAGAACCATTCTATGTTTGAGAATATGATGTGGTTATTTATTATTTTCCGGAAGAAGATCTTAGGGTGTTTTTTCTCTTTTTGGCAGCATTCTAGGTCCCAGGGGGACTCCACCGTAACTTATTTATCCAGGTTGAGCTTTAGCCGTGACAAAGCTCGCGGGAACATTTCTGTTGGTGGGTGCGACCGCAAAGTCAAACAAAAATCAAGCGATATATTGTGGGAATATGAATGATTTAACGTCAACATAAGATTGTTACATTGGGATCCAGTTAAGTTAATCTAGGAGCAATCATAAACCAGAATTTTACTTTGAATCAACAAAACACCACGATCTTCAATAAAGGCACAGGAACTTTTTGAGCCTATCAAAATCTGTATAATATTTCTTCAGAACTGAAACCAAAGTTGATCTACTGGTGATATACAACCATTATTAGATTAATGATCACCATGGCCTCCTTGGTATATGTGTAGGACTGAGGTGATACTTGCATAAACTTTGCTTAATAAAATACAAAACGTAGAATTCGATGATATGTTAGGGCTACTTCCACATAACCTGCACTTAAAAAAATCGTTGGATTGATCGCTTGGGAAATGTAACTAATGAACACATACTGATATGTCATCCGTCTTTATGTTAACCAAAATAGAATTTCAATAGTATTTCATGGCCGGAATGAGGCGTACCAATGACGGGCTTCATTAGAATGGGGATCTATATGGTGTGGTATAATCCTATACCACTTTCAAGCACAAATGCATGCAATAGAAAAATGTTTAAACTATCAGCTCAAGTCATTCAGCTCGAACACACACGGGAATTTGCTTGCTTGGGACCGACTTAACTCAATAAAGTTCATGCTGGTGGTGCATGGTCATTCGTTTTGCCGTAACTTTTCCTACTACACGAAGACATTTAAATGGCATTACTCAGTTTTAGTCTGAATATGACTTCATTACATTCGAGGACTGAACTTTTAATTGATATAGTTGAGTTACGAGATAATGAGATTTTAATGCTTAGGCGGCCGCTAGTGTAAACATGAAAAGAATCTTAATGACATTAAGAAGCTTAATGACCCGTTTTGAAGACCGTGGTTTAGTATAGGTGATAATACACGAACAGATGTTTCTCGACAAGCTATGTGAATGCTTTACGTCCAAAATGATCCACCTGTGCCTTTTCGTCGAAGTGATACTTAACTGGGCATCCCCTAAACATCGCAACGACATATTTTCAAAGTTAATCTAAAAATGTTTCCATATATAAAATTCAACTGGCCAAAGAACTATTGCCAAGAACTACACCACTACGGCCACTAGGAAAGACGTTTTGAAAAATCTTATTACGAGTGATGAAGAACATTTTCAGTTAAAAAGATATATCAATAAACAGAACTGCCGAATTGAGGGTAGGGAGAATTCGAGAGCATTATGCATCAGCGACAATTACACCCTCTTAGATGCGGAATTATTTGTAAAGGAGTTATCGGTTCATATTTTGCAAACATGAAAATGAGCACTTAAGCCAAAACCGTCTCTGGGGTTACCAGACCATGTTTTAGCTATACCAGACCATATTTAAATATTTTTATGTCCCGTAGTTCTCAATAATTGTGACACATGGCGAAACCCAAGAACGTTGTACAGGTTCAAGAAAATATATTTTGCCGCTACCTGATAGTGATTGTGAAAATATTACAGAAGTGTGGGCTTAACGTTCAAAACTTTAAGGATTACGTGGAAATGGATAAAATCATTTTAAAGACCGACCAAATGGCATCATGGTTATAAATATGCAGGAGTTACCAAGTTCGAATTTTGGGGCAGGTTGCAAATGAGGTTTTTGATCATCTGATCATGATCGGTGGTATGAATGTACACATCTATAACCCGCTTCTGAGTTGCTGAATTCATGAGCCGATCCACTGTTTGTCAGTTTTTACTTTGGAATAATTATTGTTGTTTGATTATCGATTCCAGAATAAATTTTGGTTATCTTTCCGAGTAACCAGTGCCTATTGGTCGAACAAGTGAAGTGACCTTCATCATGACTCTGCAACCTATCGCAGAACTCATACTCTCTCTACGTGCTTATAATATTTTAGGCAGCTGTCACAGTTGTCGGTGCGGTCTTGAAGGGATTTATATTTCTTCTTGATTACCAAGAGTATATGTGCAACAAATTCGATGGTAACAATAGGCTGTACAATAGTCCTTAGGTACAGCGCTTTAAAAATTAATAGTGTTAGAGATAAATAATCAGTTACATGCGGACTTTGAAAACCGACCGACTTCCAGATTTAAGTAGCATTGCTGTATTAGTATGTAAACCACAGACCCATCGAAAACAAACTAGATGAACCAGAAAAATGAAGAATGGTCTAATGAAGATACGCGCTATTTGGGTAACGATGTAGCGACTGTCAATGACGAGAAGGAAAGGAGCCTAGAAATAAGACCCAAGAAAAGAACTGTGTTTACGGTTTTTGATGTAAAGATATGCAGAGATACCAAGGAAAAGAACGAACGATTTGAAAAAATGCATTGAGACCGCTTAATGAGAAAGGAGCTCCATCCACAAACTCAGCATTACGAACGAACCGGTCCGATGACACCATACTGATGCAGCTCCTATAAGATAAAACCGATATTGAGGTAAGTATTCTCAAGAAGTACATCATATTTAGAGGCTCCCAAAGGAATAAAATATTGGAGAAGAAGAGAAGATCTTGAAGCCTAAATTCATGGACAGACGAGTGAATTGCCCCGTGCACAAATATAAGACATCTTAATAGGTAAGTTAGAATTCAACCTCAAATAGAACAAATTCAGTGAGCTCGCATATTAACTGCTTTTTTTTCTTCTATTTTATTCTATGCTATCTTTTTTGGGGCTCAAGGCTCTCCCAGCTCTTTCGCGGTTCGCTTATTTACGTCCTACTTTACGCCTCAACGGCCAAATCGAGGACGTACAGCTATAGGTCCGATTTTCGTAGAACCATCTGCGCATTGCATAGCTCCATGCCAGCCTTTAGTACTGACATGGAAGATTAACTGCTTTACCGTACCAGAGACACTGCTACCTTCCTGGTGATTCAGCGCCCTTCGTGGAACTCAAATGGCTTATGGTCTACTGTAAGAATAATGGCCTTAGATTTATGGCAAATAGACAACAGAGAGTATTAGGAAGCAGTTATACAATACCAAGGGATGAGTTTCTTCTAAAATATCTAGTTTCTGTAAATATAATACTAATAAGTTCTCTCTCTATCACATTTATCAATAGCACATTTATCAATGGCACATTTATCAATGGCATTAGGGAAGACCTCATACAACAGTTAACTGAAACTAGTAGAAGATTTGCATTTAAAAGAGCGATGCTTCAGACTAAAAATTGGTGTGCAAGTTGTTTGGTAACCAAGTGGCCGTTCATTAAAATGTTAAAATCAGGTCAATGACCTATCCATCCAAAGAAACAATCCGAAATCAAGCCTTTAATCATCCAATTACTTATAGAAATTTACTATGATTTAAATGTTGCCCAGGTGGCGCAGTCGTTAATTAGCTGTGGCTGGTGGAGCGGTGGTGTAAATGAGCACATCTGGAGCCCCTGTTGAGTCTAGAATCCATAGGCCTGTCCCATCATCCATGTCAGTACAATAGGTTGACACGGAGCTATGCAATGCACAGATGGTTCTACGTAAATCGGACCTATTGTGCCGTACATATAGTGGTATCACAACACACCATCGTCGGTGTAAGTGTGCGGTAGCCACCCAACCAAAAAAATGTAGTTATTGTTGCATACACTCATCGCTTAAATTTATATCGATTCCATTGAACAGGAGTCCCTTAAAGTAGAAAAACACTTTACCTCAATCAGGTCATAAAACCTATTCTTAATAAAGCGATAATACTTAGTTAAAATATTAATTCAGTTCATAATATTTTAGATCAACGCTATGTTGTGTAAAGATATTTTTGGACATTCACAATATTTATTACATAATATTCTAAGAGGAATCAATTAACCTCAATACAACCCCTTTGTCTCGAATATAGATTGACATTTATAATCCCTCGATGAAATCTTTATATGTTTCATCTTTATACGTATATAGGACGGTACATATAAACACATATAACAATTAAGAGTTTTATCTTAATCCAATCGATCAACAAAATATTTAACAACCATGTAAGAACATTTTATCGTATAATATAACAAAATTTCCGTCTTATATTGATTTGCAATTAAGAAGGGATTACTTTACATATACGTCATATACATACGTATAATGCTCATCATGCTTACTTAATCCTTTATGTGTATAAAGCAAATTGTTTATGTTTGCGATAGAAGAAAATTGTATTATTTTAAGGATTGACGTATTATCGTAGGAAAGCTATGTTCTACCTTCATTTCGGACGAAAGCTCCATTTACGATCATTTTCAAATCTCATGCAATAAATGTACAAGCAAATTGTTTTTTTGTTATTTATTCACATAATTATAATAAGGGCGTGTATTTACAACTATTTATGGGGTTGTTTCGGTTAATCGCATCAGGTTCCACAGATATATAAAACTTTTATTAGACCTTATATAGAATATTGCTATCAGACTTGGGGAGCATATGACATTGTTGCTGGATAGAGTTCAGCGGCATGCCACCCGAATAATACGAAACTCCAGACTTACGGAAGATCTAGACAGTCTACAGCTCCGCAGAGATGGGTAACACGAGGAACGGTTAATGAGCATAGGTTTACTGTAGAGCTGCCGAAATATCGAACTGAAGATGTAAAGTGCGAATTTATTTATAGAACATCCAGGAAGTGGAATTCGTTAGCCGGTTTTCAGTTTCCGTTGGAGTATAAAATGCATAAATTTAAGACAGCTATCAACCTTTACTTGAAGAATTGCTCATTGGGTGCAGGTGCTCTGACAGTTACAAGGAGCTAAGACAGTCTAAAAAAAAATAGTGTTTCCTATAAAACTGTGGGCTTACCTTTTTAATAAAGATTTTTATTAGTAAATGAATTTTGTATCCGCCATTGAAACGAACATGACAAAGGGAAAACTATTGATTCGAGTCCAAATAAGAAAAGGAAAAGCAAAACCAACAATTCAAATGCTAAGGAAACAAAATGGATGAGAATAAAACTGAGAATTCGCTACAACTGTTATAGCAACATGTGGCAAACATTATAAGATAAAAAAGTTGAGACCAAATAAAGCCAACATTGACCATTTGTCGGAACTATCGTCAAGATTTCCATTTGCAGTATTTTCATCAGCTCAAATTGTTTTGTAAAAATAACAGTCTGGAAAATTTTGGTTTGCTAGTTTCTTCAGATATATGTACAGTTGCTTAGATCAATTTGTTGTAGACCACCCGCAGGTGGTGCAGGTTTTAAAGCTGCGGCAGTTGGAGTGGAAGGTACTAGATTTTTCACCACTTGATTACGATCGGTGGTGAAAATGAACACAACTTTGACTTCCTGTTGACTAGATAGGTAAATCGGACCTATAGTCGTACGTCCTCGATTTGGCTGCAAAGCGTAAAGTAAGGACGTAAATAAGCAAACCGCGAAAGAGTTGGGAGTGCCTTAAGCCCCAAAACAGATTGCATAGTAAAAAACAAAATTGTTGTAGCTTATTTAATAAGAGAAAGTTTCTATGTTGCCAAAATGAATAAATGTTTTGGAGTTTTTTCTTTGTCTTGATCGCTTTTTCTTGGTTCTAGCATTAATAATTAATTTTTCGAAATGTCATCATTATCTTGAGCCAAAAGACATCATAACCATCAGTTCTTTCTGACTGTTCACAACAATACCAATTTGATTGTCAAATATGATGGCATGTAGGGACCGATAGGTTTGAAATTTTTCCATATACTCTGGCCTTATAATAAATTAAGTAAGGGGAAATTATTCCAGAACTCAATGCCACTAGGGCCTACGGTTCAACCCACATACACATACAGATTAAAAACACCCAATCGTGATTGATGTTTCATTACCACCCCGGGAATCGAACCCAAGACCCTCGAATGACAGAACAAGCACGCTACATAGTGGATTGCTGTACCTCTAACAACGATCTTATCATCAATAGCACCATTTATATTGAAATTCCTTTATAGAAACTTTGTTTGGCCTATCAATGGATTTAATTAGGTTAGAGAGGTTATAAAATCCCCTAATATTTAGATTGCCCATGAATTTATTAACTGAATTTGCTGAACTCCTTTTAATTTTGTAACTGCCTTATTAATAACTTCGAAGGCTCGGGTATTTTCCGAATGATACATAAGTACGATTTTAATTAATGGTCACCACCGGCATCCCTCCCATTAAAATCGTAATTTGATGTATCGCTACCTGAAGCCCGAAGCTGATTTCTCCGTCTTTATAACAGTTGTTGGCACTCTCTTCCAAAACTATTTCGTTTTCTTTATGTTTTTCCCCAACAGTTTTTATAGTAAGCAATGTTGCCGCTTTAAAACTGTCTCCGCCCGAGCTGATTCACAATGTTGGCATAACACAAAAACATATAAAATTGTTTCGGTTTGTCCACACAACTAGCATCTTAGTGGTATTTCACTACGCTTAAGATAGCCGTTTAAAAAGACCAACGAAACCGAAGAACCAAATTTCTTTCTCCTTTCTTATAATTAGGAGATACTGGTTCTAAAATATAAATGAGGCTTATAAGGCTTGTACATTTAGGCATGTGAGGATGTTTTTGTTTATGGATGTGATTTAATGTGTCCAGTATTTGTTCGTCCCGAAAAGCTAATAATGTTATGATTTTTAAAAGCTTGTCTTAAATGTCAGTGGAAAAATTGAGTGTGAAAATGCTGGTTGATGAAACGAACAAACAGGAAAATATTCATGAATGACTCCTTGGAGGGTTCATTGTCCCAAAAATTTCAGTTCAGGTCTATTAACCTTGGGAAAATTCAACATCTGTTTATGCCTGCTATAACGATGCTGGGAACACAGTTCGTACATTAGTAGGATTGTAATTTCATTGCCTATAAATTTTATTAAATATTTCAATTGAATAATCCGAGCCAATAGTTTCGATTTTCAGAAAACACCTGCTTCAAAATGAAATTTTGGTACGTTTCAACTGGGGTTACATCAAGATTATAATTCTTGTATCGTCTTTAACATCTATTTACAAAATATTTGCGATATTTTCGTTTTCACTTTATATTCACTTTAAATTAAGATTTTTGTGACTTGTAATTTGAGAAAACATTGGAGTATCGAAAAGATATTCTACGGATATGTCAGCAGTATCAACATCGTCAAATAATTATCGAAGCCGTTCAGCTGTCATTTGAGAATGATTTTAAGAATACTCACTTCAATCTGCCTTCTTGTAGAACATGTGAGATGGTGGGGTCCGGTATATCTAAAGATTGTTGTAGAAGTTTTGAGGATAAGAAGTAAGCGACGGTGGCTTAAAGTAAGAAGTAAGCTACTGTGGCTCTTATTCAACACTAGCATAAAGCAGGTAATTATTTTTTACGTAATGGACTGCCACTTAGAGCTCTGTAATAGTTGTGTGCGAATAATATTATCAACAAATAATGTACAATAGTAACTTGGTAGCAATCGACATTAAAAGCAATCACGTTTTGAAAATAGGCTGTAACGCGACCACTTTACATTCTTCGAACATAAATTCATGTCGTCATTCATCAAAGAAAGTCAAACAGATAGAGAAGAGAATGAGTTGTTCTCATGAAATCCGTTGCTTTATAATTGTTTTATGATACATCTTAAAAAATTCAGTACAATCGCCTAAAATATAGACGAGAAAACGCATAAAAGCTGAAGATTCATCAAACAAAATTCCATCACCAACGTAACCAGAAATTAACAATGTAATTTTCATTTACGACGTAAACTAAAGCCATTTCAAATAAACAATGAACGCCAAATTGCATTTGGAACGATTGCACCGTCTGTACAAACTATTTCCAAGAGGTTCAGAAAATTCCAGAAGTGACATTTTTCTGTTGAGCCTTGAGGAAATCGACCAAAATCTTCCACAGTGGCTCTGGGAGAGTCAAAATTGCTGATGAATAGACCTTGTTCATGGCTGTATTGCAAATTTAAAATAACAATCTGAGATACACTAACATATCTGCTTGATGGGTACAATGAATTTTTAATGAAGCCCAAAAAGAGGTTCGAGTGCATTTTATTAATTTTTTCCTAAATAAATTCGAAAATGGTCTCTACTGGTGTCAAATCTTGGTTCTTCAAGTAATGAAACCAAACGGCAGTCTTTGGTATGGATCCCAATTGGAGTAAACCCACCCGTATAATCTAATAATGATGTACAAAAATAATGATGTCAGTTTATTTCACCCGGTCATAAATTGTCGCTTCTAATCATCTGGAAAAGGATCGGACGCTAGCATTTAGTACTAGTTTCCCCGGCGCTAGTAGCTTGTGGTTTATGGTGATTTTCAAAAATTAAAATAAATTTGTAGGGGAAAGGTCTTTAACTGAGTAACGCGGAGATAATGATCCGGTTAATTGATGTGCTTAAAAACTATTATATAAAGACTGTTGTTAAGCTACATCGATGTGTCAGACATCGGAATTTACATGATCATTGGGGTAAACGTTTTCACATCACCCTGTGAGCTTTCTCGTTGCGATTCACTAGTTTTCCATAGATGGTGGTACGAGCTAGCGAAAGGGGAACGAAAGCTGAGAAGAAAAGAACGCAAAACTAGAGTGGGACGAACAATAGGAAATTCATTGAAAATTCGTTTCCAAAACTAAACTGACCTCACCTCCTTCTTCATAACCTAACGGTGTTCCATAAGGTGTGCTCGGAAGGAACAGGCATTGATAACGTAGTACTCGTTCTCTACGGTGCATATGGAGAAAAATAGTCGGAATTTAGAAGGTGGCACGAATTGCTCCGACTGTGTTATTTTTACTCTCTAACTTTCTTATCAGCCTTCATCTCCATTCGATCTCTGATCGGTGATTATTTTGAATTCCCAGTTGGGTTATGTTTTTTATATCGCATTCATTTTGATGAGTGAGAAGAACATGTGTTGCTAAAGCGAGTATTAGGATGTTGGGTTTGAATTTGAAGATTGTCAACGCTGTTTTTTTTTTTAGTTTTCTTCCCTGAATCGCTTTATTTCTACAGCAGTTACTCAAGCTCAAAATATTCCTTGATACATCCTCAGAGCCAACCCTGCGTCTAACCCGCTTTAAACTGCTTCCAATGTCTCTGTTTGGAGATTCTGGAAACTATTTCTGTTCCAGTATTTCGTTACACTGAGAAGTGGATCGATAGGGTAAAGAAATGAATAGTATATATATATATATATATATATATATATATATATATATATATATATATATATATATATATATATATATATATATTAATATATATATATATATATATATATATATATATATATATATATAAAAATAATTTATATATATATATATATATATATATATATATATAAATATATTTATATATATATATATATATATATATATATATATATATATATATATATATATATATATATATAAATCCTGAGAGCCGTAGATCCTATATAGCGTAAAAAAAATCCCCAACTAGAAGTTTTGTATGAAAAAAGAATCCTATATGCCGTAATCTCCTCAGTCCCGTACGTAACACCACTTTTCATGATTTTTGAATAAATGTTCATATAAATCGGGTCCTCAGAGCCGGAGTGTTGTGTTGATCTTCACACCGAGTGGACGTGTTTTTTTCCTCTCGGTGTTATTAAATAAAATAAAATAAATTCGTTTGTGGTGTGTGTGTTTGTGTGTGGTTTTAAATCGGATCACAGATGAGTATCGCTATTATATTATTATATTATATTTTATTATTATTGTAATTAGTAATTACATTATATATTATATTATATTGTGTTGTATTTAATTATATTTTGTACAATACTATTACATCTCCATACGCTATTACGCATTGACATCTCACAGGCAATGCTTTATACAAGTATTGGTATTATTGTGTTACATTCAGTTCTTGTTTCTCCGTTTTATGTTTAATATTGTAATATATAACGATTTGTCTTTGTGTCTTATATACAACATTTTCAAATCACACGCACACCACAGTATTCCATTGAAAGCGATCGCATGCTTTGTATGTGTCGTCTTCTTTCGTTTGACTAGCTCTTCATACAATTCTCTTATTCCCCTTTCCTTTAGATGTTTTTTTATATATTTTGGTTTATGTATCTTCCAAAACATACAGTAGTAGGGATTTTGTATATTTAAATTTTAACGCGATCACTGCCATTGTGCGATCGTTGTGTAGGAAAATATTATTATATTCAATGTAATTGGCGAATTACATTTTATTTTTATAAATTTTTGGATTGTGTTTGTGTTGTATATACATCATTATTTGATTGTTGAAAACGCAAATTTACACACGACTGTCTCATTTAAATGCCTAGGTATTCATATTATGTATATAACAGAATTTTCGTTTCGTCCATCAAAATTCTGTTTCCTATGTTTATTAGAGAATTTTTTGTTTATTTTTATTTTATATATTTTATGCAGTTGTTATATATACATATATACAGGTGATCCTTGACTTACGTCGTAGATTATCATATACATATATACAGGCGATCTTTGACTTACGTCGTGGATGCGTTCCTGAAAAGTTCAACGTTACTTGGAACGACGTAAGTCGAAAAAGTATTCAAATGTGTAATGGGGGAATATGTTGGTTCTGTGGTACCCCGCACATGTATTTAAATTCTAAATGTAATTTAAATACATTGTACTTTTTACGTTGCCGGCATGTTTTTTCATTGTATATTTGAATACTTTAATGTAATGTAATCTTATCAGATGATGAAATACTTTCATCATTTATCCTGCTAGGTTAATAAATTTTCTACGTCAGACGGATCAGCATCTATGAAGCCAGTTTTTTGGCCATGTTGATGATTTGAGTTTGTACTTCAGCTGCATCTTCAATAGAACTGGTGGACTGATTCGACCAAGGCTTTTTCCACGATCCAGACTTGGTGGTGTCGCTGACTTCATCCCAAGATTTGCTAATGTTGAAAACATGTCATTTCGTGTAGAGAGACTGGCAATAACCCAAGCCTTTCTATAACTTCTTCAAACAACAAGTAAACTTGTTTTTGTGATACCCTTTAAAGCTCTCGGGTTCTCCGAATGGTAAATCAGCAAAGGATTTAACTTGAAGTCGCCGACGACATTACCACCAAGCAGAAGCGTCAAACGGTCTTTTGCTGCTTTAAAGCCGGAAGCATGTTTTTCTGCTGTGGTCAAATATGTTCGCGAGGGCGTTATTTTCAAGTAATAAGAAGCTATTTCGTCGTTAAATAGTTGATGGCTTAAATGGCCATCTGCAACGATGCTTTTAATTGTTTGCAGAATGAAGTTTGGTGCAGCTGTGTCTGCGCTAGCAGACTCACCTGAAGTTTTAATATTTAGGAATTCGTTCCGATTTTTAAAATTTTGGAACCAACTCCGAATATATTGGAAAGTATTTGTTTCTTCGTTATTTAGTTGACAAGAGGCCCGCAAATACTCTTAGCTTTGGTTTGGATGATCGACGTACTAAATGTAATATTTTTTGGATTGAGCCTTTTATCCAATTTATCAACAATAATTCCATTGTCTCGATTCTAAAATTAGCAAAAATTTTCGTCCTTTTTGAGGTTCCCGCTTTAGCATGATTTAGATTCTTTAGCGATTTTTTTTGCGTAAAAATTGTTCTTTCAGTTGTTGGTGGAATATTTAAATTTCTGGAAATTTGTTTTCTGTATTCCAATTCGAAAGGGTGCGTGTGTGTGACACATAGTTAATAAAGAAGGTATACACATCCTCAGGGATTTTGTAGGACAGGAGTGTTTAGATTTGGTGCAGAACACGGGTATGTATCTTCCATTATCGGAGTTACATTTGGGGATTGCGGTTGAGGGTTGTTTTAGTCTGGAAGATTGTGATGAGTCGGGCGGGTATTTGAATCTAGTGGCGAGGATTTGGAACTATTTAAATATTTGGATGTCGGCGGGATCGTAGCTGTTTTGCAGTGGTGGTTTGGAGGCATTCAGTTTTGCAGAGTGGTGGGAGGTTTTGATGTTTTGGTTGGATTATTGAAGGATGTCGGAAGCGGTTTGAAAGAAGCGGTTTTTGTAGGTATGCTGGTGATTTGTTCTTTGACTCATGATACTGCTGCGGTTCGCGGGGGGGGGGGGCGTTTTCGAAGCTGGATTTGATTGAAACGGGCATGAGGGTTAATCTAGTTGCGGTGGCGGTTAGGAGCCTCTGTTGGCATGTGGAATTTTGGACGCGAGTGGGATTGTTGGGGCCTGGAGGATTCGCCGGAATGTGGGGTGTTTGGATGAATTTCGGTTTGTTGAAAGTCAGTTGAGATATGTCTGTACTTTCTGTTTTTATTTTTTTAAGGTTGGTGTTCCGTTGTTGAGGGTGCTCTGAAAGAGTTTAAATTTTGGATGCTTACGATTGGGTTCTCGTGTTAGAGTTTATTTGCTACTAATAGATGTATGTTTGGTTGAATGTTGAGTTTGGATCGTGTTTGGTTTGCTTGAATAGGGTTCGCTTCGAGGGGTGTTGATTTCCTTCACTTTTGGGGTGCTTCTGCTCCATTGCATTATGTGGCGTCCCTGCCTGCTTTATTGCCTGTGTGTCGTGCATACGTGCCTGTGGGTTATCCATGCGTAATTTCAATTTATTAAGTTTCGTATTTGGATTTAAGGGTGCTTTTTGAAGACAATATCAATTGTTCTTTTTTGATTTATGAACGGTGAAGGTCGGAGCGAATCTACTACATTTGTAGTAAAGTGACATCCCTGATCACGACCATAATACGGGCATTGCATTACAATTACATTGTATTGCAGAAATATAAAAATAATAATAATAATAATAATTTATGGAAAAGGTTTGGTTTTAATTACTTATATAAGTGTAAATATGATTATAGTTGGAGAGGGTTTACAAGGAAAGTTTATTTTATTTTTAATAAAATGTTGCATAATTTTGGAATGTAATACGTTTTAAGAGAATTATTTGGATTTTCTGATAAACATATTCCAATCCAATATCAGCGTAATGGTTGACGGGTACTTTAATTAATTTATGGTTACAGATTCAGGAGCCGTAAGTTAATTAATTAAGAGTTTTGAATTTTATTTTAACTTTGATAGGTGTACGGACTGGATTTTAAATAAATAATAAAATTAATAATAATTAAGTTACAGATTCCTATCTAGTAAATTTATTTTTAGACATTTATTAAATGATTTAATTTTAATACGTTATAGCTAAGTTGCAGGTAATATCTAACTTACTCAATTATTTATTTGTATAATAATTTACCCTGTACACGAATGTATGTATATGAATTGCTGTCGGGTCATAAAATAAATAAATATTACCCCTCGCGTTAGATGGTGGTGGATCTGTAAATATAGGGACGCAAATTTATATGCAGCATATGATGAGAAGACCCCAGGATAATTAACCTAAATACTCCAGTTTCAACTGCTGAGGTAACCAATATATATGATGGAATTGGAAATGTCCTTCCTATCCAAATAAAAATAATAACCAATGATAATGTGAAAATGATATAGATTTTACTAACAAATTATATTATTGTAATAATTATGTAACAGGAAAATGGTTCTGCTGAAGATTGTCGCCCTATAGTCTATTTTGACTCTCTGATAAGCATGTTACAGTATTATGGTAACATTATCGTAATGGATGGCTTAAACTATCAAACTAAATTAATTAAATTGTTTCAGATACCTGAGCGATAAGTTAAAAAAATTACTTTCAGAGTTCTGTACTTATGTTCTAATTAGGTTTGTTGTGCGGATGGGAGTTCAAATAAATAATAAAACTAATTAATTAAGTTACAGATTCCTGAGCGAACTAATAAATTTATTTTAGAATTTTAGTTTTAATCTAGTTTTAATGTTATTCAAAATACAGCAGAGCAGATAGGTGTTGCGGACTGGAGAATGCTGATTGGCGATTGCAGACTAGCAGATTAAAATTGTGATTGTCTTGTGATAATAGTAGTTTAGTACCGACTGTCATGGTGTCTGTAACCGGGTCGCTCTTTCCTAACTAACATACCTTCCAATCCTTACCTATCGTTTTATGTAAACGGCTGTAGGAATAGGCCCGGCGTTATCCGGGAATCTTGCCTAGCGCTTGGTCCTACAGTCCTATCAATCAATCAATCAATCAATATAAATCGGGTCCTCAGAGCCGGATTATTTTTATCGATGAAACAGGCTGATTGTATTTTATCTTTTTCTCAACAATGTGAGCGTATATTTTTGTTCTGCTTATTTTTCAACGTATTTATACAGATATTTTTCTCATTTACATTTTAACATACATACTGTTTCATTATTTTGTTTGGTTTTATGTATTTCGTGAATCAACGATATTGTACATATGTACGTCTCATCAGTATGTGAACAGTTGGACATTTTACATATGAATATATTTTTGTACAGTCATAAATGCGTGAGAGAGATCATCATTCATGATGATTGCTGAATATATGTGTGTAATAAATAAGGTCACTGTACTACAAACTGTCTGAACTAGCTATGCTAGTTAAGTCTTATGGATCAGGTGTTAATGTAATGAAATAGAAACTAGTGAATGTTTTTAAAATTTCTTTTGTGAAAAAGGGCAAATGAACAGGTAGGCAAAATTGAAAGTTAATTCTAGTTTTTATAAAAATTCGTTTAATTACATAATTGTCAATAATGTTTTAATATTTTTCATAGCTGTGATGGGTGGGTCAATCGATGAAAATTAGCAAAATAGTGAACAACTTGACTTTAAAGCAAAAGTTCAATGTAATTTGCATGTACGAAGAGGGAAAAAAAGTTAATAAAATTGCAGAACAATTTAAATGTGGCACCACACAAATTTATGTGTGCATTAAAGAACGAAATGTGATCCGGGGCGATATTTGGCTTCAAGCAAACCACTACAGGCAGTTAAAAAGATGCGCGCTTCCAATAATGAAGAACAATCAAATAGTGTTCGAGTGGGTCGGCAAAGCTAGAGCCAAAAACTTTCCAATTTCTGGACCTATTTTACAATCTTAGGCTTTGGAAATCGCCAAAAGATTAAGCATGGATGATTTTAAAGCATCCAATGGCTGGTTGCGCAGTTTCAAAAAGAATTTTGGGGTTGCATTCAAGCAGATTTCTGGCGAGGAAAATGACGTAGACGAAAATATCACAGCACTGGAAAACCAAGTTGGCCGACATTTGTGATGGTTTCGAGCCCTGAGATATTGGCAATTGTGACGAAACAGCATTATTTTTTCGCGCTTTACCGAACAAAACTTTAACCCTTAAAGGCGAAAAATGATCTGGAGGAAAGCTGGCCAAAGACAGGATGACTGTCATGCTTACTGTTTTTGGAGATGGAACTTTACTGAAGCCATTAGTCATTGGAAAATCTTTGAAGCCGCGCTGCTTTAACAACCTGTATGTAACAAAGCTAGGGCTATCATATTATGCCAACAAAAATGCATGGATGATCAGCAACATATTTCATAAATACGTGTATGAACTGTACCAGAAAAAGTCAAAACAAAATCGAAAAATTATCTTATTTCTCGATAATGCATCTTCTCACACAAACATCGATTTCTCCAACATAAGATTGGAATTTTTTCCACCTAATTGCACATCGAAATTACAACCACTGGACAGTGGTGTTATTGGAACGCTCAAAATCCACTACCGAAAGTTCCTGATGCAATATTTGGTTTTTGGAAATGGAAGCCTGTGACTTAGTCACGGATTTGGCAAAACCCATTACGATTTTGGATGGGATCAATTTTATTAAAGTCGCTCAAAATGAAATTTGTAAGGAAACAATAAAGAAATGTTTCGTAAATTGTGGATTCAATTTAAAGTGTACTTTAACTGACAACGAGGTAGCTGGAGGACCTTCGACCATGGCCGAGCAGCGCCATAGATTTGGTTCGTGTTGATGAAAGCATGGAAACCGAGTCAATCGAAATTCAGGCTTTAATTGAAGAGTACCGATTATCGAAAAATGACGGAGAAGATCATCAACAATCTGATGACGAAGTGGATGACCCAATCGTCACAAAATCTGAGGTAGCTAAGAGTTTGAACATCATAGATCAATTTGCTCGACAAATAGGATCGAACTACATTTATGGTAAAGTCTGTTCTTTGTAAACCGAGTTTGTTCGCATGAAAAGTACAAAGGCTTGCACTCAACAAAAAATATCAAGTTTCTTTTCAAAAATTTAATAAGTTAATATTTTAATTATATTTATATTTTAATTATAATTTTAATTATACGTATATATTATCCATAGACGATATGTACATATGATATCAAAATCTGAATTTTTTGAATCAAATAAAATACATTGTACTTATGTATATATTTACGAGTATGTTAATAAACTTAATTTAATTTTTACTTATGTATACATTTTTTTTTAAAAAATATTTCTAAATGCCGTAAAAGTCTTCTGAGCCGTATACTGCTCGCGGTCCCATAGGATTACGGCTTAGAGGATTTTTACTGTATATATATATATATATATATATATATATATATATATATATATATATATATATATATATATATATATATATATATCGTTGACCTAAACCTAACACACACAACGGATGACATTAAAAGCGATTGTGTGGAAAACCATTCGTGTGGTTGAAGTGCACCAATTCGTATTAGTGGTTCCGTAAGGTCTCAGTTGAGACACGGGTAGGGCTGTTTGCGGTCTTTAAGCCATAGATTGATTTTCATCCTAAACATTTGATCGTTATTTCAAACTTAGTCATAGTACTGACGCATTCATTTCGTCTGGGAATTCTTACAATTTTTAATAAACTCAATCAAATTTTAAATTATATTTTAACATTCATAAAAGTCTCAAAATACCAAAAAAAATTGCGTTTCCTCCATCTAATGGTGTTATAATTTATCGATTAACCATTAAGAATATATATTTATCTGCATGTTTTTCAAATTTCAATCCAAAAACTTTGAACTGCACTTCAATAAAATCGTAAATTTTATTATGTACCGACGTCCGTTGAAGATTGTTCTCACATACAGACTCTGTACACACAAATAAACTATATACACAATAATTTATTTATTTAATTAGATATATAAATACACAAATTTATTTATATAATACAAATTAATTAAATTTATTTATTTATTTATTTTAATTGAATTCAAGTTTATCGTTTTCACTTCCCAGAATTTTCTATTTTGCTATTCAATTTTGCTGAACAAAGTTTGAACAATTTTTCTTTTGATTTTCGTTTCTTTTTTGTTTCTGGTATTATTCAGTTTGATTCGGGTCAGTTATTTGGACAATTTATTTTGACAAATTATACTTACATACATTATGTTTGGTGGACTGGACCACAATACCGCTCTTTGATGTATTTATGGCGCGTGTAATGAAAACTGAGAGATTTGTTCACATTTTCGTTCGGAAAAATAAAAAAAACAAACAAAGTTTCTTGGTATAATATTTTCACATATATAAAAAAATATTTTATTTACAAAATGAATAAATTATTTATAGTTGAAATCATAATAATTATAAGATATTTTTTATCTTTTGTTTAGTACAAAACTCAAATGGGAACATATTTTGGTGCCAGATAGAGAGGCGGACAGTACAGTATATATACACATTATGTTTCGATTAGGTCTAATTTTTTTTATTTAAATCACAATAGTTTATTATATATAGTAGCTAGTAGTAGTAGTAGTAGTATGTTGTGTTGATTGATTGGAAGTACTCTCCGCCATTCTGTGGTTTCAATGCTGCTTCCATTTGCTTCGTCTGCTCTTATATATACCTACCCTGTCTTGGAATGTTTTTTGAATACATCAGAGCAAACGATTTATTCTGAAGAATACACCGTTCTATGGAGAGCCTGTCCAGTGTTTATATCCGAAAATTGTGGTACATTACAGTTGGGTTCATTTTTTAAACACCTTTCCTGTAAATAAATACGAACGACGATACATTTACGTTGGCATCTAGTAAAATATATTTTTCAAGTTGTTGATTGTAAAAAAAAGATTAAAATAAATGGAAGTATTAGGAAGAGCAACTAAAGTACTAAAATGTAAAATCTACTTACAAAAAATCAACATAAAATAAATTTTAAGTGGTTTTAAATACAGGTCATGTAAAAAAATAGTTTAATCCAGAGTTTCCTTAATTATTTATGTGTGAGTTTCGTCAAATTAAGAAGATTTCTATATAAAGTTATACATTTACGTAGTTTCAGTCATAGTGTCTAAACTAATCCAAGTTTCTATAAATAAAATTAAAATATAAAATCATACATTTATAAATAATTATAAAAATAATAAATCGAATATAATAATTTATAAAATAATCGAATCTACTCTAAATGACAAGACGTGTATACTAAGAAAAAGGTAGACATTCATCCTAGTTACAAACAGTGTCGATAGTTAAACCGTCTCATTCATGCTCGTTACGATGACATCCTATTCAGCAAAACATTGATTTTTTGAAGCATATGCCCGTTTGTTATAGATCGATTTTAACGCATCTGATCGATTTTAATTCACGTTTTCTAATTGAAACTTGACTATAGAATCTTATCATTATAGTAAGCGTCTATATTAATAGATAAATTCAAAAAGTGACCTTTTTGCCTACCAAAAAGCGCTTCTCTGAAGTCCATATTAGATACCTGATCTCGTGATTGAAAGAAACTCGGTATGTGCTATCAACATCGCATTTTGGGCCATATAACACCTTGATCAAAAAGTTCACGGAACAATCACCGTGTGGCGCTCGAATCCTTCCGATTTGAGTTTTGTGTTTTTTGTTAAGTTGGTACATCTGTTGTTGATATTCCCGCTAAATCTTAGCGTCATAGCTTGCAAAAGCTACGTTGCCAAGAGTACTTCTATCTCGTTGTGTGTTGGCGATTATTTACAATTTTAGAAATGAATTTAAATTTGCAACAACGAACTAGTATTAAATTGACAGATTTTTGTTTTGACGTTTCGGCAACGTCGTGAGACAATGGAAGATGATGAACGCAGTGGTAAACCATCGACATCGAAAGTCAATAATGTTGTTCAATAACCGCAAATTAACCATCAGAGAGATAGCGGAGGACTTGAGCATTGCCTATGGATCTGTCAAAGACATTTTGGATATTGATTTTGGTTTCCGTCGTGTAGTAGCAAAGTTGGTGCCAAAAGACCTCAAATTCATACAAAAAAAGAGACCGTGTTGACCTCGCAAAAGATTTGATTTGCAAAGCTAGATACGATACCATATTCATCAAATCGATCAATACTGGAGACGAGACGTGGGCTTATGACTACGGTGTAGTACATCATGAATTTTTGCCAGAAGGCCAGACCGCAAAAAAAGTCGTGTATTTTGCACCATGATAACGCATCGTCGCACAGTGCCATCATTTTTCGTAATTTTTTGGCGAAAATGCAACAAATACCAACAGCCACCGAATTCACCTGATTTGCCTCCCTTTGACTTCTTTCTGTTCGATCGAGTTAAAAAAACCATTACAGGAAACGCGTTTCAGCAGCCGAGAGGAAATAATGGAAAAATCGCAGGAAGCACTGATGGGCATACCAAAAACAAATACATATAAAAAATGTTTCGAAGAATAGATCCAGCGCTGACATAAGAGTGTTGTAGTCGATGGGAATTATTTTGAAGGGGACAGAATTTTCTGAATAAATTCCGGGAACTTTTTGATCAAGGTATTACACGCATAATTCAATTACACGTCCAACTCCCACATCCATGCATGACAACGGTACTGATAAGTACTCTGTACAGTATTAGGAAAGGTCTTACTATCCTCTCCCACATAATTATCGTAAGTAATGAGAGATCCAAAATACTTGAATCTCATTACTCCGTCAAACTTGTGGTTACCATACTAATGGAATCAATCTATAGTAAAATCAGCGTCTTGGTTTCTAAAATCAGAGATCAATTATTAAATTTTTGAATTTACGAACAACGGCAGCTGAATATTACTCTAGTGGTTCGAGCATCTCTTTGACTCAGTTGCCATTTAATCTAATCACAAAGATATCATCGGCATATTTGCCAAAAGACGATTGTATTGTCAGAATAAGATCGGACCTCAGCTGAAACGAATCATGCAGCTGAAACGAATCGGTGCATACATGTTCAGCCAAACGAATGTTAATCGCCTTTTATGTCTTCTGGAGCATGTTAATTTTTGGTCAAAGGTGAGAATAGAACTCTAGACCGCAGGAAATCTCTCAACCATTAAGCTACAACCGGTAAAATGATGTTACAAATCGATTAAAAACTCGTGGTCCACGTCTTGTAGTAAAGGTGCTCGTTTTTAACACCAGATATAGTTATTATTGCCAAATACTATACTTTCAGTGTATGATGGGTCAAGAAATTTGTAGGCTAAGTATGAGCTCGCGTGGTCCATTAATTTGCATTAGGACATAAAATAACCGTGAAAGTAGACTGCGAGAGTTGTAACTCTAAGTGAATAACGAAATCATTCCCGGCCACTTAGAACTATTAGTGCGAGCATAGATTCCCAGAGATGACATTTCAAAAAAGGATACTGTAACTCGTTTTTTGTTGTTTTAATTTTGTAGAATGACATTTGGACTCAGGAATGCAGCCCAAATGTTGAAGTGATTAATAAATCAAGAATGTAATCTAGAACCAACATTTTTGGCGCTTGACAGTCAATTGCAAGATTTTCGATATGAATGAAAGAAAAGAGATTATTGAAATTCTATATTGGAATTGAGTACAAGGTGACTTCAAGTTTCAATTTATGAAATTGTTCAATTTATGAATGGATAGTGTGTAAATGAACAACATATTTCATTATTTTGCAACATCAGTATAAACGGCTGCTAAATAGAGGTAAAATATCTCTGATGCTGTTCAATGAGACAAATGGTGTAGTGCTAAAAACTGTTTTCTTCAGATCGAAAGAATTGATTGAAGTATTGAAAACACTGTAAAATTCCCTCCCTCCTCACGACGAACAGAACCATGAGAGAACCCATCGACACTATACAGATTAGTAAGTATCTATATGGAATGAGTAAGGTAGAAGTGTAGTTCGGAATCCCATATCGAAATGGGACTAAAATATAAATCTGGTATGCATCGGATTGATGACACAAAAAAACTAGTTTTGTCATTCGGATTGAATAAGACAATTGAGCACTGCTCAAGTGTAAATTGAGTAAATAATTTTAGAAAATGTGCGACTTAATGCTTAAGACTAAAATATCAAATTGAACAGGTGAATGTGTATAAATATTTTCGTACATGGATTAGTCAAGGCTATATGAAGTATTTGGCGGCATGAAGTGTAAACAGCGTTTGGACAGGCCATAATGTTAGTCAAATTTTATAAATAGACCTTCTTTGGATGACATATTAAGCACGATGCTAGTGTCCTCCAAAGTTGCATATATGATTTTAACGTTTTCGACGATGGAACAAAATGAAATTTGATAGAAAAAATTTGAGAAAAAGTGCTATTGGGGATTATAAAACAAACCTTATCTAATCTTGAGAATGAACTTTGAAGATTATATCAAGGGTATTGTAGATAAACTGTAAAGAGTTTACTAAGACACCTGTATTGTGAAAGTTAAATTAATTGCGATAAGTTGAACGTGACTTATATTTGTAGAAGAAAAGATAATCATTGTATTCCCGAAGAGAAATTTTTCTATTGATTGTCGTCGTAAGCCGTTCGTAATTAGCCAACGGAGTCTTCGTTGTAAAAATATCTATGGTAATAAAAAAAAGCATTATTTATTGCTAATCAGGTACGAAGAAATGAGAACCATTAGATTTTGAACTGGATCTCGAAAATTAACCTGATTCTGAACAGTGCAATGTTACAACGATAATTATATGACTGATGACGAAGAATGTGATTTTGTCGAGGAATCAGACGTTGAAAATGGAGAATAATGATTAAAACTGAATTCTAAGACTCATGTTATCATGAATCATGATGTTATCGGTATATTTTAAGACTCAAGTAATCATGATGGAATTTGAACCATTTGAGATCAAAATAAACTAAGCATCGTCTGTTGGAGTCGTAGGAAAGTAATAGAAGCGCTAATTTACCTATCGAAGCGTCTTCAATTTCAATGGAACCGATGAAAATGGGATAAGGTCGTGATAGAGGCTGTTATTTGTCAATTTGTGATTTGAGTCTCGATTAGAATTATTTGTCTATCGACCGTCAACAATTTCAAGGTATGAAAGGAATCGAAATAGAAACGTGATGGAAGCTGTTATTTGTCTATCAACGCGCCTTCCATGTTAATGGAGTGGAAGGAAACGGATCATAATCGTGATATAGGCTGTTACTTATCGTTTGAAAAGTCTTCAATTTCTATGAAGTGAAATGAAACGGCATAGAATCGTGACAGATGCTGTTATTTATCTATCGAAGCGTCTTCAATTTTAATGGAGTGAAAGGAAACGAATTAGAAACGAGATGGAAGCTGTTATTTGTCTATCGAAACGCTGATAAATGACACATTGTAAATACATCCAAGTCTTTCATGTACCATGAAAGACTTGGATGTATTTCTCCCCCATCTTTGATTTACTTTATTATTGAACGACGTTAAGATACCCCAAAAGTTCTAAGAAAACCACACGCAATCAAATCATATAACCATCCAGAGTTTTTATATTTCGTAATTTATTTTCTTATAGAACAGCGCACATATCTGGTTAGCGTTATGTGTCAAATGTGTATATACCGTTTGAACTTTATCATCTCAATATATACACAAATATACACGAGAAACGATAAATACTTTTCGAATCGTTAAACAACTTTGAAATTTCGTTTATCCAGGAGTACAGCTGAGTATAACGAAAATATAATTGAACAAATTTTCAAAGAAGCACCGAGGGTACCACTAACCTATAATCACGTCATTTCCTTTGATGTGTGAAATTTATTTAATTTACTCATTTAACTGCGTTCGTTTGTACGTACTCGAGTATGTTATTGCGAAATGGTTCTTGCGTAAATATATATATATATATATATATATATATATATATATATATATATATATATATATATATATATATATATATATATATATATATATATATATATTTATATATATATATATATATATATATATATATATATATATATATATATATATATATATATATATAGGTATATATATATATAAATATATATATATATATATATATATATATATATATATATATATATATATATATATATATATATAACTCATCGCTCATAACGGTATCGATGGATTTGTATGTTGCTGCAGTTATGCTGATTTTATTTAGAATAACAGTCTTTACTGAATTGACATCAATGTTTTTGGCAGCATGTAACGCTCGTTCAGATAACCATTGCTCGTTTTTGAAATTACGTTCGATATTTGGAAATACACTATCGATTAACTCTTCATTGAATTGTGTCTTTTTGCAAAAGTCAGGTGGAAACGTAATGCAATTTGTAGTTGGATCCGTTGGTATTTTTCCATTTCCAAATTCCAACAACTGTTTTGAAAATCGAGTAGCTGATGCATCACGTTGCAGCTGCACTAGTTTATTTGTTATTAGTTTCAGTGTGCGAACGTGTTGCCAAAGAACAGATGATTTAAGACACGCATTAAGCTCGTCAGCTGGGGTTGCACTTGAAAGTACAGGCAATGTTTGGCGGAAATCACTGGCTAACACTATTAGTGCTCCTCAAATAGTCTTTTGTGTTGCTTCTAAAATCTTGTGATCAAGGGCCTATAATTCTAACTCTTGTGGATTGTAATTGCTTTCTCGTTGTACATCTTGGTCAGACGCATCATCGCTTGATCGATTAGGACTAATCATACCAACTTGCGAGAGGGTTTTTGTTGTTTATTTGGAAGCACTTGTCTTCTAGTAGAATCAAAGCATCATTATAAATTGCGTCTGAAAATTCAATTGTTTCATCGTTGCAGGTAATTCTCTTTCGATGCAGTATGTTTTCACTCATATTTGCTTTAAATGTATTCCAAAGTTGTTTCGGTTGGGATGGAATGCAAGTTACTAATATGATAGCAAATAATGCTCTTATCTGGCATGGATGATTAGATATTGATGCCTCTTAGCCATCCTTCAACTGTTTTTCCTTGCTTGCGGCGTTGAAATTTTTTAGTTGATGTGTTCCACGTATAGTATGTTGATGATTTGAGCATACAGCAAAGTTTGAGCAAAGGAATCATTTATACAAATATCAAAAAAAGAAGTTAACGTTGTAGCTGGTGCCACTGCAGCCCTTTGTTGTACATTTTCGAGGTGAACAAATAAATGCACAACAGTCGGATGACGTTCATGAATTGGAAATCCTAAAATTCGCCAAACAGCTTCATTGCTGCTGAAGTGGGCGTGGTTCATAGTTATATGGTGACGTTAACAGTATTAAGAGCAATATACTACCAAATAATAAAAAATCCGTTGGAAGAAACAAATTTGTACAGAGAACAAAAAGTCGGAAAAAGTACCCTATTAATTATGCCAGAGTCCCAGTTAAATGCTGTGAAAATTTTAGGAAGATCGGTCCAGAGCTTTGGTCTCTTATAAGGTACAAACAAACAAATAAACAGACACACATTCCATTATATATATATATATATATATATATATATATATATATATATATATATATATATATATATATATATATATATATATATATATAAACATATCGCACTGTCCAAACAAAATAATGATAAGTACCACTAAGTGCAGTTTTGAAAAAATACCGAAAAAATACCGCTGCCTGATTCGATTCATATTTTGGAAGTTATAAGACTTGCTGCAAATACTTCAAGTCAATAGTTTTTAAATGTTACAGTCAAAAAAACTCCAAGTTGTCCTACAATGAATTTAAAAAAATTAAAGTTATAAATAAGCTAAGACCACTTGTGACTTTTGAATCCATACAATATTTCAATTGCGATATGGGAAGTAAACTTTGTTTAAGATTTATATCAAAGATGTACTCATCTGATCATGATAACGTGGCTTATACAGACGAAATCGATAAAGAATCTTTTTCTTCTCCGGCGAAGAGGATAAACAAAATATAAAACCCTGTAAAAGAAAGAGAAATGTGCCAGATTGGGAACGAAACAAATGGAAAAAAGGTGAAATTTGGGACAGAGTTACATTAATTATGTCGGAGTGGAGATTTCAGCGAAATTTTTGAAAAAAGGATGTTCAATAAGATGCCGAAAGAGGTGTCAAGAAATAATTCCCTTAAGTGTAAGACAAGAAGTTTTTGAATACTTTTCCAACTTTCTTCGAAAGAACAGAAGTGGGATTATATAGCCCAATGTGTCCAAGTCGTTCATAAAAAAATTACAAAAATTTCATCGAGACCAAGTGTAAGAATCTCTTCTAGAATTTATCATTTAAATTATTCAACAGAAAATGAAGTTAATGAATCAAGTTAATGGTAAATGAGCTAAAGGAAGCCACAATTAATAATTACATTAAGCGACACACCTCTGTGTTTCCAACTGTAGAATTCCATTATTTAAGAGCGCAAACCTCAAAAATTTATTTAGATGGCAATTTAAATGTATCGAAAATGTTTCGCCTTTTTCAAGAGTAGATCAGAGAAAAAGCAATAAAAGTCGAATATGTTACAGAACGGCAGTATCGGGATGTATTTAACTAAAACTTCAATATAAGTTGTTTTGTGCCGAAGAAGGATTATGCCATGAGTGCGCCTTGAACGAGAATATGTCAGTCACTGAAAAAAAAATTTAACCAACTTATTTAAACCACCAGTTAATAAAAAAAGAAGCACGAAGATTAAAAGAATAAGACAAAGCGACAGCAAAATATAATGGAAACAACGGGTGTGAAGATTCCGACAAATCGACACAAATATGAATGTATTGGTTTAACAACTGTACAGTAGGTAAATAAACTGTAATATAATTATTACATAATATTACATAAAACTAATATAATAAAATGATTTCAAAATAAAAAGTATTAAATTGTTTTAAATGAATTACATATATCTTTTTAAAATTATAATTTATCTCTTTTTTATTATTTTCAAAAAGCCTGAACACAAATTTATAATTTGTATATACAAATTTAATAGTTCACTGTATTTTGGCCAGTTGTCAGAGATGTTCCCGGAGTAAGGCATATATCTGAATATAGTTTAAGGTAAACTCATCGAGCCATTATAGTTCGAAAAAAAACTATGATAAATTTTATCCAATTATTGAGTTGGAAAAATCGTAACTTATATGATTTTTAGACCAAATTAGCTGGTGAATATTAATCTTCGAAAATAGTCTTATCTGGTAAAACGAATGTTTAGAGGAATTGGGGTCATTCAATTCTCAAACTTGAAATAGGTTAGATCCTTGACTGTCTTGATTGAAGTCATTCAAGGTTCTTTAATGATTTATTGTGCCTAGTGGGCCACTTTTGGTAAGCAGAACTGGCACTGTGGGATGAATCAAACGTTATGTTATGGCGCCAAACTTAGGACTGTGTAACATCTCACCTTCCGAAGCAAATAGCCCTTAAAATCTTGGTGGGAGTAGCAAATAATCGAATGAGATCTTGGAGGTCTGATGTGGAGAAGGGTTTCGTTTGAACTGTTATTGATCACGAGTAAGTCGGTCCCAAGCTATATGCGAAAGCTGTCATAAACAAAAACGATAAACTTCAAGGGTATATTTCTTTAACCTCGGGCCCATTAATCTGAATGAGTACATTTTAATTCTTTGAACAAGGATCAATTAGAGAGCAAGTCTGGCGCCAGCAGCCACGGTTATTTTAACTCCAATAGACTAAATTACTGGTTTTGTGGTTAAATCGTTCGTAGTTGTGTCAAGCAGAGGTGGTAATCCATAACTGGATTCGTAAATTATCTTGGTGCAATGACGTATTATTGTAGTGGTTTAAACGTAATAAATTTAAAATAGTGCTCTTTACCGAGTGTTGGTCTAGAACTGGAACAATAACTTTGAACAAATTAGAGTGCTTAAAGAAGGCCATTTGTGCCTTAATATTCTCTGCATGGAATAATGGATTAAGACGAATCTTCTATTTTCAATTGATTTTTATTTTAAGACGTGATGATTAATAAAAGCAATTGAAGGAATTAGTATATAACGGCGCGAGAGGTGAAATTCTTGAACGTAAGACTAACATATGCGAAAGCATTAAATAGTTCTAACCATTAACGATGCCAGCTAGCAATTGAATGTACCTACATATATGGCACTTTTAGTCGCTTACTGGGATCCAAAGTTGAAACTTAAAAGGATTCATGGAAAAGCACCACCAGGAGTGGAGCCCGGTGCCTAATTTGACACAGTATGGGGAATCTAACCAAGTTCGACCATACTTGTAAATGAGTAAGGCAGATTAATAACTCTTTCTCGAATCTATGAGTGGTGGTGCATGGCCGTTCTTAGTGAGTGGAGTGACTTGTCTGGTTAATTCCAATAATGAACGAAAATCAAACTTCTCAACAAGATATATATATATATATATATATATATATATATATATATATATATATATATATATATATATATATATATATATATATATATGTATATGTACTGCCAATATATATATATATATATATATATATATATATATATATATATATATATATATATATATATATATATATATATATATTTGTATATTTGTATATATTTATATATATATATATATATATATATATATATATATATATATATATATATATATACCGGGTGTTTCTTTTAAAATGAGACGATCAAATATCTCAAAAAATAGCCAATCTACGGAAAAAATGTCCATAATCAGAATTTAATCATACAGCAGGGGAAATACATTAGTGCAAAATAGTAGTCAAAATAAACGATAAAATACGTTAGAATTGAGCGTTTAACTGTTAGAAAAGATTGAAATGATTCTGGTTTATGGAGAAGCTGGCAGAAATCTTGAAAATGATTTGGCCGTACTATCACAAAATTTATTACTGATGGAAATGTTCAACTGAAAAAGGGGACCCGTCACTAGAAACAGTCACTGGAGAAAATAATGAAATTGCTGTATTGGCAGCAGTGGCTCATAATCCTCATGTTAGTACACGAGAAATAATTCACGATTCCGAACTGTCCCTCACCAGTTTTTGGAGAATTTTTCAACGGCACAAGTATCATCCATATCATGTGTCCTTTCACCAAGATCTTCATGGCGCTGATTTCCAAAATCGGGTAGCTTTTTTTCAATGAGCACGTGAACAAATACAACAAAACCCCAATTTTTTTCGTTGCGTAATGTTCTCTGACGAATTGTCTTTCACAACTATTAAAG
>OZ010736.1:51588838-51848838 GCA_963932295.1 Tipula lateralis | reverse complement strand
AGGAATTAGACAATTGTCAGGAGGATCTCGTAGATGACAATGACTCATAAATAGCTACTTCTGAAAATATTTACTTCATCTCCATGATTATGAAAGCTTTCAGTTTTGGTCAACGATGTTGATGTGAGACTTTTATATTTCTGGAAATTATCAGGAGAATCTGGTAGATATCATAACTTTAGAAAATATTCACTTAATCACTATAATTGTGAAAACTTTCAGTTCTGGTCATCAGTGTCGATATGGAATTTTGATAGTTTCGGTCCTAATTGTTTCCAGCGCAAAAGATTAGACGATTGTCAGGAGGATATGATAGACACCAATGGCCCATAAATAACTAAATATGGGCCATTGGTATCTATCACATACTACCGAGCATATTCACAGCATATCCACGAATGAGTGAAAGCTTTCAAGTTTCGTCATTGAGTTGGCTATGGCTTTTTGATAGTTAAGTGTAACTTGTTACCAGAGCAAAGAATTTTACGATTGTCAGGAGGATATCACAGATGCCAATTACTCATATGTAGCTAGTTCGGAAAATATTCACTTCATCCACATGAATGTAAAAGCTTTCTGTTTTGTCATCGGTCTCGCTATTGTTACTAGCACGTCAGATACTTACCTATCAATCGATATTGCCATCAGCGTAAAAACTGACGCACATATTGTCAGCGTTGCAATAAATTGTGATATCTTACAGTACACCAAGCCAAACGGCCAATCAGAATTTAACATATAGATATAGTTAAATGTTACATTCAGCGATGACACCATTGCGTCTGCTATTGCTAGATTAACTGAAAAAAGTCGTACATAAGATATATATGCAACTATATTATCCATATATCGCCAAACTAACCAATAAAATAATTTGTAACAGTTCGCATTCTTTTATGTGCCAACACAATCCAAACTACAATGATATTGCCACCGGTCGCCACTATCACCATTCCACCAAAAAGCACACTCCACAGTAATTGCCTCCACCATGGTAGAATAAAACTATTGAAATCCTCAGTACTTTGTGGCCAAAATCAAAACGAAAAAAATTATTTTAAGATATTTACGCTAGTAAGCAGTCTTTAAGTCCACTCACCTGGTTCCATTGACTAAATTTCCTAACGCCGTCGATGTAAGCGTCGTTGTATTGATGTATTCATATAAATATGTCGCTGTACTCGTCGCATTATTTACATGAGAAATGTTCGCTAGTATTTTATCTCCCATCCTACGGCTGGTGTTCTTGTCTATCCTGAAATAATAAAATTGAAAATATTGAATATCGATACAGTATATCGTGTAAAACAATTAATTTACCAAACTAACACGTATCGATGAATACGAAAATATATAACATCGATACAGGTGAAAAATGATTTTCCACTTAATCATTTTTATACATATATAGGTACGATAGAAATTTAATACTGTTATATAATATAGGCTGCCATTTTATTTATGGATCTCGATTAACATTAATACGTTTTTTTTATATCTTTGGCATCGTAAAAACGTACCCAACCCCCTTCAAATTTCGTACAACGTAATCCTAATATAATGATTAGACGGGAAATGATTGAAATCCAAGAAGATAAAAGTCAATTATAAATAATTTTGTTTTCAGCGTTAGAAACCTCTTGAGCATACAACAAGAGAAAGACAAAAGTTCATTAACGTCTTGTCTTCTAATCTTACTATATATATACATATATACAGTAAGACTATGTATATAAGATGAATTTATTTAAGTGAGTAGCTGAATGATATTTATCATCTCGAACAAGATATGATGCGATGGTTTTTTGGAATTATGTACGACACAGTACGAGTGTATATGTGTACAGAAAAGCAAAATCCTGAAGATAAATTGAATTTATACAGGAAATTAATTTTCACATGCCATATCTCTCTAGCTTTCCATTTTTTTTTTTTTTTTTGTAACAAAATTTTATTTATTCATCTAAAGATGATTCTTGTTTTTGTATACTTGGGTTAAATGACACAAAACGAATTATTATTAGGTTAAGATGATTTGACAGATTTTTTGTTTCACATTGAGTTTGATAGCAAATTTATATCACAACATCGTGACTTGGCTGGTTTTCTGACCGAAGACAGGTGGATGGCATTTTTTTAGTTTTGGTCTAGAAGTGTTGAACTTGTCTGTCCTATCCAAAAGAAATATTTTAGACATCGATGATTCAGTGATGAAGTGCAAATGACCGAAGTGAATCATTTCCCAAATAACGAAAAATGAACATGTGTGCGTGTTTATCAAATTGCATTCATTTAGGCAAAAAATCGTACCACAAAAGTTGTATAGAATGATAGAATTAAAAAAAAAAAGATTAACAATTTGAAACTGAGTAAACTTTCAAAAAAAAATTATTGAAACTTTATAAAATAATTGGTATAAGGTCAATCCCAGGTGTCCACAGTATAAAAAACTGACGTCATATCTGTGGCATGTTGCACCAAATTATAATTATTTAAATTATTATAATTGCACCAAATTATAGGTCAAAAGGCTGTCGAACGATATATTGAAAAAAAAATCTCTTCGAAAGGCGTAAAAAGCCAACATTAACAGTTGAAAGGCCGTCAATGACAGCGATATCAGAAAAACAATTATCCTTACTGCAAAATAGATATTCTTTTTACATGTGCATTCGATTCATTAGCACAACTTTTTTTTGTGTTGGGCATCGATTCAGTACGCATTAGAAATAGCTAAGCTTCATTTCCGCAAAACGCATTTTTTGTTTTTATTTTAAAATATATTAAAGATGGTTTAACTGCGCAGACATATACAAAATGCGTCCTGACATTTTATTAAATTATTTTAGAATTATTCACATCCTGGATGATGATGTTATTAATCTTGATGTTATTTACAGTGTTCATATAACCTACTCACATAATTACTTTTTGACTTTAGTTGACCAGATTTGTTCATTGTACTTTGGTGCAACATACCGTAGTGATGACGTCAGCTTTATATACTGGCTATTCTTGGGAATGAGTATTTTTAATATCAATACATCTTATCATGTATTAGTTTGTAAGTCATAATATGCATTAAGCATTTATTACAATTTTTAATTTGCCACAATGATTACGTTTTTGGTACTTTTCGTTAAATAAAGTCATTTAGGCGAATAAAATACTAATACATTCACAACATGTATACGTATACGAAAAATTTGGGAATTTTTTTTGGGAAGTATTTCACAGTCATGTCACATGTGCAAATGATCTATGCAATTGATTTTGCGTCGTTTGAAGGAAATCATTGGACAATAAATACACTTTGACATCGACGGTATCGCTATATTTCAATAAAGTTCTAAATTAAAAAGTACTCGACCATCATCGTCTTAAGAACCCTAAAAGACTGAAAATGGTGAACTCTACGGAACAGCTGAAATAGAAAAAACACTGTCTTAAAAGTAAACATGAAAATCAATTAAAACAACTATGGTAAATCACGTTTCTTAAAGATCCAATTGAAACTTCAGTCAGATTTGAATTTTAGTTAAATCACGGTATTTGAAAATACAAAAAATCAGAATCCGAATCCTTGTGCTTTGATAACGAAACTGGAGCAAAATTAACACTTACGAAGGCAAACCCCAGCCATTTCAAGCAAGTAATGTTATGACTACATGACTGAATCCAACTTAAGGAAGATATTAATTATGGTAGAACTACTACCAAGCAGACTAAAAATAGAAGAAGACGAAAATTTAATTAAAAAATACAATTTGCCAACTTGACAAGAAGTGAAGAGAAACTAAAGGTTAGAGCAACCTACTCCACATGCGGCCCGGCAAGCTTTTTTGTGCGGCCCTAAACACATTTATTATCAGGGACATGATTTAAAAAACCGTGCATACTATATTTCGTATATCTTGAGATAAAATCGACTTTGACGTACAGATAGTGACACTCAAGGAGTCAGTGCGTCAACATCAGATCTGGTATAAGAAAGAGTGTTGCTATTGCATATGCTAGATTTTTCAACCATTTGACCAATTAACCATTTCACCAATTATGCTGGGAGTGTCAGGTGAAAAGAGAGCGTTTCAAGACATGCTTGATTAGTCGTGAGAGTGTAATATTAACAAAAAATATAACATTCTTCGTCATTATTCCACGCAGCACAAAACATTTAATGATACTTTTCCTCGTGGTTCTTTAATAAGACGTGAAAAGTTAACATTCTTCCAGAAGCCTTTAGAACACCAACAAAATATTATATTACTGACGCAGATGTTGTGAAAGAATATATCGTCAGTGCCTTCAACGTATTATTTGATAAATTTAGCAATAACAATCAAATAATATCCCAGATCAAAAGTATGAAACTCTCTGATTCTACCTTTGCTAGACGCATTGAAGATATTTCAAAACACATATTTAATCGCATTACAGAAGATATGAAAAAAATGCAAATATTTTAATTTGGCTTTTGATTCTAGCACCGATATTCCAGCAACATCACAATGTTCCGTTTTTGTTAGATATTGTAGCGGACAAAATTCAGTTCGTGAAGATTTTTTGAATATTCTTCCTATGCCAAATGAAACTAGAGGCACGGACTATCTCAATATTATCAGTACATTTCTGGAAAACAATGATATTGATAAAAGTTGGTTTGTGTATGCACGGATGGATGTCCTTTAATGATCGGATCCGAAAAAGGATTTTTAACTTTATTGAAAAAGAAATAAATCTTGACCAATCTCTTATCTTTCCACTGTATCATACACCAAGTGAACTTAGCAGCACGTATATCAGTTGCCGAAAAAGACGCCTTGATGAAGACTGCAATAAGTATATAGTTAATTATATTAGAACACTAAAACTGAACCACTGGAAATTTAAAAGTCTTTTGGAAGAATTAAACAGTAATCATAGTGAAGTTATTTAACATAAATCTGTGAGATGGCTAAGCCGAGGAAAAGTTCTGGAACAGTTTTATTCTTTGATGTATGAAATTATTTTGTTTTCACAGCAAAATAATAAAATTTAAAACACAGAAAAAGTTAACGGACTCAATCGTATGGCTTACAGGGCGAAAATAAAATAATTTCACAGATGGTAAATTAGGTATTTGCTTTTGCAGAGACATTTATAATTTTGCAGTATTGCATAACTTTCCATCTCCCTTAGCTAAGGAATTTAAGAGCAGATTTCATAACTTACATTGTGTCAAGAATTGTTTGTTACTTATATTAAATACCTGACACCTAGAAATAGCCACTACAACAAACTTAGCTGCATTGGGATATGATTATGCAGAGCTTTTTTTTTCTAATTTATCGAATTTAAGAACGATTCTAATCTGAAAGCAATTTTTGAAGAAAAAAGAGAAGGAAAAAAGTACATCCATTTTTGGAAATTAGTTCCTGAAAAATACTAGGCTGTAAAAAAATGTGCTTTCCTGCTCCTCACATTGTTTGCATCAACATATCTTTGTGATTCATCGTATTCCAAAATGAAATATGCAAAAAACGTATACAGAACTCAAAGGTTTCTATGCAGCAATTATAAACCCGATTTGTTTAAAATTGTTGAAAATTTATCTCAATGTCAAAAATCACACTAATTTTGAATAAACGCTTGGATACATGTTACTTCTGAGTTTTAGTTTTTTCACTATGGTAATTTTTAAGGAACCGTATCCTGAAACCGGTGATATGTACTATTGTTATTCTGTATTAGTTTATAATTTTTTAAAATTTCAAATTATGTGGCCCGAAAGCAAAAAAATTTGAGTATCATTTGGTAAGAGTATCATTCCCTCTATTGACTTTCAAATCAGTTGGCACACTGATTGAAGACAGCTGAAATCTATCAGTGCAAATAAAAATGGTTCATTATACCTGGAAGATAAGCTGCAGCACAAAATTCAGCTTAAAGGATTAAAAAAGCAAATATCCCAGAACTTCATAAATATTATATTCAATGAAAGATGGCAGAGATAAAAATATCAAAACCCAATATGAGGCTCAACCAAAAAAAATTATATAGAACGTCTTCTTTGCTCCCGAAAATTTCAAAGAATATTTTTTTTAGATGCTGTATAAATAATAGAAAAAAGAAATTTTATTTCATCTATTATGAAACGGTTTGGTCAAATTAAACGTAAACATGAAGTAAGCAACAATGTGGTAGTTCTCTTAAACTTGTAAAATGTTATGTTGTGTTGGTTTAATTGACTTGTCTGAATGAAATCTTGCTCCGGTCCGTAAACTCCAGAATATTCAAAACACACTAATTTGAGAACACAAAATGAAATTCGTCACAAAATGAAATTCGTTTGGTTTTGGATCCGACGTCGAATTTTTCATTATAGTCCCCCTGAGTCCTTTACTAAAGCATGGTCTCAAGAATTAAAACAATAGACCAAATTGTCCCAGTTCCAATATTGTATAGAATATTCACGAAAGATTGGCTTGTTACAGACTAAACCAATATGCAACCTTTGTTGATAGTATCGCCCAATTCTAGTAAATGGCAAAAAATGCAGAAGAGGCAAGTAACCAATTGCAGAAAACCACTCAATCATTCAAACTCAATAAATCAACAGAAGTCCAAATTACTTTTACTATAACAGGAAGATTAAACTGATACCAATTCGGGTTAAATCTCAAATAATTCGATATATAGGTACTGCTAGGTATCTTGGTATGACTCCTTTTTGAAATAATGTTAAGGTAAGGGAACTTAGCATTAAATATTGTGAAAGCAGATTTCTCACTAATTCTAGTTTGATAGAGACCACACTTAAACAAATCCCAAAATAAAAATAATTACTGAAACGCCACGTTTATCTTCAAAAAACAATGGGCAGTAATCCTTCAATCACGTAATATTATAAACCAGGTAAATGGGGCAATATCAGTACAAGAGTCTCATCTATGAATGCTATGGAAATTTGTAATGATCAATCTAAAAAATTTGCTTGTGTACATGACATCGTAAATGGATTTGAGTGACAAGATCTCGGTCCAGTGGATTTTGAGTGGTTGAATGGTTACGTGAACATTCTCATGGGACGTTGTCCATTAGGGATTTTTTCAAAATCATTCACCAAATAGTAACAATTTTGTAGGGGTTTATTCAAATCAAGTAGTTGGTTTATTGACCTTCCCTTTATTAAACCTTTTCATTTTCGTTAAATTATTTAAAAATTTATCCAAGCTCCACAATAATAGTACCTTTTGCCAGCTGATTTTTCTAAAGAAATAAAGAATCCTTGGATTCTACGTTATTTACATTTTGTTGAGTACAGTTATACTCAAGAATGTTTCGACTTAAAGAGTATTTATGATCGATTGCGTCTTTAGTAAATTTGTTAATTGTCTTCATCTACACTGCTAGGCCCCAAGCCACAAAAATACCACCAAACTTAAATTTAGCTGCTAAATGATAAAATTTGCGGAAGTTCTAGCCAGAAAAATGCTTCTTACTTCTAATAAAACCGCATACCATGCACATATTTGGCTACTTAAAACGTTTTGTCCTTCGAGACCGCAATTTTGTTCAATGGATTTCATGTTAAGCTATTTAAATGGCTTAGAATATATTTAAATGGTGAAATTATATAATATTACCATTATTTTGTAAATAGTGATGGATAACGTTTTACCGGTGAGATCTAAGAAGGAGGACATCATGTAGCTTACCAAAGACACAATTATGCTTTTCTACTAGATTTTGTTACCAGATAAGGGGCAACCCAAATCTTTCTTTGAGGTTAGCTAATCTGATTCCTCCAAGTTGGTTGCTGTCTGACTGTTCACATATATAATTTGGATATCAATGGTATACACAGCATCATGCTTCAACCAGTTTATGAATTGAGCTACATCAAAGAGATGCGGAATGATTTCACTTTTTAATGAAAGCTTAGATTTGAAATCTCTCTCAAAATATTTTTTATAGTTAAATTTATAGGTCTTGCTTAGGTTCTTGAACAGCTTGAATAGCTATATATAGTTATATGACTTTCCCAAATTTTAGTTAAAAAACTGTAAAGCGTTAAAAACAAAGTCTACGATAAATTTCAAAGCTCGGTTTTCGACTATTTTTTATATTCCAATCGATTATGTAAGTCTGCCAAGCACCAAAACACACGAGCACACCAAATGAAAAAAAAATTTAATTTTTATATACAGGTTACGATAACGTCTAAATTACCAAGAACATTCTAATTTTATTCAACTTTATTTTACATTGCGTGATTCGAAAAAACTTGTTATTCCAAACTTTACAATTGATTTTTTTTTCTGTACATTTTCAATTCCAAAAAGAAGCTTTAAAGCGCCTTTAAACTTTTTACATTTCCAAAAATACATAACAATATTTCAGTTTCACTTTGCTCCTTTCAAAGAAACGGAAACACACAAAAAGCAGAAAAATAAAAGACGAAAAATTATTTCCGAATTTTCCAAACATTAACAAAAAAAAAAGTAAATTAAAATAAATTTTCTAAAATATCTGCATATTGTAAATTTAATTTACAAAAACAATACAACTTAAATGTAATATTGTTAAAGATTTATGTTTTTCCAGCAATACATTACTGACATTTAAATTTATCAAATACTTCACAAATACAGTGTCGTGCACAACTCATATTACAAAACCACCACCTACGAAGCTTTGACAAATTTAAATTATTCTCTTCAACACTTGATTTAAAATTAATTTGTGCTAAAATACCTCACAAACAAATCATGTACAGTAAAAAAGCTTTATACAAAGTGAGAGTTGAAATAAATCATAAAAAGCTCAATTGTTATTATTTTTTTGAAATATTTTTATGTTTCATCCCTCGACACATAACAATATGATTTGTATGCGAAAAGCTTATAAAGTATATATATAAAAATATAAATTTGATATTTTGTGCTTTTATTAAATAAAATCGTCAAGTATTTCATTCATACTTTTCTATTGTTCAATATATATATATATATATATATATATATATATATATATATATATATATATGTATATATATATATATATATATATATATATATATATATATATATATATATATATATATATATTAATAAAGTTTCAAACTACAGTGTAACGTGAAACGTCATTGAGCTTTGTTTGAGAACTCCTCATGTATTAGTGCAAGAAGTTTTATCTGCTAAAACCACTAATAATTCGATAAGAATTTGACAAATACCGAAGGGTGAGTGGCAGAGATAGTTAAGATAAAGATCGACATAAAGGAACCATTGCCCGGATTAGTAGCAATTTGGGTGAATGTTTAATGAAACACTTCTTTCTGCGGCAAAAATCAGTTGTTCAAAAGCGGCAGTACGTTTCCAAACAGAATATTGGTATCATATTACCGGATTGCATTACTAAACCACATTATGACTAACAAGATAAACCACGTTATGACTACTAACAACAAATTCCCCACACAACAACAAGATGACATTACTACAGTGAGCGATCACTAACTGGTAAAAGCCAAATTTCAAATCAAGCTAGCAACTATGAAACACTCATAGATCCGAAAAGTTACGTGAAAAAAGAATGAGGAACGCCCTTACCTTAAGCTGCAATTGAAAAAGCAGCACGTCAAGTGAAGAAAATGGGCAACCAATGATCGATGGAAATATTCAGAAAGCATTCTCAAGGCTGTTGAAGAGGTACTAGCAATTCAAAATGTCCGAGCACTACACCAGAGCGTTAGGAAAGTGACCGGAAAAATTAGAAACGTACCACCTGATGGAAAGAATATTTCGAAGAAGGTTTTATCAACCGAACCGAAAAATTCTGGTAATAATTTGACATCAATAACAAAACTGCAACACCCATCCACTAACGGAGCGGCAAGTTAAAAGTGACATTGAAAAGCTAACAAATAATAAGACTGCTGGACCAGACAGTATAACTGCCAAATTATTCATAGGAGATTCATCTGCACACTAACACCAGTATTCCAAGAAGTGTGGAATTTATGCAGAGTATAATAAAAATGGAAGGAAGGCTTGACAACAACAATCACCATTAACGACACTATAGGAATAATCATATAATAAATCTCACTTACGATCAATGCAAGAATACTTCTGCCCTGTCATAAAATTATTCTACGTATACAGAAAAAATGAAAACAAAACTACAGGTGATTTGTAAACATATGCCTGCGACGAATACTGAAATGCTTTTAACTAATGAGTCGAAATCGAAATGAAAAAATGGAGATGGATTGGCCAAATGTTGGAGGAATCACCATGTAATATAAGTAAAATGTCATTGGACGGGAACCTGCAAGAGCAAAGGAAAGTAAGAAAACCAGCGAAGATATGGAAGAGAATAATACTTGGTTAATCCTGGAAAGAGATAGAAGCAAAAGTCCCCAACAGACTTAGATAGTCCAGCCTGATTACTATCACAGCCTATATACTATCCCTATATATGTAATTATAGATATCTGGGAAAAATGAAACCATCGCATCGAAAATACACTTCAAGTTCAAATACCGCTGCAGATATGGTTGAACCTACATACCATATCGTTATGTACTAATTTGCGTAATCATGATTAGCTAGCACTTACCGCATTGCAATTAATCTAATTTTGAAAGAAATCGAAATTAAATTAGAACCAAATGTAGGATGTACCCCGTGACTCCTACTTTATATATTTTCTAATAATCATTGCGGTTTTTAATAAAAGCTTCGCCAAATTGTATACACAATTATTAATGTTGTAAGTGTAATGTTGTAATTCATTCATTTTGATTTATGATACAAAAACACTTTTATTATGATTACATTATTGCATGTCTAAGGTGTTGTAAAAGAATTTTATGTTTGCCATCCCCTAATGGAAAACCAACTTATGTTTTGATTTATTTTGTTACCACCACAGCTTTCGCACAATATTTTTATATTACGGCAAAAAAATTAGATTATTTTAATGTATATATATATTATATATATATATATATATATATAAATATATATATATATATATATATATATATATATATATATATATATATATATATATATATATATATATATATATATAATCAGTGGTTTTGATAGGATGGATAGCACTGTTTACCATTTATTATCAGAATACTCTGGGAAGTCAGTTTGAATAGACTCCCGCTTGAACAAATCTATACTAAAAATTAACCAAATTTGCCTTAAAAATCAGTCACAGATCACTCAACTTGTTAACGACTTCATTATTTTGACTGCACACAAGATGGACCATCTTTAGCAAAAGATTCGTAGGGTTGTCGAGAAATATCATACCAGACTGTTTTAATGACTCATATACATGACTCCAGCATTGAAGGGAATGATGAGATGATGATCTAAAGTTATCGGTTCGTCGTTAGTCGTAGGATTTAGAAATCTGTCACTCCACGACGTGGATTCTTTGGATCTCGAAAGTTCTAACAGACAATTCATACACAATTTAATCAAAAGCGCTCAATGGCTAATAAAGCTTTTTATATTATTACGAAAGTGAATTGTTCTTATAAATAGATGAGGGCTGCAAAGTGCTGGCGATTTGAGATATGTTGTTGAATTATATAATCGACTGGTTCAAACCTAGTGAGATAAAAAAATTCGCGCTTTAGTATGCCGTTCGAAAAACTCTTTATTGAATTAACGAGCCGATCCATATGTGTTTCCAAGACATGCATTTTATAATCAAGCGTCTCTCATTAAATTGTTTGGTGTCCCTGCTTATTCGCCTCAGTACTACATTTAAACGTTTTTTTTTTTCAAATATTATTGTAACACTTCTTGTCGTGGGTTTCACGTGGCAGAACATGATTGTTTGAGTTCTAGTTCTGCTTGTCAAATTCTACTTAGTCGAAAACTTTATGAAGCGCGGATCTTGACGGTTTATAGAGTTATCATCCACTCCATCTCTATCCCATGCAATCTCGTTGTTTGTAAAAATAGACAAGTTTTGAACATGCCCAATTGTCAATAATTCCTTTTGTAACAAAAATTGTTTAAGTCTCGGACAGTTCATTTTATTTATTAGCATTTTATAATTATTTTTTAACTTTCAAGATCAAATGAATATCACTGATGATAATTCCTCCACTTCACTTTTAACACTTTAACACTTCATTGCCTAAAGCAATATTATCCAATTTGATAATTGAACACAATACTTATGTACGTATTCGAATGAATTCTTAGTACGCAATTTCTTTGGGCCCTATACCGTGAAGAGCTTTTATAAGCTGACGAAAGCAAAGGTTAAATTCATGCCAGTAACTGAGTTCAACGTGTCACTTATCCAATTAATGAGAGATTAATGAGAGAACCTATATAAATTCTACCAAATTAGTGTATCCAGTATTGGAAAACCTTTTCACGCCAGATACTGATGTCAACAATGAATCGAGACTTGAATCGATGTATAGGCAGAAGTTGAGAGAGTAGTGGTGTACTTTATTTTAATGCTATCCAAGCAACAGACTACAGAACTACAGATCTACCAGGAAGGAACTACAGTATTATCGATATATTTAAGTAGCCAGCCATTCATGACAGGAATTGATCACGCCATTTTTAAATTCTTGATTGGTTGCTCCAGTTGGAATACCAAGAAAATCATTCAGTACCGTCGATTAAGAAGAATATCCATTTTGCAGGGTACTATCGTATAAACAAGGGGTTCATAGCACTGTTGATGCCGAATCTAACCCTACATCTACCGAATTCCAAAAGAACACGAACCAAATTAAATTATTAAAAGATCATCTTGAAGTTTCTGCTCGGAACGGCTTTAGAACTAAGCTGACAGCAGTGTAACGAGTATGCCTCGTAATTACACGCTACTTGTTATGATGAAGTTCAGATGAAGAGATAGTTTATCTCTTAGAATCCTCAATGTATAATGATAGTCACAGCAAGTGAATAAATATTGTGTGAACACAGCATAGGACTCGAAACATACGTACCAGTACCTCGAACATACTATAAAAAGAAATTAATGGTCCCACTTTTTTTACTATATTGAAGTAAATGGAATGATTTAGAATTGATTCTGTCGATAACTATTCAGTGCTAATTCACCGGATCAGAGAGATATTGATTTAGCATTTGAAGTGTATAAGTATAAGCTGTAATGAAGATTCGTGTCATATAGCGACCAACAGGAATAATCTTACTATTTATTGTGTCAATTTTGTAAACTAAATTAAGCGTGAAGTGTCTGACAATACTTTGGGCGATTAGTTTTCGGTTTTCATTTTAAAAGTTATGAGGTACAAGAGAAGGACCGACAGCCATGATTTCGAAAACTCAATCTCGTACCCATAAATTTCATGCTAGTTATAGTCAGTTCGGACTGTTTATTAGAAGGTGCTTAGTGGTAAATGTGAGTTTTGCAATTGACCGATTGTGGCTGTATTTGAGTATTTAGATCTATCTATACACACAGAGAAGTATTGCTGAGCGCTGCGAAGCTTAAAGTCGATTCACTATAATGCTCTCACCCAATTTAGGATAACAATGGTTGTTTTTCAAGTCATGTGCAACAATGCTTGTTTTTCAAGAATGTTAGTTGTTTGATCTTATCCTTACATTGGGTTATTATTCGAATCTTATCTTAAAACTAAACATCAATACTCTGTTCCATCAAGATTTTGTGAGACCTTATACTCGTAGAAGTGTATGTGCACTTTAAATTTTAAAACCCATGTCCACTATCGAACATGTATGACCACACTAGAAAATATTGATCCCGTTAATTGTTAAGATTTATACCATCAATAAAATAATATGGAAAACTTATAACATCATTAAAGCTGTATGTCACATCGAGAAAGGCAGAATACTACATGACTTTAACATTATTGAATGACAAAGCTTATAAGATCAATCAATTAGTTCCATGTCAGGAGGAGAAACATTACTTAACTCGAAAGTAGGTTCAGTATACTAACACAAATTACAGAACAATTAATCTGCATTGAAAAAGTTTTAAGTCTCGAAACCAATATGGCTTCAAAGCATACAATTTGCCAAAATATCAAAGAATTTGACGAGTAAGTTACTTAGAAAAATAAACCAAAGTATATGCAGCAACATATAGTCAAAACACCAGAAAATATTGCTGCAATAGGTGAAAGTGAACAAGATAATCGAAAGACATCGATTGAACGACATAGTAAGCAACTTCGTTGGAACTTCGAAGATCAACATTAACAATATTTTCCATTAACTCTTGGGTTTATTTATAGGTACCCAAGTGCTATTAATTTTAGGTAACGAAGCTTCCAATTTGGAGCTGGACTGGATTTTTACAGTTTCACTGGTGAACGTTATCGTTATTTGATAAGGATATTTTTGAAGATCGAAATTGCAGGTCAATAGTTTGGTGAACAAATGGATACAACAGGAGGGTGTCACATTCCATATTGCTAGAGACCATGGAATAACTACAAGAAATGTTTATAAAACAGTAAATGTCGATTTGAATTCAACTCCAGGGTCACTCGAATTATACCACCGATTTAAAAAAAATTTCTACGAAACTCGCCCAAGTGTTCTTTATCTGAATGAAATTTACACGTGTATTTTAATTCAGTGGAATAATTCGTAGTATACAATAGATCCATTTGTCGGTTTTATATAAAGGAAAAATTGCAACACGTTAAAAATCAATGCTATTTCCGATGGATTTGGAGCTCAGTGCAAAAGAATAATGAATTTTTACAATACTGCAATTTTAAAGAGGTTTTATAGAAACAGAATTGTATTTCTTTATTACTACTCACATGACCATGCAGTCGATTCAGTAGGAGCAAGTTGACAAAAAGCAGTCCATTACCAAATAACGCTACTTGAACTTTATATATGGGCAGTGGTGTATAATTAATCACAAGTAAACTGGCGAGACAGTTCCAAAACAGATATACTAAGATGCTGTTAAAATTAGCCAAAAGTTTCCATTTAGATAAACTTATATCTAGCCATAACTGCACTCTAGAGGTTTATTTTAGGGAGATTTAAGAAATTTGAACTACGGGTTCAATGAATCGAATTTTCCCGGCCTTCTCACATGAAACTTGACCCAATTTTTTTTCCAGTGATAGCCATTGACAAACCGATTAGAATTAACCTATATTGAGCCATAACCTTTTAGAGGTTGATTTTATAGATGCTGTATAAAATAGTAGAAAAAAATCCAGCAGAAAAATTATTTTTCTACTCACCACCAGAGGTACTACAATCGCTAGAGAGATTTTTTCTGCTATCATTTTTGAAACCAGCAGAATTTGTCTGTAATTATTCATTATTCAGTCTGTAATTAATTTCATCAGAAAATCATAATATATATATATATATATATATATATATATATATATATATATATATATATATATATATATATATATATATATATCATAATATATATTATATATATAATATATATATATATCAGGGGCGAAGCGTCCATAGAAGCTAGGGAAGCACTGCATCCCTTTCAAAAATCTTTATTGTTTAAATAAAATTCCTTATTTTATTTATTTCGATTAAATTTTTTTTCAGACGATATACACTTTTATGTCTTACAGGTCTGCACATATATATATCTCGTGTAATGAAACCAACTTTAAAAATATTTTGTATTTTTCTTTCCTACTTTGAATTCTCATATTAATTTATACACATCATCCACCTTCATGTTTCATACTCATTCATAATGCATACATAGAACCAAAATAAAAACAAATATGTACAAATATCTCTCATATCTACGAAATCCAGCACAACACAACAGAATATAAAAATATTCTCTCTGGTGGAAGCTGCTTTTAGTTTAGCTTCACCTTATTTCGCTTATTACCAAAAATAATTATCGATGTGTATGTGTTTTATTGGTTTTATCTATCCATAAATTTGTTTCTACTCTCACTTGTTACTCTCAGAATACGCTGCAAATAAACAGCTTATTAAGGAAATATTGAAATAAATGATTTGTTTTCCATTTTGCACATATGATCTTCTCGTGGAGCGACAAGTGATCGGGTTATTGAATTATTTAAGTAATAAAGGTGTGAATATAATAAGTTATAATTATGAAATTAACTTACAAGTTCGAGTTAGACAAATTTATTACAAATCATTGTTACGCTCATAGGTTTAATTTGGTTTTATCGCAATATTCATGAAATATGAAAATACAAATCGTTTTTGCAGCTCTGTCTGAGATCAGCAGTTTTTTTTAAAATGTTATCGAAACTTTTGGGTGCTTTGGATTTTATTATCAAAAAATGAATTTCAGCTTTTGCTCCTACTATAGTTGGCAGTAAAATGCCCGACTTCTCAGCTTTGTTTTTTAATAAAAGCAACCAATAACTGAACTGCTTCAAGATATTTTGAACAATTCCCTCGATTGAGATGGTCAAATCTTTAATTTAAGTTGCGGATTTTGGAAATTTTTACGATATTTTAAATTTAATTTTCTATGGCAAACGGTTCGATTTTCCAAAATTGAGAAGTGAATTAATGGTTTTGTATAGCAATGAGAACTTTTTGGACAAATCAATTTTTTGAAATGTTTGAATTTCTTAAAGGCAACGACTTAATAAGTACATTTAATGAAGATTCAACCTTACGTTGACTATTTTTAACGATTCCACCAGAGTATCATCCAAAAGAAGATTTTCAGCTTTATGTAAAGCTGTAATTACTGAATTACAACTCATTTAAGCAGTACTATTTGAGATGAACGGCTTTCTTACGTTTATTGAACGCTTATTTCTATTGAAAAGAATTATTGTCTCAGATTTCTTTACATTAATTTGTAATGAATTAAGAAAAAAGAATAGCTGAATTGAATTTAATTTTAAATAAATCTTAAAAACAAAATCAGGCTTGACTTAATTTTTTATTTTCAAATTTTAAGTCTGATAATTTGACTTTTTATTCTAAATCCCAAGATAATTAATTTTCAATTTTACTATGACAAATATTCCGCTTCCTCTACTTTGAAGTTCACGCCTCGCCTATGATATATATATATATATATATATATATATATATATATATATATATATATATATATATATATATATATATGTATATATATATATATATATATATATATATATATATATAAAATATATATATATATATGTATATATATATATATGTATATATATATATATATATATATATATATATATATATATATATATATATATATATATATATATATATATATATATATATATATATATGTATCTATATATATATATATATATATATATATATTAATATATATATATATATATATATATATATATATATATATATATATATACCTATATATATATCTATATATATGTATATATGTATATATATATATATATATATATATATATATATATATATATATATATATATATATATATATATATATATATATATATATATATATGTATATATATATATATATATATATATATATATATATATATATATATATATATATGTATATATATATATATATATATATATATATATATATATATATATATATATATATATATATATATATATATATATATATATATATATATATATATATATATATAATAGATTATATAGGTGCTCCAAAACCCGATTAAATGTTTTCGTCTTATTTTATTCGCACAAGATTTAATAGGTTTTTATTATATTTTGATTAGAACAAAAATGTTATGTTTATTTTATATCAGTTTCAGACGAAGTGAACTTGTGAGTTTGTTTAGATAACAGTTTCTAATATATATTAGTTTTAGATTTAAGAATTTTTCCTTCAAAATAAAAATTATTATTAGACGTATAGATAGATAAATAAATTAGACTGATCTTGGAAACGTCTAATGTACTTCATATTATGACGCGATAAAATTTTGTTTGTATTCGGCAGACATTGAAATGTAAACAGTAGTTACATAAATTTATTCTTAAGTCAAGAGAATTTTTTTTCGAAAACGTAACTCCAAGAAAATGAATTGTAAACTTTAAATGCAAACACTTGGATTGCAAGTCATTTATGCAAAAGTATATCTAGAGATGGAGCATATAGATGTCGAACAACTTTTATTTTCTGTACTGTGAATAATAATTATACTTTAATGATAAGATTTAATGATTATTCTACGTCACTCAATTATACAATTATTGATGCAACCAATTTTTCTAAACGAAAGCACAAATTTTAGTCAAGTCTTATTTTCGACAAACATGATTTCGATTCTTAACTGTTCAACAAATAAAGTCTAGATAAGAACTAAATCTTATAAGTTAAGAATAATTTGAGAATAATAATAATAAGTATAAGAGTAATAAGAATAATAAGTTAAGATTCGATGTTTAATTGGATATCACTTTCAAACAACCGATTAAATTTTTACACTTTATGTATTAGCTCAATAATACTATCAATAGTATGACTCAATCTCACGACACTTGATTCCATTAGCAGATGAGAGGGAAATTAGAAACGTTCCGCATTAAGTAAAGTATCGGTCACTTTATCTTTCCATAGACCATATTTTCCGTAATGTTCAGTTTTGTGCCAGATAATCAGCACTTGCGGGAAGCTTTGCCTTTCTGCGCCAACTTGAAAAAAATGCAGCAGAAGTACGTCATTTGCTTGATGAGGCACAAACGCTTCAAAAGCGTTTACACCGTTTAAACAGGTTACGACATTGAGGATGAGAAGCGATCCGGAAGATCAACAACATTTGAAGACTTTATGCTGTACCGGTTGAAGGTAAAACGCAAACTGAAAATCAACAAAGCTCGCTAATGTATTTCAAAACGTTAACACTCTATGGAATAAATTTATAAGGGCGGGAAATAAGTGCCTAATGAGTTGGCCGTTACGGGAGATAAGAAATGGATCTTTTTAAAGAATCCCAAACGCTAAAAGTCTTGAGTTTGATCTATAGCGCAGCATCAACATCCATAGCATGGCCAAATTACTTTGCAAAGAAAACAAAGCAATTCACCAAGTGAAATTGACCATATAGGCAACTCTATCGATTACAGCTCATCAATCTGAAACATATACATTGCTCGAGGAACAGCCAGAATGGGCCCCAGGTATGAACGAGTGATATTGCAGTTGTTGTGCTGCAATATCACTCGCTTCATAACATTTTTATAGTTCAGCCTCCGTATAGATTATCACTAGGTCCGTTCGATAGCATATGGCTTCGCAGGACCACACTTGGTCAGTTTCCAATAAACGTGTCGTTTTGACGACATGGCCAAAATGGGTAGATAGTGAAGGACAACTAGTAAACACCAGAACTTGCAAAATGAAAAAAAATATACAAAACAAAAGGAACCAATTTGAGGTGGCTGATCAAGGTTCTTAAAGCAATAAATTGTTAAGAATTTGAAAAGGAATGTTATTCTTCAAATTGTTAGAACAATCAGTGAAATTAAAACGAAGTTTTCTCAATTTGATGGGACAAATAGTAGCTAGCAGCTCCAATAGTGTCTTGTAATTCTTGCCGCTGATCATTTGTTTCAAATGCTTGTTCTAGTTATAACGATCTGTTTGAAACGATCTACAGGCTGTTATTAGAAATTTTTTGGTGGGTAAAATTTTAAAATTATGGTATTTGATGAATTCAACTGACCTCGTACCCAAGGCTGAAATGGCAGTAACACTATCAAGTAACACTAATTACAAGTTCGGTTGCCTTTGAATAGTTGATTAAAATCGTCTACAATGGCTTCGGTTAGCTTAGCATATATTGTGGTCTAAACTTTAAAATATTATGTGATACGTGATAAGCGAACCTGGTACCAGAAAACTCCAAGGACAGGATTGTGATAACATTATTTCTAGTACAACGAAATTATGAAGTGAGCATACGAAAACTATATTGGATTCTGGAATGCACTGAGAGCATCCAAATAAATACATGTACTGATGATAACTCAATCTAGATACAAGAGCGGTGGGGCTAACATCAAAAGCAACTTTTTCTGAAACGATTGAGTGTGTAAAAAAAAGAAACAGCGCTAAAAAAGCAAGTTGGATTAGCGCTAGGTATATGACTCAAAAATTAAACCAGCATTCAATTGTCATATGGAGGATCAGAGATGTTGGATTTGTGACAAATTTGTCTATATTTTTAAAGACTGGTGGGAAATTCAACGTGAGCTAGCAAGAATACAATCACACATTTATCAAATATGACGATTCAAATTGCAAATATCAAAAATTAAACTAAGGAAAGTGAAAGATGTGGTCATACAAACTGGTAACAAAGAGTTCTAAGATTATGTTCTGGTGTATTGATGAGATGACTCTCGATATGGACTTCATGAAAAAGTACGAGTCCGTTATCGATTTTGGTAAAGCGACCATTGCCATGCTATAGCGGAAAGCCAAATCATCAGGCTAAATATATTGAATCAACAAAATTAGAAGAGTGCAATGGTGCAACCGGTTCTTAAACGTGGTTAAAGTTTAGCTCTCAAACTACTGGCCAATATCAATTTTGTCAGCCGTGGCTAAAGCTTTTGAGAAATGCATTAACCAACAACTGATGAATTTTCTTGAGATTAATAAAATAATTTCAAATAAACAATATGGCTTCCGCGAAAGCCGCTCCAGAACCGATCTCTTGATGAATGTTGTAAACAAATAGAATCTCGCCCTTGAGCATCACGAATAATCTTTGCAATCGCTATATATAGCCAAGGCTTTTGACAAAGTTTAGCATTAGAATCTCATTTGTAAACTTGTGGCATACGGCTTGGATTCGATGACCATCAAGTCAAGGATAAAAATCAAGGATAAGAATATTTCTCAAATACCGAAAGATCAACGTTGTGCTAAATGAGAGATCATCAACGACCCACTCCCCAAATACCAGATTCCCTCAGTGATCAATCTTGTCACCAACTTTGGTTTTGTTATATATTAATGACTTGTTGCGGATAGCACTGGGAACCCTATCCACAGTTTTGCTGCGATGATGCAACATTGCTCTCTTCTATTTCATTCGAGGTCGATCCTACTCCTTCAGAGTTAAACGTTATTAACGGCTGGAAGTGTCACTTCGCTTAATTCCGATTTGAGTTCAATATTTGAGTGGAGAGGAAAAAATCAGGTCAAATTTAACGAAAAAAAACACAAATATGCACGTTCTTGCGAAAAAGAAGTCACAACGTAAACTTGGGTGACTCAATAGATACACACGATTTTTTAAATTGCATCAGGTTCACCAGATATATAAAACCTTTTTAGACCTTGTATAGAATATTGCTGTCAAGTTTGGAGTGGAGCATATGGCATTGCTCTCCAGTTGCTGGATAGAGTTCAGCGGCGTGCCATCCGAATAATACGAAACTCCAGACTTAGAAAAGATCTACATAGACAGCCTACAGCACCGCAGAAATGTTGCAGAACTCTGCGTGTTAATGTAAAAATACCACAATTTGTTGCGCCAGGACGAGTAATACGAGGAACGGTTAATGCACATAGGTTTAAGGTGAACTTCCCGAAATTTATTTATCGAACATCTAGAAAGTAGAATTATTTGTTCGGTTTTTAGTTTCCGTTGGAGTATAAAATGCACAAGTTGAAGTAGACTATCAAAATTAACTTGAAAGAGTGCAGGAGCTCTGACAGTTACAAGAAGCAAGGATAGTCAAAAATACACCCTGCACCTAAGTAAAGCTAAACAATAATTAAAAAAAAAAAGCAATCATATGAAGGCTAGATAGGGCATAAAAAATAAAAGGGTATTTCATTAGGGCCAGTTTTTCTTATTTTCCAACCAGGAATGAGGGAGATCTCTTCTGATAGAAAGGATCATAAGGTGAAAATGATAATTAATGATCTCCTTCTATCGTACTCAATGGGGAGTTTAAAATAAAGCAAAAGATTGGGTGGATGTCAAGAGAACTAATAAAAGAATGGCAGTTTCTTTGATGACGTCGAAGCAGATGAGTTAGTATACCTACACAGGCAGTGAAATAATAAAAGTGAAATAATAGTGAAATAATAGTGGAAATCGAAACTCCTAAACTAGTAATTTATTGTGAGAATAATAATCTGTAGTGAGAAATAAGTAAAATCATACATCGGATAGAATCCCAGGGAGTGAAAAGCGTGACAATAATGCCAACTACTTCTGTTACAACATGCAACCTATAGTAATGATAAGGTGACTGGGAAGGTCAGTAAGTTATATACTGACATAGAGGCAAGTGATGTTTTCATTCAAACTCCAATGGGATAATATATTGTATTGATTTATAAACTAGAGTCAGGTTTCATGTTAACATGAGTCTCTAGAGATTATAGTGAAGCATGTACACAACTAATTATAAGAATATATGTCAATTGGTTAGTTTCATCACAGATCAATGAACTCAACAAAATATTTTTTGTCAAAATACTTTTTTTTTTTTTTTTTTTTTTTTTTTTTTTTTTTACGGTTTTTACAGGCCATTATTGGCCCGTACCGTGTCAACAATCTGACTCCATCGGTTTCGATCACGAGCCAACTCTTCAAACCGTTGTAGGCAGTTTGAAGATGCCAGATCGCTCTCTACGCCGTGGAGCCATCGTCGCCGACAGCGACCTCTTCGCCTACCGAAAGGCGGTTCTCCCTTAAAGGTTCGCTGTATCATTCGGTTCGGATCAGCACGCAGAACGTGTCCGAGCCAGCGTACTCGCTGTCCTTTAATTTCATGCACGATATCAGGAATTTGCATTAAATTCCTGATCTCGTGATTGAAAAGAACTCGGTAAGTGCCATCGACGTCGCGTTTTGGACCATATATCACACGCATGATTCTTCTCTCGAATGTTAGAAGCCATCTTTCGTACTCATCCGTCAAGGTCCAACTCTCACATCCATACATGACAACGGGTCTGATCAACACTCTGTACAGTTTCAGCTTATCCGTATTTGCAAGATATTTTGATTTCAGCAGTGGACGTAGAGGATACAAAGCCCGATTGCCAGCGGCAAGGCGGACCTTGATATCCTCGCCCACACTATTATCGTGAGTGATGAGAGATCCAAGATACTTGAATCTCATCACTCCTTCAAACGTGTGGTTACCACTACTGAAATCAATTGCGTCTTGGTCTCTAAAACCCGAGATTAGATATTTGGTTTTTGACTCGTTGATTTTGAGACCAACGGAAGCTGAACACTGTTCCAGTGGATCAAGTATCTCTTTCACTCCGTTGCCATTTAATCCAATCACACAGATATCATCTGCATAAGCAAGAAGTTGATTGGATTGTCGGAATAAGATGTTGTCCTGAGGTGTTGCACTTTTACGAAGGATGTATTCCAACATGAGATTAAAAAGTATCGGGGACAGCGCATCTCCTTGTCGAACACCAGTAGTGATTGCAAAAGTTCTCGATAGCCTGTTCTCAACTTTGACACAGCATTGTGACTGCGTTACTGTCATTTTACAGAGATGTACATATTTTTTCGGTATTCCTAAATATTCAAGCGCATACCATAATCTCTCTCGATTGATCGAGTCATAGGCTTGCTTGAAATCTAGGAATACCTGGTGTACATCGCGAGATGTTTCGTAGTACTTGGAAAGAATCATCCGCAGCGAAAAAACTTGATCAGTGACTGACCGATTTGGACGGAATCCTCCTTGGTAGTCACCGACAATTTCCTCCGCTAGAGGAGTAATTCTTCCCAAGATAATGTATGACAGTAACTTATATGCTGTACAAAGGAGAGCTATACCGCGATAATTCTCGCATTTCAAGCGATCACCCTTTTTGAAAATTGGGCATAACGCGGCCACTTTCCATTCTTCGGGCATAACTTCATTTCGCCATACCAATCGAACAAGGTCGAAAAGACAGTTCCACAAAGTTAGCCCTCCGAATATCAAGAGCTCTGAATTAATGCAATCAACTCCTGGTGAACGATTTTTCTTTAATTTCCGTATGGCCATTGTGAATTCCTCATAGGATGGATCCTCAATGAACATCTCCGCGGTCTGTATTTGAGGGTATTCAAACACAGCTTGTGATACATGTGGAACATTAAGTAAAACAGAAAAATGTTCACGCCATGTATCGAGTACCGCATCGACGTTAACACAGAGGTTTCCATCCTGGTCCCGAATGGCAGTTGACCGAGATCTTAAGGTATGGTGCAATTCGGTGATTCCTTTAAAGAAACCACGCGAATTGTGCTCATTGCTGAGTTGTTGTACTCTTAAGACCTTAGCCTTCCACCATTCTCGCTTCTTCAGTCTACAAATGCGTTTAGCTGTCCTCCTAGCAAGAACTGCCTTGTTTTTCCTTGCAATTGTAAACCGAGTCTGCGCTTCATTGTGGGCTATATTGCGTTGCTCAACAGCAAGACGACACTCCTCATCAAACCAATCATTTTTGGGCTTAGTTTTCACTATACCGAGAGTGTGCTGGGCAGCATCGACAACCGAAGTTTTCAATACTTCCCAGACACTGTTCACATCATCAGATTGGTAATTGGATTGCATAATACTATTGCTGACAAGATCTTGATATTTTCTTTGCGTTTCTTCATTTATCAGACCTTCACAGGAGAATCGCGTTGTATATTCTCCTGTCCTCCCTGACTTGTACGAAAATTTCCATCGTAGCTTTGCAGCAACCATAAAATGGTCACTGCCTACGAATTTGGTTGACGACCGATACGATCTCACGTCTTGGACAACCCGAGCCCGCCCTTTTGAAATCAACACATGGTCAATTTGGCTTCGGGATGTTTTACGTGGATGTGTCCATGTTTCTAAGTGGATGTTTTTATGAGGAAAGAATGTACTTGCTACTTTGAGATCATGAGCGATCGCAAAGTACATCATTCTTTCCCCATTCTCGGTCGCAGTTTCGTGTCGGGAGTACGGACCTATATTGTTACATAAGTCGGTCTGATTTCTGCCAGCTCTAGCATTAAAGTCACCAATCACCAATCTGACATCGTGCTCAGGTATAGAGCCCATCAGATTATCCAGATTATTATAAAATGAGTCTTTATCCTGGGATTGGCTTACATCAGTGGGCGCATGTATACAGACAATTGACAGGTTGGCTAATCTCATGTGCAAGCGAAGCTTACACATTCGATTATCGACTGCTTGAAAGTCCAAGACAGCCTTTTTTACCTGTGGCCCAATGAGAAATCCAACCCCAAGATTTCCGAGGTCATCTCCACTGTGTAGCAACGTATAGCCTTGGGACACATGGTCTCCACTTTTAGGCCATCGAGTTTCTTGGAGAGCTACGAGTTCCAGCCGATACTCTTTCATGCATGTGATAAGGCCATCCAACGCGCCAGGTTTTCTTAATGACTGCACGTTCCACGTGCCGATCCTCAATCTCGTGTCCGGGTACTTAAGCGGGGGTTTTTCGTTTTTGTTGTTGTTTTGGCGGTATCCGATTTTTTTATTTTTGTTGACATTTTTAACATTTTCACTTTTTTACGGATGCGGGTCGTCAGCCCAGCGATCCAACCAGATTTAGTCGCCTCCTACGACAAGCTCTGGATACTGTGGTGGTATTCTATGGGTCTCATGTTTCGTTCGTAATATTTACGAAACACGAATGCCCCCAACCACAGGGCCTAATACTACAGGCTAGTTGCTCAAAATACTACAGGCTAGTTAAATCCATTGACCGACCTCTCTTTATGCCAGGTTGTATTATCTTTCAAAAAAAACAAAATATTTAAATTTCTGTAGTTTTTGAATAGTAATTTAGCATCCCTCGAACACATACCAAAGATTAATTTAAAATATTTTAGTTTTTGGCAAAAAATAACATTTCTATATTTATTCTGTAAATAGACATAATAATTTATATTTTAATTAAAATGTGTGTGTACAAAAAAAAACATGTAGTTGCTGTTTGTAGATTAAGATAAAACTTAAAACTAAATACTAGACGTATAAATTACACGAGCGAGGATTAAACACAAACCCACAAAACTTTTATTTCATACACTCGTATGTTCGTTATAGGATCATAAAATAAAAACTAAACACTATAATTATTTTCAATTAACCCCTAAGTAATGAAAATATTTTAAAAATTTTAATTTATTTGCATACGAGGGATTATAAGTTTTTGTATAATGTGTAGAGCTTCGTATATGTACATACATATGCAATGTATACATGTATGTATAAATGGTAGCGTTTTATGTAGCAGATAATAGCGAACAAACGTAAAACGTGCCGCAGAGAAAATCAATGCCAAAAAAAAAAAATAAACACTTGACTCGTTTATACTGTGTTGGAAAATCTAAATAAATCAAAGAAAATCATTAAACAATTTTCTTTTATACGCCGCACGTTTTCCATTTTTTTCCATTCAACAATCTTCACTCGCGCCACATCTTTTAGCACTTAATCACTATTTTTAACGTAAACATGCTAAAAGATAGCAAAGAAAATTATGTTTTTGTTCTCAATGAAAAAAATAATAATTGAAACCTTCGAAACTCTACACATAGCAATGATTCGCAATGTATTAGGTGCGGGACGTTTCAGTTTTTTGTCCGATTTTTTTTTGTTGGGTGGCTAGTACCGTACACTTAGATCTGCGGTGGTCTGTTTTGATACCACTTTATCTGCTCATTGCAAAGGTCCATGTCAGCCTTCTAAACTCGACAGGGGTTCCAGATGTGTTCATTCGCACCACCGATCGCAGCTTGCCCCAGATCGGGATTTGAACCCAGTACCTCCCACTCCATTTGCGGCAGCTTTAACCACCTGGGCGGTTTTTGCCCGATTAGTTGAAGTGAATTATAGATTTGACAATAATGTACTTCCGATCAATATGTATTGGAGACAAATGTGGTCAGAGAGTAATCTTGAGTTGGCTAGAGTCCTATCCTAATTCTTAATTGCCCTGGCGACATGCAGTGCAATTTTGGGCGGACACTCCGAAATTATAATGATAAATCAAATCCCCGAACAGTCTGCTTGCGCTCGGACTCCGTTGTCGTGATGAGTTCCGATATTTATTGGATTGGGCTCTTAATTAATTACGAAATCGAGAACGTTGAACTGGTGGTCAACTATTGGTCATTGAGGAAGTGCTATTGCGTTCACCAAAACCAGAGGCAGTGTTTTTATTTCGTGAATTGTTGTATGATTGGGGTGAGATCGTGAGAACTCGTTTATTTGTGACGGCAGATACTCGAACATCCAGTCCGCCATTTTTTGAAAAGTTGTGCAACTACACGTAAACAAATATTTTGTACATACCATACGTAAATAAACGTAAAAAGGTAAACAATTACGATCAGAGCTGTGTTGAACACATCTATGGCGCTCCATTAGAGTGCAGAATTCCATATCAGGTCTAAAGACTGGCATGGAGCATTGTGATATTAGCAGATGGCTCTACGTAAATCGGACCTACAGCCATAATAGAAGCGTGAAAGATTTGGGAGTGCTTTGAGCCCTTCATCAAATTGCAAAGATATAGAAACGGATTCCATCCATTGTTAGAGTTTAACGCAAAAATATTACAATTCAAAATTAATTACAATCCAAAATGTATACCCATTACACATACACGGTTGCATTTGGATTTCCAATTTACTTTGATTACAAAACAAATTGTTACCAAACTCAATAGATCAATCCATGCCATCTCTAAGTTGCAAGAATACTAAAGACGTTCGTATGCTTGGTCCTGAGTATGCTAGATAACTATTTTCGAAATCATCTGGAAGATTGCTATATTATCCGGTCCGGATTAACATATACACTATGTGATTGAGTCAGGGCACTTGTACAATAATCAGGATTATCAATAAATTTATGATGAGAACTCATCGTCATGATCGTAGCGTTTTGAGTCATATAAAATATGCATGATGCTACTTTTGAATGTCATACTTTTGCATGTCTCATATTTATCCGTTAAGGGCCAAGTCAACACTTCTGCTGGCTACAAAATGATATTGCCAGTGACATACACATATCCAGCATACAAATGTCATCAGTACCACTGCCGCAACCCAGCGACAACTCTTAGTGTAAATAATGTTATGTAATTAACGTACACAACACTGCTGCCGACGATAGCTGCCATCTTCAGTGGTCGTTATGCTGCTAGTATAGTGATATTCTTTACGACTGAGCTTGACGATCCGTCGCGATTGATATACGATACTATGCGATTGTGAGATTCCAATTATACTACTTAGAATACGCTCAACGGTTAAAGAAGATCTGAAATGCGGACCAGCTGAACAAACCCGGTGAGTTTTTCGTCCAAAATCCTCTTCCGTAATTGCATTCAACCGACACAATTATATTGGTACATTCCAGCATTAACAAGCAGATATAATGAACGTTATTCTGAATTGCATTTTTTTAACACTATCAATACGAAAAGAGCAGTGAGCTGGTACCCAAATGCTTGTTATTTTATTGTTGAAACAGAGAAAGTCTATTAAAATTATAATTGTCCTACACAAGATTGACATGAAAAGTAGACAGTCTTTACAGAGTATCATATTTTCATTAAGAGTAACGAGCTTAAAAGCTTCAACCTCTCCACTTGAAACACTGACCTTAAATCATGTGCTGGGGAGTATGTTTCAAATTGCAAAACACATGCCATTGAGAATCATCATTGAACAAAACAAATGACTCTTATATCAGATTTTCCAAATTTTCGGACAACCGTGGTTTACCATAGGCCACTAGCCATAATCATTTTTAATTAGCCATATACCAGAGTCAGACTGAAAGGATACCACTCTGTTTTTAGACTTAAAGACTGCAGTGATGGTCTGTTTAAAAATAACTGTTGATGGTCTGTTTAAAAATTGAAGGGGCAAATAGTAAACACCTGGCTACCGATTTAGTAGGAATAACAATTCAAAATCTTCTCAACATACCATGACATTACAAATTTTATGACAAAGTCATCAGGATAGCTCTGAGCAACAAACCTTATAGCTTAAGTTTAACAAGTAACTCATTAAAAATGACGAGCCACTGAAGAGGTGAAAGAATTATTCTAACAGGACATCTTTTCAATAGGTCACAGTGATGCCAGATCAAACAACGGATTGAATCCACTAGACGATGGTTTGGTCAATGCAAAAATGGTGAAAACAATGAACGGTCACTTTTGAAACCTGTAATATCCTTCAATGTGTAATATCCTAAATCCTTGGAATGGGTCAATTTATTTCAGAATGAACCATTCTACTGATATTTCACACTTGTGGAATAGTGTCTAAAGCGATACATGCTTAAAAAAGTTTGGATCATTTACGTGATTCGCTCTGTAATTTCTTGCTAAGCTATTAAACCCCGATCAGGACCATCTGTGGTATATGACACATGAAGAATTACCTATAATCAATCTGAAGATTAGATTTCTTGGTGAAATTTAAGAATTTCGTAACTGTTTCAGTTTAAGAGACCCGAACTCTTAAATAGGTTGTTATCATTCGTCAATTTCAAAAATGAAGCTACCTAGAGAATTAAGTCCAATTCAAGCTCGATAGAGAATAAATCCCAGTTGATAAGTCTCTTATCATGACAAGGTTTAAAAGGTGATCCTTAAAGGTTTATATTAAAACAGATTCTGCTTAAAGATCCAACTTTAGCAATGCAGAAAGAACAAAAACTAGAAGCAATGAGCATTTTTAGGAGCTTTTAGCTCCTAAAAATGATCCTGAAAATAGTAATCTCTATAGGATGTATTGTTTGGTAGTAGCTTCATATTTATGAGTCCCAACCTTCCCATATTTCGTCTACACATTTGGATACATCACTCCAATCTACTCACATAACATCATTAGAATTATCAAGTCCTGGAGTTGAAGGATGAGCCAACAGAGATATTTAGTCTCCACCACCCATAATTAAGAGCCACCCCTAACGATCTATAATGTATGGATTTCAGAACAAAACCACTCATCACTCTCATTATTACTGAATTTACAGTAGATGACACTAACCACCAATTAACAGGCGACACGATTGCGGAACGAAGTGGTGTAAATAAGCCCTATCTGCAATGACCACACTGAACACAAACTAGAAGTAATCTTTAAGAATCTATTTCCCATTTGGTGGTGTACACTTATATGGTTATAAGTCCATGATTATTGATCGTTAACGAAGAAGAAATTGGATCATCCTTAGAAGTGAGCACTTCCATTAAAACCTTAACGAACTGGTTAAGCTGTTTAATCTATTGAGTTGATTAAAATCTAGTCTCTTTCTTTGTGAGATCAATCACCGATTATGAAATCATTTTCTTTGTAAAAACTCCTTAAGGCCGTAAATGGACGGAACTGCGTCTCAATTGAGACCTTATACGACCTTATACGACCCGTATTGGTGCAAATATTAGGTGGTCAGCTCAACGAATCCGTTTACACACAATCGTTATTATATCATCCGGTGCATGTTAAATTTTGGTCAACGGCGAGAATCGAACTCGAGACCGATTCGTGATGAGAAACTCTTAACCATTAAGCTACAACCGGTGACTTTGCAACCGAATTATTATATCAAAGTTTCAGAGATGAGTCAATGTCGTTAAGTGTTATTAGCAGGATTATATTTAGTATGAGAAATTATAGATTTGATAGTCAGGACTATGTGGATCCTAGTAAAATAGTGCAAGGGCTACTCACTTATAGAAGGCCGAAGGTGTTGCTTAGAGATTACCAGTAATCAATCTTATTATTGTGAGGCTTCATTCAATGAAGTACAGCGCATTGGTACAATTACATAGATTAAGGTGGACAAGACCGACCACTATTATTTATTATTTATTCCTCCCTCTATTATACTCTGGAATAGAATAACGACTCAGCTTTGACCACATTGAAAATACTGTTTGAAGGAAAACTGAAAAAAAGCAAACCAGTGAGTCATTTATAAAATCCTGATAGAATTCTAAAACCATCTATACCTACTGATGATATTTGCTACTCACCAATGGAGTGAGCAGCAGATCAAGTATATTTGGAAAATACTTATAGCTACTTCCAACTCTCTGTTGACAAGGCTGTATAAGCCTTAACCAGTGGCCTTAGTAGTGTAAACCAAAATAAAATTAAGGTAAATATATAGTGGTCGGGCCTTGTCCTTAGAAATACTAAAAACACGTTCATTTGTGTGAAATAACAGCAACGCAGTCACAATGCAGTGTCAAAGTTGCGAGCAGGCTATCGCGAACATTTACAATTACTGCTGGTGTTCGACAAGCATCTCTCTGTCCCCGATACCTTTTAATCTTCTTTGGGAATACATCCTTCGTAGAAGTGAAACGCCTCAAGGCAATATCTTATTCCGAAATTATTCGTTGGAAATTGGGCTTCATTTCCTCTATGGCGAATAAGATGAAATTGTATAAAGATCAGACCCGTTGTCATGTATGGATGTGAGAGATGGATTTTGACACAAGAGTACGAAAGATTGGTTCTAACATTCGAGAGAAGAATCATGCGTGTGATGATTTGCCAAAACGCGACGCTGATGGCACATAACGAGTTCTGTTCTATCTCGCGATCAGGAATTTAAAGCAAATTTATGATATGTCGTGTACGAAATCCACCAAATGATACAGCAATCTTTGAAGGGAGAGCTGCCTTTCGGTAAGCGAAGAGGTCACTGTCGGTGACGATGGCTCCAGAGCGATCTGGCATCTGTTGATTGCTTGCAACAGTATGAAGAGCAGGTTGCAGTCCTGTGCGGCTTAATACCCGCTAGGCTCCTTTTGTTATCATAAGGGTGGATATCATTACGAAAATTACAATTATAATTAATCACTTATATACTTCATAATTATTAACATAAGTGTTTGTATGAAATAATTTATTTTAAAACCTCAAAACTTTAAAAATCAAATAATTTCCAACTTTATGATTTAATTGTCAGAATTATTAATTGAATCATAAAATGAGTTTTATTGCTATGGGAACAGCTCTGAGATGAAAATAAATTTTAAAGCAATATTTATTTTGAGATGTTTGTGGAAAAATTTATAAAGAAGTTGTTAAGTGTGTTCTATCATCTTTTATCTAATATGTTGGGTAGATGAAATATAATATTTTCAATAGTCGGAAATAAAAAGAATTATTTTTTTTAATTCCATTAATTGAATCTTAACTATTTTATTATTTCAACCCTATCGAAACGTGCTGTATTTTAAAACAATTTACAAAATTTATCGGGTAACCTAGAGTGAACATTTTCCTCGAGTAGAGGCCACTTTTATTTTGGTGGTCATTTGAGGTGGTATGTCCACTGTTTGGACGTCATCTGAGTCTTTCTTCTGTATGTTGACATCTACTAAAATATTCAATAATGGTAGAAGCTCAAGTTACTCGGCTCAAGAAGACCTTCTCGGTCTTCTTGGGAGTGTACATTGTATTAAAGGACCCTAATTACTGATCAATATTCGATATTTGATCCTTCAGAGATTCGATATTTCATAAAACGAATCATTGAATTCTCGACATGCTGGGGGTAAAAATGTTTACCCATCAAGAATCAAACAAGTCAGATCAGAACAGGTTGCAGTATGGAAATCATAACAACATCATACTGCAACCAATTGACAATTTTGTTTTTGGCATTTAAGATAATACCCAACTTGCAATGGCCTGGATTACACAATATAACCAATTATAGTGTGACAGATGTATCATCACACACAGAAGCTGAATCCATCTTTCATTTCCGTTCGTTCTATTTGTTTCTCTACCGGTTTGTAGGAAGTGTCTTAGAATCGTTTTGAACTATATAGATCTTATTTTTTAATATTAACATATGGATTTATATCGTAAGATTTCGATAGCCAATCAACTTCATTTATCGTGAGGGTCCTGGGCATTTCTTCTCACCATAGAACCATTATACGATAGAATTGTTGTGTATGGTAGGTGAGAACGTCCTACCGAGACCTTCAATTAAGATCATATGTTACCATATCACGATATAATTGTATTACCTAGCTGCAAATAAGGAAGGTTAAATGTCTCTACGAGCAAAACATTTTGTACATTTGCTACATTATTAGCCAAAAACATTTTCCTTACCAGTGACGAACTATTCAATTTTCCTTTTCCACAATCTCAATTCAAAGAACAACCAATGCCATCAATTCCTTAATCGAACGACAAACACTATGAACACCACGTCCTAACATACACTATGTTACCGATTAGGAGCTTTTTTCGATATTTGTAAGAACGAGCAAATATTTTTTTTCTCGCCTAAGACTACGGTAACCATGTAACAGATGTATCATCGCACACAGAAGCTGAACCCAATATTCACTCAAAAACGGAGGATAGGACTCTCGGCCTCGGAGAAGGTTGGTTGAAATGGTTTATTTTTTTTCAAGATTCCTTCATTAATAATTTTTAAGGATAACACGTTTTGGCATCACATGCCCAACACACTTTGATACCATACTTAACCGGTTTTAATGGTATATAACTGATAAAACCTAATGAAACCACTTTTGAAGATTTATCACTGTATCGAAGATATTAAGTATTCGAAACATTTCGGTTATCTAAGATGCTTTATCGAACGCCATTTTTAAAGTTCGTGTGTTTTGCTGATCAAGACAAATAAAGCGTTTCGAAAACATTCTGGCTTTATATAAATGATAGGCATTCTTCTTCCACAGCAAATTTGTAAACGTTTGTAGTTTCATTTGTTGTGGTTCGATCCATAGTAATTGAAATGCCGAAGAAAGCTAGGTGATCCTATTCAACAGTTATAAAATACAACGATTGCGAAAACTGCTCAAAACACTTGCATATCAATTTTTTTTACTACCTGTGGCTTTTATACTTGAATCTTTCCTACATAGGAAACTTACAATATGTAATCAAATCTTAAAGGCTTACATAATATAGATCGCTTTAATAAGACTTAACATATGTCAGTTCTTACTATTAATGTGCACTCGGAAAACTCTAAATTACCTAGCTAGACGATCTACTTTTTTTAACGCCTATTTCTAGGCCTATTTAAAAGTACCCTGCGGCTAATTCGTTGGGATGACAAACTATTATTTTTTACTGTACTGATGAATTGTATCGGTAATATTTTCGGGGAGGAGTAAATCACGACGTAGATTTGCATTGCGTACATACCAGAGTGCGTTCATCATTGTTCGAAGAATTCTTGTCTGCATTCTTTCCAGTTTTATTATGTTGAAACCATACGCGGAGCCCCACCGCTGAATACCATATGTCCAGATGGACTTAAGTATCATTTTGTACAGCATGACCTTGCAGTCCAGACTTCACTTTGAGTGTTTTCAAATGAACCTATTTAGTCTGACGCATTATAATCTGATTTGTTGACGTTAAGCTTCAATGTGTATTTTCCACGTGAGTCTTCCATCCAAATGTAGTTTAAGATATTTTAACATGTTCGTGTTGTGGGAGAGTGATTTTATTTAGTCTGACAGGCGAGTTTACGGAGTGTAAATGTAATGTGTGCAGATTGGTTACGCTCATTGGCCTTAATTCTCCATTTTGTAGCCATTTTTCTGTTTTGTCTATAACTGATCCAGTAGGATTCTTGTTGCTATCGTAGGATTTTGATGGACAGCTAGGATTGCAGTATCATTCGCGATCGTCTTCTGTATAAATCAAGTACAGCACTGGCCTAGTACACTACCTTAAGGTACTACGGCATGAATATCATAAAAATCTGTGGGTGCGGTATTCTAATACACCAAAAACTTTCGATTGAGCTTATAGTTTTCCATAATTTTACATTAATTTGTCGGAATTTGTGCTATTATTTTATGTAGTATATAGTCCTTTATGTCACACCTAATCGAAAGCTTGGGCTATATCTGGAAACGCTGCAGAGCAATATTTTTTTGTTCAAGGTCTCTCCTGATTTCACATATACGACTCTGTGAACTTGTTCCACGGTTCCGTGTTCTACTCCAAATCCAAATTGATGATCCGAAATGATTTTTTTCTCGTTCAGAATTGGCTTAAGTTTCTGCAAGAGCATATTTTCCAACAGCTTTAAGAGAGTTGGTAATAAGCTGATTGGGCGATATGTGTTAACTTTTGTTTCATCTTTGCCAGGTTTCGGAATCATTATAATAATTGAAGTTTTTCAGCTTTTTGTATATAGTGACCGGTTTATATTAGAGCGTTGAATATACAAGTTATAAATTTGATACATTTGTCCGGTAGATTTGACAGCATTTTTCCACTTATCAGATCATGTCCGGGTGCTTTTTTTACATCGATGTCATTCTTAAACGGTTGTTTGGCATTACACCACTTGTATTTGATTGACTTACTTTCAGACGTATCTGCAAAATTCATTAGAATTTCTAACTTGCTCGTTAGGTTTTAATACTTCACTATGGTGTTAAGCAAATATATTTGCTTTCCCTACATCACTTCTGGTCCAGCTTCCGTCAGAGAGCCATATTGAAGAGAATGAGATTGTTGGTCGTTTCAGCTTACGTGTAGCTATCCATATTGAGAAATCCATTGCTTATAATTGGAAATATTATATTTTGAGACAATGTTGCAGCTCTTCGGCATTTTTATTTAACAAAGCGTTTATCAGCGTTTTAGTCGCTATATTTAACCTTGATTTAAGAGAAGGTGAACTGTGGAGTTGCCATTACCAGCTTATTGAGCATTTTGTCATTAGTAGTTGTTGAATATTCGGAGGAAGTTTTTTTTTTAATTAGCAGAGTTAATCAGCGGAGCGTTAATCGGCGAAGCGATCTTAGCAGCTTGTTGTAGAGTACTAGTTAGTTGTAGAGGAATATTGAGCGAACACTTCCAGGTTATTGTAGACGCTAAAAGAAACCAATTAGTATGTTGATTCGCCAGGAATCGAGATGGCGCTAGTTTTATATCTTGCGTGTTAAGAGTTATTAGTACCAGAGAGTAATCAGAAGACAAATCGTAGCACATTTCGGTCTTTACTAATGTTCTAGATCATTTGTTACACAAAAGTCTAGTAAATCGAGAATTTTGACCTGTCAGTTGGCCAGTTGGTTCTGTGGTCAAGATATGTCTTTTCATTCTATACATTTTTCTTTCGTAGAAATTAATCTCAAACCCCATTTAATATGCACGTTGTAGCCACCTCCTGATCTTATTTCCTCGATATTGTATTAATTCGCAAAGTGTTCACTCTTCATTGAGTGCCTCTTGACAGATGCTATAGTTGCTTGGGTATGTTCTTTCCTATATTTTTGGAGTTCTTAATGGCTTATTCCTCTGTAATGATTCCACTATGTGATTTCCCGGTAGGATGCTTAGTATCGTTGATACGTACTTCTGGTGTATGCGTTGCGCTAGCCCATTATAAGACTCATATAAGTCTGCATCATTTGTATGATTTTGCATCGTTTATGTTTGCATTAAAAAAATTGAAAGCTTCTACATAAGATATTTTAGGATTTATCCTAGGAGATAATTCACTTTCACTAGTTTGACTTTTGTAAATTTGGTTAAGCTTTTGTTGTTCAGCTCTTTGTACACTACATAAACTCTATAGTTTGAAATATGATTATCTCCACACTTACTACATTTCCTGACCACTGGTTTTTTTTATCCAGGTCGCATTTGCTGGTTTCATGTAGGTTTCCAAATATAACACTCACAGCTGGAAGTTTCCATTAATCTTGAATGGCCTTATTCTTGGCAGTTAGTACATTGTAAGATAGATTTACGCTTGTGTGATTCTTCCACTATGATTTTTCGATACATTAAATATCTAATATTGTAGATCGAATGATGGTTCTTAGATTTTATTGGCTCTGGTTCGAACTGAACTTTAACCAAAGGTTGTGGTTTTCTCTCGCGATTTATAATATTACAACTCGTTCAAAGAATCATTTTCACTTTCTAATACCTTAGCCTAACCTATTGACACTCCTGTTTCTTAATCTGATTCTTTATAGATATAGAATGTTCCTGGAATTTTCACGTTTTGAACCAGACATTTTTTTTTACTAAAACTTTGGTTTTGTTTCGAGAGCAACAAAAACTGACTTCATGCACACACAAGTCTCTAGTTAAACTGAGGTGCTATAACCAATTTACTATTCAAAGAAATATAACATTAAGTGTGTTATAGTAAATGTTAACGTCCCAAGTCAATCGATAGAGCTTTTTCTTATATACATACCACTAAGAACCTAATAATAATTACAAAATGTCTTAAGTTAAGTATAAAACGAATTTAACAAGATTGTGCTGTCTTTTATACATATTTATACCAAAATTGACGTAAATACAACTTGTAAGTTATTAAAATTGTAATCAACAAACTAAACGAATATAATTTTCTTTCAATTTCCCAAAGGACATCTCTCTCAATTTATATTTATATTCTGTTGTTTAGAAAATATGTAAGAGAACGGGAAACTAATAAAACTTTTACCGTCTAACAAAATCAACAAAAAAACCTAACCTTACATTATTGTTCTTCGTTTATGGAATGGTATAATAATATATTCCCAATCCTTGGTACTTTTATTGGTTTCTCGATAAACATATAGTTTTTTGTTATGTATCCTGCAGCATAGCATAAATATTGAAAACTTTTCACAATGTTATATTATGAACAGGATCTCTACTATGTACAATTTAAATTCAATTACTTACATCATAATTATGTTAAGGTTTCGCTTGGTCCAACTCGACGATAAACAAATATGTAAGGGAAGGGCTTCGTTATAGCGCAAACATTGTTGTGAAAATTTAAACAAATTAATTAAACAGCATCCTGTACTCCGGCAGGAGTTCATAAGTTATTCATTATTTGTTTTGCATGCACAAAGAGGGCATAATTAAAGATCGGGAAAAATCGGATTGAAAGCAAACTCCATGCAATTCATACACCATACAAACCAATAAGGCAAATCTGTTGAAATAACAATTCATGAAGTCATTGGACGGACCAAATTGTTTTTTTTTGCTCTCTTGTAAGAGAGCGACTCTTACAAGCTTCAAGAGGATATTGACAAGATTTGTTCCTGGGTGTGAAATGAACCATTTAAAACTCAATATTCAAAAATGCAAGATAATGTCATATCATAGGTAAACATGTTCAATAATTGCCAATTATAATATCATTAATTGAACGCGTCACCACAACCAAAGATCTAGGTGTACATTTGTCAGTGATATTTCATTCTCCAGACACATCGATCAGAGTATATCGATCTTTCTTCATCGCTGGACCACCGAGATTCACTTTTTGCACTATACTTTGCATACGTAAGATCTCAGTTTGAATATGCAGTAGCAATTTGGTGCCCCCATAACGCTAACCACATTAATAGAATTGAGGGTGTACAAAAGCTAGTCTACTCTTTGAAAAAAACAAACTGGAACTACAACTACAATTGACCATTCCATGAGAACCTGCCCCTCCTTTCACTATACACTGTACGCTGTAAACCATATAATATTGCAACTTTGGTAAGTCGTAGTCAACAACATTGTGCATGTTTTTTGGGAAATATACTTTTGGGCCATGTAGACTCTACGTGCCAAGTAGAAATTTTCGTCTCCACAAGTTGTTAAAATTTGAAAAACATCGTACAAATTACGGCGAAAATGAACCAATCAATATGATATGATGACCAAATTTTTTACCGATGTTGAGCACCTATTCGAGTTTAGACTGTCTAAAGGACAGTTTAATATCAAATTAAAACAACAATTATAATTTTATAGACTTAATTTTTAATTTTTATTTTGCTTTTCTTAAAAAAATCTTTTCTATCATTAAATCTTAAATTTTTTTATCTGAAATCCTAAATGTATTTGATTGTACATATTGATTTCTTTAAATTAAAAATAAATAAGGCCGGTGGTTTCGATCTGATGACGTCATTGATTTATTGTGTGATCGAAAAGATCATCTCCATCTCAACAGGCATATGCGACCGATATTTTCGTTTCTATATATGTTGTGAGGCTACGTTGCAACAGTTCTAGCGAATTACAGAGTTTGAATCGAAAATCTTTTTCGATTATTTTGTTTTTACTTTACTATTGTGACGTGACTATTCGTCGTATTTGTGAACGCCACAGATGCAGTACTAAATTAGTAATAGATTCTATAGTTTAGATTTGGGATGGGCACGAAACTTTAGCTATCCCAATATTTTGAGAATGGTTCAAAAATTGAGTCTGGCACCTCCGCTGTCCAAACCTGCATCTTTACCTATTTTACAATTTTTTCTATGAAACTATTATACTTTTCAGCATTTTGATAAGATTGAATATGTTGGTGTTCTACTGGACAATTTGATGCATACTTACTTGGAAAATTGTGTAGTTGGGTAATAATAATAAACTAAAGTTAAGTTAATTTTATAAATATAAATCAAAAATCCTGAAGCCTCATGAGACTTCCTACTAACTTGGTCCCAGATTATATATGATTAGATTTTATCGACTCGGCATAGTGAGATTCATGGTCAACAGATACTTTTCTGTACCGACAGGTTTCACTCAAATCTGGACTATGAAAACCGTGAAAAACAACACAGTACCTTCTGTACTTAATTTAAATTGTATATTCTGAAGTCCAAGGCAAACTCTAGTTTTCGATGCCCTTTCGTTTTCACCAAAATATACTTTTAATTCCTCCCTGGAATTCGTTGCGAGCTTAACCGTAGACCATCTTCTTTGTTTCATGTCAACCTATAGTACCAAAAATGAAGATAGATCGACCCAGAAATTTTGCTCTCCAACAAGAAATCATACACATGATCATTCAAATCACCAATTGTAATATGATGTTGAAAATACCTTTTGCTACAATTTAATTAAAACTCGGAACCCAATTTTATAGTATCCTAACCGTACAGTGCCTAACAAAACCACAATTGATCGTTTACATGCGAATTTTTGACAGTACGGAACGACAGCAGATAGACTCCATACTGTAAGACAATGGACGTCTCGTAACGCTGAAAATGTGGCTCTGGTGCGTGATAGTGTTGCAGTCTCCAGAAACATCAATTCGGAGACGTGGTTCTCAGTTACACATTTCTGCACGCAGTTTAAGGCGAATTTTGAAAAATGATTTGAAAATGTTCCCGTACAAAATTCAATTAGTTCAAAAATTGCTACCAAATGATCCTGATCAACGAGTTGAGTACAGTGATGCAATCCTAAGGCTATATGGTGAAATTAAAGAATTTCCGTCTTAATTGATAATGAACGATGAAACCCATTTTTATCTCAATGACCACGTCAAAAAAAAGAACAGTCGGTTTTGGAGAACACAGAATCCTCAATTAATTCATTAAATATCATTGCATCTACTTAAAACAACTGTATGGTTCTCATGCTGGAAAAATCACGGGTCCCTATTTTTTTGAAAATGACCAAGACATGATAATTTTCTTGTGTCTGAAAGGACTAGAGGATATGTGGTTTCAACAAGATGGAGCCACATCACATACAGGCAATTCAATTATTGAATGAGGTTTTTCCACGAAGACTATAGGTTTAGAATGGCAAGCCAGATCTCCAGATTTAGAAGCACCAGACTTTTTCTTAAATTTCTTTTTCTTAAATTGAAATTTAGCCTGAGATGTTACAGGATGTCATGAAAAATGCCTTAAAATGCGCCAATTCGTTTCAAATTTTTTTTTGCAAATTTTTACCCTTCTTCGGTTTTCAACATGAACGTGCCACAAGTTATCTAAAATGCAACGTTTTGATTGAAAGATTTCATCGAACATTAAAAGGCAAAATAACAATTGTGTCTTGAGAATCCCGAATAGACAATGATTTTGCCAAAGTGTTGGCAGTTAACAAACTTTCTTTGAGTAAGTATTGCAAATATCTGAAGAGGACACTTAGTTTTTCATCGTAACATTCCAGAGCTTAAAGGTTTGCATAAAAGTTAGAATAAAATCAAAATAGAGAGTACAAAAAAAATTGTCTTGGCCAGATGGAATGAAGATCTGAAGGTTCTCTGCATATATCACAGATTTAGTAAATCAAAGTTTGAGAGACTCATGGAAAATAGCAGCAGTAGTTCCATTTCTACACATTACGAGGCCAACCACACAAGAACAGGTCAATTAATATACTTCCACTATATCATACTCCACTGAAATGAAACACCATCCAGTTGGTTGGTACTGTTGATATTAAAAAATCAACAATCTGGATTAAGATAACTGTAGTCTAATGAAACTGCTTGTTTGATAGTTGGAAAACTCAAATTACGTTTAATTTTGAACGGGCGTTTGAGACCACAGATAGGGGAGTTTACAAACATCATGGTAACTAACTAAAGTGATTTAGCAATTTATAACATTGGAATAGCTCAATTCAACAAAGGGAGAGTTGCTCATTATAAGGTTAAAAAATTGTACATTAATTATTTTTTCAGCATTAACACTTTCAGAAGCAGTGCAAAAAGAACAAACATCTCGAAAATTTATAATACGAAAATAGTTCTTGTTCCTTGTGGTATTTTGTCTTATCTTTTCTTTGTTAAAGTAAGCTTGAGATATTTGGTCTACTTCGTTGTCTGTATAATGTGGTAGTTAATGCAAATAGTCTGTGTAAAAAGAGAATGCTTATGTATTACCTCATTTCCTCTATGGCATTTTCTCTATGGTTATGTTAAAATACGTCCATGTATGTTGCAAGATAATATGACTGTTCTTTAATGTTTTAATCCTTGCACTCGTTTTATTTTCGAAATTAGGACCTTTGACCATTTTACCCTATAATAGAATAAGAAACTACTCAAAACTAAAGAACCAGATAAGCTATACAAAAAGTTTAGCCAGTTGCACTACATCAATCTTCGTTTGTTCTCTGCTCAAAATTCTTGTAGGTCTCTAAATTTCCGGGAAGTGCCGGCTTCGAATCCCGATTCGGGGCATTTGCAAAATGGGTTTTTCACCTTCGATCGTTTGGGCGGTGCGATCGGTGGTATAAAATGAACATATCTGGATCCTCTTTTGTGTTTAGAATCCATGGGCTAACCTACTGGAAGTAGTACATGGAGCTATGCACTGCGCAGATAGTTTTACAAAAACTCAGACCTATACATAGAGTGGTATCACAAAGGACCAACCTCAGGTCTTAGTGTGCGATAGCAGCCACAACAACCTAATCTATAACCTTGCTTCCATGCTGCTCAATGAGCTTGTACTCAAAATTAGATGTTTGTACATGGCGTTGTTTTATTCAGTAAACAGTTTAAGATATTTGTATGCCTAATGGAAGTTATAATTTGTACATGTTGCTTCTATATATGCGTTTCCTTCTTAATAAAAATTATAAGCAATAAGTGTTGTTCCACATATTAGTAATGGATTGTTCGTCAATTTTAGTTATCCTGAAATATTCTCAAATTACGATTGTCTCATGAAATTCAGAATGGATTTAAGCAAAAGATTTTGAATGCAGATATAGTAAAACACAGATTAGAGATATGCTGTGACACGGCTACGTTTTAGGTGGTCCATGTGAGATGTCTCATTTAGCACAACTTTTTCGACTATTTTGCCGAGGTGTTGTCTTCCAATTCTGCAATTGTATTTCGTTAGTGAACATAGACAAAAGAAAACACACAGTATGGCATGCGATTTGACAAAAAGATGCACTCGAAAAAACACCCATTATGTCCAGATGGTGAAAAGCTTCATTATATTGAGCACAAGTTCAACCTAGCCAATGAGATAACTTCAAACTGGGTAGCCAGATGAACTTCGAACTTAATACAAAATTGTGAAATCATCATTTTCTGATTATTCGATTAGAATCTTGAAAAGATGTCCAATGAAGAGTTTTATACTCTGTATTGCCAATACCCAAAATATATTTCTCTAGTACATTCATAATATTGTTAGACATGCATTTTAAAGTTCCAAATAAAAGGACTATTATTAGGTGTGCTCCTTGATAAAGTATTAACTTCGATGTAAACAGAACCTACTGCCTAAATAATAAAAACCAATTCAAAATAAACATTTTAATATCGCCTATAAAGGAGCAGAACGATTATCCTCTTCAAACGAATGGTCGTTTTCACAATTTTAGACGAATTATTTACAACAAACTAATGTTAAAGGTAACTTGATTTAGTCCAACTTTTAAAGAAAACTTACTGACGATTATTTTAGACCAATTAACTAAAACAAATGGTATAATCAACATTTTTATTTAGATTAATTATTTTTGACCAACTGCTTATAGATCAATTGTTTGAGACCAGTTGATTTAGACAAATACCATTAGAAAATATACATTTAAACCAATAGTTATGTATATACAGGGTGTTCCGAAAGTGATTGACACGAAAAGTACGGTTAGATTCTTTGATCAAAGGGAAGGCAACTTTTCTTTTACCACTACACTGTGAGGTCCACCTATAGATCGATATATTGATTCAACTTTAATACAAGGTGCTTCGTTGGAAGGCGCCTCTGCCCGCGCCTATAACTTGATAGGGGGGCTTCACAGTACGAAGTGGTAAAATTAAAGTCATCTTCGCTGTGATCAAGGAATCCAACCGTTAGAATTTACTCAATATTAGATAAATTATTTAACACTAAGTAAGATTAAAGGTAAATAATTGCCATCAAGGTACTTTTTAGACCAATTAACTAAGACAAATGGTATAAACAACATTTTGTTTAGATTAATGATTTTTGACCGATTGTTTGTAGATCAATTGTTTAAGACCAGTTGATTTTTACAAATAGCATTAGAAAATATATTTAAGACCAATAGTTATATATAATAGACTAATACAGTTACTCAATATTAGACGAATTATTTAAAACAAAGTAAAGTAAATTAGTTTTAGTCCAACTATTTAAGAAAAATTACTGTTAGATTAATTCTCTTTGAGACAGTTTTTAGACTAATTAACTAAGACAAATGGTATAAATAATATTTTTTTAGCTTATTGATTTTTATCAATTGGTGGTAGATTGAATGTTTACAACCTGTCATATAGGTAAAAAGATTCCAAAAATTGCTTTTTAGACAGTTTATTACACACAAATTGCCCATGACTCACAGATGGCGAATCATTCGGCTAATAAATAATAAAAAACAAATTGTATAAATTACAGGTGTCATAAACTGGGTTAAAGTGATCTTCGATAAAATGCAACTTAATGCAAAATCATTACAAATTTTAAAATGAAAATTTGTATTTTGCTTAAAATTATTTCTACTCAATAAACAATAAACCAATTAAATATGGTTTCGAACATACACACACGAACAGTTTTCGCACCAAATGAAATATATAAAACGATTGTGAAAATTTTAATTTTCATTAAAATAATACGACGTAAAATTTATCCAACTGACTGTCCATAATGCTTATTATTTTAGCATGTATACATTGTACATGTTTGTTGACACGAAAATATGCATATATATTATGTCAATAATTTCATTATACACGTCATATGTGTTATATAATACATATTTGTGTGTATATGTACATTGTACATGGTATATATGGTATGTATAAAACCGAATCGAAAAGGCGTGACATAAATATTTCACATACTCGTTTTTAGTCACTACATCACAACTATATCGTTTTACGATCTATCGACGGTAAACTATACATTTCGTATAATAATATGTAATCTAGTTCAAATAAAGGTACATCATTATCAATTTATTAATTTTTGTTTTTCTTTGTAAATAATTTCGAAAAGCTAGGAAAAAGAGAAAGCTCCTTTCTACTTTTTTGAAAACACCACCTATACCAAAACATATTAGATTTCACATAATTTAGCCAAACACGAACACTATATATATAATATATAATATGGTGCTTTACGTAACGAGTTAAACGATTATGTGTTCTACTGTCGCATGCGATTGGTCTTATATATAAGGGGGAGGTGAACTTTGCCTCCTTGTTTGCTATGTAATTTATAAATTTGGCTTTTTGTTGTCGGGACATAATATTTCGACATTATGTGTGGCTCAAAAATTTATTTGTTTTAACTTTAAACGTTTCAAAAAGTAATTTATAATGATTTAATATGACGTCACTCAAATATTTAAAAGTTTCATCGTTTATACTAGTAAATATGGGTGAAATAGGTCGAATAATCGATTTGGTGCTTATTTATAAAGTTGAACACTATTGCCACCTAAAATTAGAAGTGGGCGTTCAAAATAATAAGAAGTGACTCATTCGGTTTCAGAACTCACAAGGCGGTTTAAAAGCGGCTAACTGAAACTGGGTCAAACTTTGATGACGTAATCAGCTCTAATACATAGCCTACACCGACCAGATCATTCAAGTTGCTTAATCAGAAGATTTTGGCGTTTCAGGATACCATACCACAATATGGGTATAGCAAGTTAGTGGTTTTCAATAAACTACAATTAGTAGGTCGTCTTAAACAATTAGTATATATCAGATTCTGCATTGAGAAGCCATATTCGAATTAAAACGCAATCTATAATATTTCTTTACTCAGGCTCGATTAGTTTATTGTGACATCTCTTTCCACTCTCAGCTTTACTATTACTGCATTACATAGCTTTATACGCTATCAGGTAGTTATTTCATCCCTGACTTTGCTTTCAATAATTTAAGTATATCCAAATTTTCAAGATATTTGGATTCAGGAAAGGATGTTAAGAATATACAGTCCGATTAAGAATAATAAAGAAGACCTTGATATATTGTCCTATCTTAAATAATGACTGATTCAAATTATACTTTAAACTCATCGCCTTTCAGAATGTGTGATTGTGGCGTTTACAACAAACTATTAATTAATCATTACAAATACAATAAACCACAACAGAAAACTAACAAAAATCAAAAACATTTCGTTTCAAGTATGTGTAATTCGCTAGAACTGTTATAGTGCGAATGGTCATTTTCACAATTTTAGACGAATTATTTACAAAACACTAATGTTAAAGGTAAATTGTTTTAGTCCAACTTTTAAGAAAACTTTCTGTTGGATTACTGACTATTTTTTTAGACCAATTAACTAAGACAAATGGTATAAACAACATTTTTATTTAGATTTTGTTTTAAACAAATGATTATAGATCAATTGTTTATGTCCAGTTGGTTTAGAGTTTAGACAATTGCCATTAGAAAATAAACATTTAGACCAATAGTTATGTATAAACAGGGTGTCCCGAAAGTGATTGGCATTAATGGTACGGTTGGATTCCTTGATCAAAGCGAAGACAACTTTTCTTTTAACACTTCGCATTGTGAAGCCCCGCTATCTATTACCCTGTATATTAACCAAACCGATTTACTTAATATTAGATGAATTATTTAATACAAAGTAAGATTAAAGGTAAATGGTCTTAGTTACTCGTTAAAAGTTACTTTTGGATTAATTGTATTCAAGGTAATATTGTAATTTTGACCATTTAACTAAGGTAAATGGTATAAACAATATTTTGTTTAGATTAATGATTTTTGACCGATTGTTTGTAGATCAATTTTTTAAGATCAGTTTATTTAGAAAAAAAGCATTAGAAAATATATTTTAGACCAATAGTTATATATAATAGACTAATAAATTTACTCAATATTAGATGAATTATTCAAAACAAAGTGAGGTAAATTAGTTTTAGTCCAACTATTTAAGAAAAATTACTTTTAGATTAATTCTCTTTGAGGCAGTTTTTAGACTAATTAACTAAGACAAATGGTATAAACAATATTTTTTTAGCCTACTGATTTTGACCAATTGGTGGTAGATTGAATGTTTACAACCTCTTGATATACGTAAAATGATTCCAGAAATTGCTTTTTATTCAGTTTATTACACACAAATTGTCAATGAGTAGTAGATGGCGTTTCGTTCGGCTAATAAGGAATACAAATTGTAATTACAAATACAATGAACCACAACAGAAAACTAACAAAAATCGAAAACATTTCGATTCAAATATGTGTAATTCGCTAAAACTGTTATAACACGACTCACAACATATATATACGAACACAATGCAACATACATATATATACGAACCAATGCAATATATGACAAAATACATTCAGTAATATTATGTTGTCTTCAATCAGATCGAAACATACTCAGGCTCCAGCGAAACAAAATACCAGATTCAAAACAAGACCACTTTTTACTTTACATAACGTTCTAAGGAAAAAGTAACGAGGATGCAACTCCCTCAAGCGATCATCTTTTCTTTTGTGAGTTCCTTGCGACCATGGCTTTACTGCCCACCTACCAATAGAAAAAAGGGTGAACATTCAGTTCGACATATAGTTAACTCTCCAAATATCAAGAATTTCTGTGTAAATCTCTGATCTTTGTGAATTTCCCACAGCGGTTTATCAATGGACACTTCCGAAGCTTCTATTTGAAGATCAGAAAATCCCTCAGGCCATGTATTTAGTACTGCATCAATATTGATGCAACATTTCTATTCTGGTCTTGAAAGTATTCTATCGAGGTATTTAAGGTATTGTGCTACCCGCTAACTCCTTTGATTTTTAAGTCGCTATGAAGATGAAGTCCACCATCTCCTTTTTACATATTCATCTAATACAATCCATATCAGTTATGAGAAAATATAGCTTTGTTTACCACCCATCATTCCCCGAATGTTGCAAATTTGATGGAATCTTATCAAACCTAATACAAAAGTACATCCAATCCTAATAAAACAGAAATTGTATCATACCGTCAGTAATAGTGCTCCAAAGTTCTTCCACTTCGACGACAATGCTACAGCTTGTGTATTGACAGTCACAGTTGCGTGTCTTTCAAAAGTAGAACTTGTCATATCTAAACTTGTTACATGTACTAGTCATGTCTAATCATTATTAGACTTGTATAGTCACCGGTGGTCAACAATTCACTACAGTTATGGAAGTCCTCTTAGGACTGGTCCCATTTAACTGGTAAATTAAAAGGAACATACTTATACTGCATTGACGGCCAGAATATACGTTTTTGGTGTTTGTCTATATCTAAGTTCCTGAGGGTTTAATACCACTGTATAGTGTCTCTAGCCAAAGGACTCAAACATTATTCCAACGATTTATGCAAGAATTTACATCCTATCATACATTTAGATCTGAACGTAGCGGTGTAGTTGGTTAAACATTTATTGACTTCAGTGCAAATCATATCAACTTAATTCGTCTGGGTGGTATAGTCACAGACAATTGTATAACTTCATCGATTTAGATGTTGGATATAATGCCATCGCACAATATGTACAAAACACCATCTTACACAGATTCGCACAGACATATAGCATATCGGGTAGTTCAGCATAAAACATTATACTGTCACACTACGGTCACCAAAGATCAGTGTGTGAAATCGGCGAAAAGTGTAAACAACTTGTTGTGACGGGAGTGCAGTGTTGGAGGTTCATCTGAGATTAATGTAAAATTTATTTATTGTTTTTTATATTTGCAATAATTTTAGAGCTCAAACGTATCTTTTGCAGTACGCTTATTTACGTACTACTTTACCTCATTACAGTTAAATTGAGGACGTGTAAGTCCGATTTATGTGGAATTATCTACACATTGTTTATTTGTATTCTGACATGGAAGATGGAGTGGCCTATGAATTCTGCACTCCAACAGGGGATTATCGGTAATCAGATTCACACCATCGATCCCAAATCCTTAATGTAACAAATACAGTAATCCCTTAGACGACGAAATACGACAAGTGTTAAAATCGAAAAATTCTGTTAACGTATACGATCGCAAGATCAAAACGTTACATACTTCAGACGTTACATACATAGAAAACCAAGAATCTCAGTAATCATCGATAAAAAAAGCACCTTTAGCGCTAGCAAATAATCACATTTGATATACTTTCGTTAATTAAAGTGCAGACAGTGAGGGGGCGGTATCTATAGACAGCCAATCCTACATAATATCAGTCATACGAGCTACAAAACTACTAAAATCACTCATGAATAATTTTGTCGTCATAACTGCCCAAATAAAACAACCATCTGCTGTAATCGAGAAAATTTAAAATAATAATTTGTGTTAAATAATAGATGGCGATAATAGTCGTTATGAAGAAAAGAAATAAAATATGGATATATAGTTTTAGAAAAGGAGGAAGTCAAGTTAACCGTCGATGAGTAAAGACGCGAAATAAAAGTAAAATTAAACTAAATAATAAAAAATAGTGTTTCATTATAAAGTTTTTGGATCTTCTTCGACTCTGCACATCAATCGTGCGAAGCATAAATTTGACGCTATGGGTTCTGTTATCGATAAACCAAAGCTTGACTGAACGAAAACTCTTCGCACACCAAAATATGAGGTACAGTGCGAGAGATAATCTTGTGTTCATCGATTGGTTCTTATAAAGCGCTGTCCAACTGATGAAAATGATTATCAAAAATCATCTTCAGGCGTTTTCACGTTGAATAGGACGGTGATTTCCCAAACAGGAGAAAAAAAAGAAAACTTGATTTTTTACCTTCATAGTTTTAGATGTACTGGTTACTGACTACGTATTGAAAATCGGTACGATCTAATGTCTTGGAGAACCCGACCTCATGTTTCCATCGACCATGTAGATGATCTTATGACGATAGAATCTGCTTTGGAATCATTATCACTGTTAGACGTGTAAATTACATGATGTAAATTACACAAACGTTATTAACATAAAGTTTTTATTTACATTATATATGTAAAAAACGTAAAATATGATTTAATGTAGAAAATTGACGCGCCATCTCTTATGTAATCTAATTGTAATTAAAGCACCATCTGTGAAAAATTCTTCTTACTATTTTACGAATAGAATTTATGAAATAATTAACTGTGTACAGTTTTTTTCCACTACACACTGAATGTCAAAATAATTTTTGATTTAGTTTAAAATTATTGCAGGTTAATTTCGTTAAAAAATCATCGAATCGTTACTGGCTCGGGAGAAGGTGAAGAAATCGCTTTCCGTATAATAACGTGGACCTGAAAACTAGCTGAGTTTGCAAATATGCATTTATGTTAATGAATAATGAGCAAATCGAACGTTGGTAAATTTTTGACATTTTAAAATAGATGGCACTGTAATTATGTAACTAACGCTGTTTTTTTCAATTAACGCTGTTATTGTCGCAGTTGACAGTACTCTTTATTTTTACATAAGTCGGGCTGAATTCTCCCAGTCCTGCAATTAAAGTCACTAATCATCAATGTCAGACACGCCCTGGTAACTCCAGTAGAATTGTATGATTAATAGTTTCGGGAATAATCATAACGACATAATTATAACTGAAAGAACAATTAGAACTGTCGATTAATTTATGAAACGCTCAAATTTCATAGTTATGGACCATAATTATAAATAGTTATTTATCGACATATGGGCGTTTGGACATAAATAATTTCGATAATTAAAAGTCTAAAATTATATTTAGGTGTTGCGACAAAATATATAATTAAATTTTTCGATTAATTGATTATTATGACCAAATCGACACGTATACAATTTTCACAAATATTAAGTTTCACCTGTTGTTGTGTGTAGGTGCCCCAAATTATTACAAATTTCTGTTCGTCAGATATTTTTAGATATATATATGATATTGAACCGACAAAAATAATGTCAATTGAATTTTGAATAAAAGTCATTTGTAATTACATTATCCAAGAATGAACAAGCACATTTTGGGGCACGATTTGGCGAATCATAAATACATCGTTCGTGTATGTACATACAGTACATATACGAATATAGATATGAGCGCGCTATCGATTTTCCCATCAAACTCAGATATGTATACAAACATGCGAGTGTATTATGATTAATAATTGACAAGGATAATATTTACATTGTGCCATATGTAAAACAACATATATCCATTTATCTATATACATACTCGTACACCTTTATGTTGGTAGAAATTCATTAACATAATTGATTACCAGCGAATGTGATACAGGTATATACATAAAATCCCATTTTAATTAACCGAATATTATTGAGTTTTATATATGGTGTGCCCCAATTTGGCAACCACACCAAGTACACCTGAAAATGCTATTTTAAAGCTCCTAATACTGTACACATGTTATGTATATACCTAACCATACCCCAACTACATATAAAAACAATTAAAGGTGCTTCAATTTTATTATACCGAAGCGATTTTTTGTTGCGGCAGTGATGTTATCCTAACCCAAATCAAATTTCCGCCCAACAACAATGGGCTGCTATTCAACAGTTTTAGTACAGTATGTGTGTGTGAGAATTTATACGTTCATTATTTATGATAATTTGAGATTAGTGAAAAGGATAGAAATTAATTTTGGGGTATGTATGTAGAGCTTTATGTGATACAATATAAATTGTGTTGGACGTTTACTATCGCACAGAAGATCCGTATCGATTTAAAGAGTTATAGTTATGCAAAGCTAGATGAATCGATGGATTAGGGTTAATTCTAATGGTTAGGTACGCTTCCCAAATACACTCATTATTTCCTCAGGGATTTAATCACACCCAAAGATATTGCAGCCGGGATCCGAGATGTGTAAAATGATCAGGCAAACATATTACCCAGGCATGTACTATAGGGAGAGATGTGCCAGCTAAGTGTATAAATTGTAAGGGTCAACATCCGGCCAATTATCGAGGCTGTGAGGTTGCTAAACAACTACAAAAATTAAGAGATACATCACGAAAACTACCACAAAATCATGAAATTCGAAGGATTCAAACCTCAAATCAGATGGATCAAAATCCACAACCAAGCAACGCAGGGCAAAGAAGAACATTTGCTCAGGTAGTGAAAGGCTCAGGTTCAACCAAAAGTATGGGCTCTGAAAACATTATGATCAGCATTGAAGCTATTACAAAGCGACTAGATGACCAAAGTAATCTGACCAACATGATCTTTGATCAACTCAAGAAAATGCAACTCCCACAACGCAATCCGATAAAAAATGTTAAGTAAGAACTCAACTTTCAGAATAGCAATCTGGAATGCGAATGGGCTTATGCAACACATTCCAGAAATAGAAATATTTTTAAATACAAAGAAAATCGACATTTTCCTAATATCCGAAAGCCATTTTGTTAAATCTTCATTTGTTAAAATCCGGGGTTATATCTTATATCATTCCATCCATCCAGCGGAAAGAGCAAGAGGTGGCTCGGCATTACTAATAAAAGAAAATATAAAACACTATGTAGAAACAAAAATCGAAGAAGAATCAATGCAAGTCACTACTGTAAGGATTCACATTAAACACAGACAGCTTACTGTCTCTGCAATATACTGTCCTTCCCGGCATAACTATAAAAGGAAGGACTACATTAAACTATTTAAATCCCTAGGACGTGATTTTATTATTGGAGGTGACTTTAATGCGAAAAACACCTATTGGGGATCTAGACTTACGACGTCAAAGGGTAAAGAATTGCTTCAAGCAGGTCAGACATCAAAATGGGAATTTTACTCTGGTGGTTCCCCAACATACTGGCCAAGTGACGAAGCTAAGATACCGGACCTAATAGACTTTTACGTAGCAAGAGGTATATCTCAGAACTACATTCACATTGAAAACAGCAACTCTCTAGTATCAGATCACTCACCGGTTATCATGACAGTAAGTGAAATGGTTATTCAAAGGGAAAGTGCACCCAGATTTACAAATTAAAAAACAAACTGGGATCTCTTTCGTAAATTAATGGAGGAGAAAATCAATCTCCAGGTACCGATAAGAAATTCTCGACAGTTGGAAAACGAATTGGAACAACTCAATGAAGTAATTCACTATGCTGCGTTGGAAAGTACCCCCACTTTACAAAATAAGAAGACGCTAAACGTATCCTACCCAATGGAAGTTAGAGAGTTGTCAGAGAAAAGCGACGGGCTCGTAAAACCTGGCAAATTAATCGAGCACCAGAGAATAAAACAATTCTTAACAATCTATGTAACAGTCTTAAATCTCTTCTTAAAGAAGTTAAAAATGAAACAATCAACAGATATTTAGTTAGCCTAACTGATGAAAAAAATTCTGATTATTCACTGTGGAAGGCGACGAAGGGACTTAAAAGACCAAAAATTCAAGTACCTCCACTTAAAAATGATGATGGGACCTGGGCAAGAGGTCACAAAGAGAAGGCTGATTTGTTTGCGGAGTATCTCCAGGAAACCTTCCAACCGCTACCAAGACAAACTGCCAATGAAAATATAATGCCAATTCACAAGCTGGATGAGTTTGATATACAACCAGTAACTCTCAAAGAACTAAAAGAAGAAGTGAAAAGTAACATGAATATTAAGAAAGCCCCAGGGTATAACCGGATTACTTGCCAAATTATCAAAGCTCTACCAGACAAAGGATTTCGTAAGCTATTACACATAATCAATGCAACCTTTCGGTTAAAATATGTTCCGCATCAATGGAAAGTAGCAGAAGTAATCATGATACCGAAACCTGATAAACCACCTAACGATAAAAAATCATACAGGCCAATTTCTCTGCTGCCAATTATGTCAAAACTTTTTGAAAAATTATTACTAAAGCGACTTAAACCAATAATTGATGACCGACAACTAATTCCTCCACATCAATTTGGATTCAGAGAAAAGCATTCTACAATTGAACAGGTGAATAGAATAACAAATATAATTGAAAGAACGTTAGAACATAAAAAAGTATGCTCAAGCATATTCCTGGACGTCGCGCAAGCATTCGATAAAGTTTGGCACAGTGGTCTTGAATACAAACTGCATAGAGATCTGCCGAGGCAATTCTACGCCATTCTAAGATCTTATTTATCCAATAGACATTTTCGAGTGAAATATGAGGATGAATACTCTGAACTAAAGAAAATCTCTGCCGGTGTCCCGCAGGGGAGTGTATTAGGGCCAATCCTGTATTTACTATATACAAGAGACATACCAACCACAAATGAAGGAACCATAGCCACCTTTGCAGATGACACAGCAATTATGGCAATTGGAAGTAATGTCGCCGATGCAACGAGCAAACTCCAGAGAATGACCAATGTGGTTTATAACTATGGACAAAGCGTTGGCGAATCAAGCTTAATGAGACAAAATCCACACATATTAACTTTTCATATCAAAAGGCTTACCATCTACCTATCGAAATTAACTCGCGACACGTGCCATATGCAAATACAGCTAAATATCTGGGCATGACCCTCGACGCCAAGCTCAAGTGGAGAGAGCATGTCAAAAAGAAAAAAGAAGAACTTAACATAAAGTTCAGAAAAATGTATTGGCTCATAGGTAGAGACTCTCAGCTTACAATTCATAATAAGCTGCTGCTATATCGGCAAATTCTGAAACCGATATGGACCTACGGTAGACAACTCTGGGGATGTACCAAGCAAACAAACGCCAAAATGATACAGACGTTTCAAAACAAGGTTCTTCGTAGCATCGTCAATGCTCCGTGGTACATACGAAATGAAGACCTTCACAGGGACCTTCGGATGGAATACATCAAAGATGAAATAAAAAAGAATGCCGCAAAACATGAAATAAGGCTCCAGCAACATGGAAACCCCTATATTCGTCATATGATAGATAACCCTATTGTTGAAAGAAGACTCCAAAGAACCGAGGCCACCTAGTGAACTTACCAAATTAAAATTAGTAAATAGGTTTAATTAATTATGGGACTAACCAGTGGGTTACATCCCAACAAAAGTGAATTGTAATAGAAACATAAAAATTTGTATTTGAAAGAAAAATTGCTAGATGAGCGCAGTCTCAGTCGTAATAAAATAAAGCAAAAAACAAAAAAATATTTCCTCAGCCACAAAACTACTCATAATTGTATTCGGAATTGGCCTGAACGGATTGATGCCATTACGGAATTCCCAGCTCCCAAACCTTTTGGGTAGATTAAGCAATTTATCACACTTGATGCCAGCTCTACTACAGAAGCCCAAGTTGCCAAAAAAAATTTCTGGCCAGATGAATGCCATCATCTTTGTAAGTAAAGGGTGGGGCAAAAGTCCCGCTACCATTTTGATTGCTTTAGTTATAAAGTATATGTTTGGTTTTCATAAACAGTTTATTTGGTCTTTACATTTTTTTTCGTTATGATTGGAAAACTATATCGGCTATATGAGACCACGATTCATTATGCAACTTTCAGCTCTTTTTATAGCATTTTGCATGACGTCCTCAGGCACTTTGAGATGAAAACGGGCTTCATCACTCATTATCAATTTAGACGAAAAATCTTAAATTTCACCAGACAGCCTTATAGGATTCTATTACTGTACTCACCTGGTTGATCAGATCACTCGGTAGCAATTTTTGGGCTAATTGAATTTTGTACGAGAATATTTTCCAATCAGTTTTCCAAAATTTGCCTTAAACTTCGTGTAGAATTGAGTAACTGGGAACCACGTCTCCGATTTAATGTTTCTGGAGACTCTGCAACACTATCGCGCAGCAGAGTCACATTTTCAGCGTGGCGAAACGACCTTTGTCTTCCAGAACGAGGTCTGTCTGCTGTCGTACCGTACTGTCAAAAATTCGAATGTTAACAATAAATTGTGGTTTTGTGAGGCCCTGAACGATTAAGATATTTTTGACGCAATTCCCACTGAGTGGCAATAATGGAGCGATAATTTTCATTAACTGAGCTAAACGTCACATCACCAAGACAGCACGCAATTAAAATGGTAGCGGGACTTTTGCCCCACCCTGTACATCTTCTGAACGACACAAGATTCAGGGTAACTACTTATACATCGAACAAAGCCGTTCAAGCCGTTCTGCAACACAATCATAAAAATCATTGGGAACCATTAGGATTTTACTCAAAGAATTTAACGAGTACCGGACGATTTATCTATCGATGTAACTTTTAAGATTTTTACAATTTACGCCTACCATAAGCAACTGACATGATCAATTCAGGGTAAAACAGAACGTAAGAACGTAATCCATTAGTCAGTTTACCAGAGATATTAGAACAGACTTGGAACTTCAGATTTTACTTTCTGTGTCCAAACTAGTTCCATAATGAAACTAGAGCTTTTCAAGCTTTCTGGTTTCGAAATTTGCTGCATAATCGCTCGTTCATCACTATAGGGTTTCCAAATATCCGACCTTTATGATTATCCGAATATCGAATACTTAACTCGATAACTTTATGAATTCGCGTGAGGTATAAGGATGTATTTAAATAAGCGAACCGCGAGAGAGTTGGAAGAAAACAAACAAATAAATTTTACGAATTCCATCTTTAAGGTCGTGATCGATTGTGGAGCATTATTGTGGAGTTTAATGTAATAAATGACAAAATCTCGGTGTCCAATTGCGATCACCTCTTCGAGATCAGGAAACTTTTTTGCATAGTCGCCATTATTTTAGTAATCATATATCGGTAGCGTAATCCATATATCGTAACAGTTGCACCAGCACCTTTTTGAAAAAGTAAGGTCAAATATCACCGCCAGCCGAACAACCGCACAAAACACGTTGAGGATGGAGAGGCTTTTCAACAATCATTGGATTTTTTAAATCCCAAATGAGACCATTCTGCTTGTTAACGTAGCCTACGATGTGAAAAGGCCCACCTTATACTGAAGATTCTTCCATAAAAATCCGGATCATTTTGAAGCATTTCAAGGAACCAATCAGCGAAGGTACGACGCTTATTGATCGGCTTAAGCTCTTGTGTTAACACCTAAGTAAAAGTGTTAAGACCTAAGTCTTTATGTAGAATACATGAAATTTTCGAAGATCGACCAAACGTCTAATCCCAAAGATTGACGAGAAATCGACAAACCTGGGTTTTCTTCAGCAAAACAGACTTCAGCAGCAATACTCTTAGTTGTTATTGAGCGACGCACACGGCTCGAATTTTCAGATCACTAACTGTTCCAATAGCTCAAATTTTTCCACCAGTTTTCATACTGTCACCCGAGAAAGGTGCTTCACGAAATCCAAAAAGTGCTTAAGTTTGGCGAACTGGAATGATGCTTCAAAAGTGACACTGAAGTTTTACTTAGTTCCTTTACAGCTGTTTCAGAGGGCGATAACATAGCAATCAACTGTTTTAAAACTCTTCTCGTTATTTTGGATTGACCCAATTCATTCATAGTTCTATTTACTGATTCCTTTATTTGATGACAATATTTGATCATAGTTATCAAACCACATCATCAAATTTTGAAATGTAACATCAGCAATGGTTTACTCTCTTGTTCATTAACATATCTTTGTAAATTATTATTTTTTACCGAAGAGGATTTAATCATTTTTATAATTTTCCTGAGATTTTCTCCTCTTGCTGGAAGATTATGCTAGCATCTTCAGAACTATTTATATTCATTGAATTGTTTTCTAAGTAAAAGTAAATGTAAAAATATATCCGTATAATTATGTTAAAATATCCGAATAGTCAAAATTGCTCGAATAATCCGGATTATTCGAAGATCGGATATCCGGATTGGAAACCCTATTCATCACAGAACAACTCCGAAAAACATTATTTACCACTTAACATAATACTTCATCCTGATATCTGCGCTACAAGGACGTGACCCATTACGAAATCGAAACGAAATCACCTAACGGATAACAATAGCTTTGTACTAAGGTAACGAAACTTCGTAATGGCATGATTGAACGATTTAACTGCCAACTAAAAGCTTCCCATATGACCAGAGACAATACGAACAATGATTAACTAGCTGATACCATTCGTATAAACAACCGATGAATTTTTCTCCGAAAACCCTCTACCTTTCTTGCCAACAACCGATATTTCATTGATGTGTAACTCCAGTCATTGATCAACTCCACACCACAATGGAAAATCTCATCACCACATCAACTAAACAATCGGAACAAACAATTATTTTTGTTTCTAAATCGCTCGAAAATTTCGATTATGTTTTTGTAAGTGTTCATGTAGGTTGAACAGGGTTAACTAAAGGCAAATATCAATCTGCGATCACAACCTACAAACGGTCACAATTTAGCTGGTTAAATATCAGTCCTGTAGCGATTGATCGTCACATTTAAAGGACATGTCAAACCACTCCGGATATGGTAATGGATATGGTAGTCAATCTCTTACCCCCTACATTCATTTTGAGAAAATCATCCACTACATCGGCTATCATTGTACATGGAATGATCGAAGATCCATCCGATCGGCTACATTTTAAAATCAGTAGCACATCGCAATATAGACAATAGTGTGTTCGATATCAAACATCTGATCAGTCAAAACCTGCTCCAGTTGCTGGTGGATCTTCTTATTTTTTTTGTGAGTGAACTATGTGAATTAAACAAAGCTTAAAGCTTCTTTAATACTGGTGTACACATTTTATCCTAAGTCAATTGGCAACATCTTCTGGATGAAACATTCTGGAAAAATTTGGGAATATTGAAAATAGAGCACTGGTTCGATGGTTTTGTTACTTCGATCTCACCCAAAATTCGCGAAACAAGCACAAGAAGATGGCTCTAAATTAAGCAAGAATTATTTAGATTTAATGGTTGAGAGAACCTGACATTCATCTGCAATACAATGTTTAGTGTAAATCGATTGCAGAGACCTTTTTTATCATTTTACCACCGTGAGCAGCAAACTATTTAGACATTCTCAGAAGCCTGCTTACAGGGTCAAGCACAACTAATATCATTGATATTTTGAAAGAGGGTGGCATAGAGCAACAGGAGCGCTAATGATAAAAATTTAATATCCGATATATACGAATCTTATCATGGCTCGTAATTAGCCATCCATGACCACTGATAAGAATAAATCTAAATAAACTAGTATACGGATGTTTAACCCCCCATACCTTACATACATGACCTGTAGAAACTGAAAATAGATTGAGATGCTGTCAGCCTTATTTCTTCATGGAATCAAAATTTAAGATCACGATTGAACCAGTTTAACGAGACTCTATATAGTGTCTCGTTTCCTTCAGTTCGATGAACTGAATTTAAATTCATGGCTTCTAAATAGCATCGCACGACATGAGGCAGCCTACATCCAAAACAATAACATCCAAAACTTCTGCCATCATCCCACCCGGCCACACAATAGTATTACTCCATCATTTACATAAAAAAAAATTACACACGGATTCACAATCACTGATTGCTGCTACACACCAATATAGTTTTGGTCTCTTAATTTGGACATCACTATAAACGGTGATCGGTTTTTAAGTATCCTCGAAATGCCATTTAAGACGCCTACGTCATGAGGATATGCGTTAACAAAACAAGTTTGTTTGTTTGTTTGCTGGTTTTTATCTCTACAATCTGTTTTGGGGTTCGAGGCACTATTTCGCGGTTCGCTTAGTTACGTCCTTACCTTACGCCATTACAGCCAAATCGCGGACGTACGGCTATAGGTCCGATTTACGTAGAACCATCTGCACATTGCATAGCTCCATGCCAGCCTATAGTACTGACATGGAAGATGGGTTGGCCCATTGAATTTTGCACCCCAACAGGGGGTCATAGATGTGTTCATTCACACCACCGCCAATCGTAATCGTATGGTGAAAAATCCCTTTAACATCCCGCCCCTATCGGGATTCAACTCCCGATAGGGGCGGTAACTATAAACAAGTTGAAATTATTTTAAATTCTCGCCTGCTGCGTCCGATGTTACAGAGTGGCTTTGGATTTTGTCTCATTTGAATTTGACATCATGTTCAGCATGTATCTGTTACGTTGCACTTGACTTTGATCTAACAGATGTATCGCCATTTTGGGCAAGATGGATTTTCAAATGCAACATCGCAAATCTTGGATGCAACGTTAAGCTACAATGAACTATGTCACGATGATTAGATGTTGCTAAAACTTCCTGTTTTAAAATACCGACTAGTTCGCATCTTAGAAAGGACGTATCTTACATTTCCAACATAAATAATTGTAACAAGGACCTTGGACACGATACAAGGATAAAATTTAAAATTTATTTCATGGGATTTATACTAAGCCTTAATCGTTGGAAGAGTCGCGTTAAGGTCTTTATATAACACCATGGGAGTTTTGCTCAGACCTCAACGTGAACTTTCATGTTTTGCTTCTCGTATTTCATTGAAAAAGATATTTGTTTAACCCGTTTCAGGCTCTTAATGAAACCGACAGTGTTTTTCTCTGGTGCTGCCATCTTTTTATTCCAACTTATTGTTTTGCCTTCAAGATAGTGCAGTAGTGAATGGAAATTAGAAATAATTCCATATTTATTATTTTCGGACGGGTTCAGTTTCCAAGATGCTATTTTTTAGAAAAGAAACCTTTGTGAAGATGCCAGTGATTAACCTCAACTTGGGTTTGCTGAGAACGAAAAGCTCTTTTAGAGTACTTTATTGGCCATCAGCGGATCATTTCTTTCAATATCCAGCATGTCACCAGTAAACCACTTTAACGTACGGTGTAACGAACGAGCAAAAAAATGTATGTTGTCATCGTTCACCAACCAACATATACGGCTTGTATATGTAGGTGTACTCGTATATTTTACATAATTAATTGAAAAATTAATTAAATTAAATGTCTAGGATAATAATTTATAATCGGTTTTATATTGTTAATATTATTAAACATAATTATATTTTCATTTACGGTTATTTATGTTAATGCTTAAAATTATGTCGGGATTTGTGTTATAATTTTATCGATGCATGTAATGTAATTATAGTCGCATGGGGTCGGGCGACATGGGAGTAGTATATAAATAATTATTTTAATATATTTTTGGACCTACAAAGTACTCTACCTAATGGATTGGTGAAAAATTGTAGCTAATCAATTCTAATTTATATTTTAGAGTGTGTGGTAGTTATGTAATTGATTGATTTGATTGATACTCTAATGGTACTATATGGAATATGTAGAGGATGTGGAATAGTGGGAAACAACACCAATATATGGTGTGGTGAAATTTGGCTACATTTCACACCAAGGACCTAAACAAGACATGATTCTTTGCTTGAGATATTACATTTGATTTATGGGGAGCCAGGCCCCCTGGAATTCGACCAGATTGGTCATTGTCTTTTAACAAGGTACAATCTTTGCACAATCAGATTCCTATTCGATTATACAGTAAACATTAGGCAAATTATTGGTTTAGAATTTCTGCCCGACTCACTATCTTTACTTGATCTAACTTGTAGCTTCATCACTTTTAGCATTTTCCAATTTTCAAGCATGTTGAAAGGGTTCGATGCAAAGAGATTGGGGTCAAATGATGAATGCAATCAACATCCAATGTTGAAAATTGGGTCTCAAATTATTCGATGGTATACCGAATTGGGCATTCGGTAGTCCGATTATGCGAACCATAAGTTCCTCTATAATACAGCTGAATAATTTGTAGACACTATGTCGCGCTTAGTCTTTTCATGATGAAAGGTCAAACAATAGCCAATGAACAAAAATACCATAACCATTCGACACTACTTCCACGTGTTCTGTCATACCCGTCATATGATTTCTTGATGACTGTGTATTTGAGCCATTTACACAGTATTGAAACCAATTGACATAATTGGTTTACTGTATCAAAGATTGTCCTCCTCACAGAGGTTTCCAACGTATGCATGGTATATGTGTTAATGGGGTTAAGATATACGCTCTATTGTAAAATGCTAACCGCATTTCCATACCATTGGATTGAATCTCATATATTGACGGCTTATTATTTTAGCCATTTTCTCAAAATGAGTAACATCTCGCGGGTGAAAATGTGAGTACGACTCAATATATACTCAGTAGAGTACATTCATCCAGTTAACTTGTAAGCCTCATATTCAGTTGTTTACAAGTTTGGTGTGGACTTATCAAATCCTATTTTTCCACTAATATCATTTTTTCGTAGAGGTGCAGCACATCTGAAGCTGTTAGCGAGTTATGCTGAAAATTTGACTGCTTTACTTCATCGCATTAACTTAAGCTCCGAGTTAAGCGGAAACTTTTTGTTATAAATTAACGCAAACGAACAATGAATAAAAGCACCAGAAGTTGTTCAGATTTTTGGATGTTCGTCGATATAATATATTGACTCGATTTACGAATTTATATTATAAGATAAGCCACCAAGCAGACATACGCTTAAACCGAATTAATTAGTTTTGATGGCAGCTTTTTATTTAACATCAAATTATTGAAGAACACCGAAGCAACCAACAACCCTCTTTGAAAATGTTTCTTGTACATCTGAGTCATCAAACAAGTGGGACCGTCAACCATTTTTTTTTGCCGAAACATCATTTCTTAAAAGCACAACCTTCATCGAAATAGATAAATGAGATTTTGATAAAAGCAAGATGATAAAGCCACAGGTAACCGTAACCTGGAGTCGTAGATATGTAATAAGTCTGTCATTCAATGAAAAGCTTTAAGTAATCTGCGAACCAAACAGTAGTATCATGACAATATTTAGACTACCCAGCGGCAATAGTATGGTTGAAAAGTCTGTTCGTTGTAAATACTTGAAGTCGAATATCTGTACTTCTCATAAATTAAGTTGGAAACGCATCTAAGAAAGATTTAAGTTTGGTTCTTTCCACCGCCATTGGTTCAGTAATACCCACACCTAATACTGAATAATAATGTTCATACATTTACAGTTGCGTCAGTTGACAGAGCTACAGATAAACTTTCTGTTGGCGACTCGTTTTAGACACAGTCTTCTCGTCAATCTTTGCGAGAAACGTTACTCGACCGTCGAATACCTAGTCAAGCCAATATTTGATAATATATGATCCAACTGGTTTTATGTCGTCCATCAGTCGGTATCTACACTTTATCATATATACTTTATCAGTACAAGCTTTTTACTGGCCAGAAACCTCTAACAACAGCAATAACCGAGAACATGACAGAACCAACATTTAAACTTTATTGCTCAGATTACAACGGACATGCAACCTGGTTTTGGCGTGTTTTTGAAATAGACTAAAATTGCCTAAGATAGCTCAAGAGATTGATGATAAATTGAAAGTACAATCCACCCCGTTCGCTCGGTTTTCAATTCAAAAAAGTCTACTTTTTCTCATTTACGAGTTTCGTTTGAAACGTCGTTTGGAGTCGCATTCTATTCAACGGTGCCAAAGATGTTTACTTTTCAGAACACTATCGAACTGTTAATATGGATGTATGGGTGTAGTAAAGTATACTTTCCTAAGTTTGGAATGAAACTCGGCATCGAAGTAACGGGTCTGCATATAATACGTACACACAACAGATTATATTGCTACCTCACTTAATAGCGTGTGATCTTATTCAAGTACAATCCAAGTGAAGATCGTTTGGGTTAGCTGGCGGGAATCAATTAAAATTAGTATCATCCATTTGGTATTTCCGTTGTTTATCTTAAGGTAGTTATCTTAGATTTTACGATATCACCCTTGGGACATAAGTCCAACTAGAACTGTATATTTTACATAACCGAGCTCCCACCATGAGTTGTTTAAATTACAAACAAAACCATGTAGTATCCGATACTTTATTATTTGCTGTATCTAGTCACGGGTCTGCTACTGTATGCAACATAAAATTAGATTAGTTGATTTAACAACTCAATTTTCGGTCCTACTGACACAATTGAATTAAATAAATTTATTTTATTACACTAATAAATGATTTATTAATCTAATAAAATGATTAAACGTGTGTTACAATTTAATTTTGAGTGAAATGATCGGTGCTACTTGGGAACCCAGTCATCATCACTGGGATCAATATTTCCATTGGGCATTATTTAAGTATTATTATGACTCACTCGATTCGTATCCCGTTTATTGATGCCTCAGCCGTGGATCAAAATTCATCCGGCTAAAGTTTAGTCAAGCCCACGACTATGTTTATTCCATTCGATAAATTCTATAAATTGTGAAAGAGTAGACGCAGCATGTCACTAAACCTGAACAACTACGGCCACTTCTACATACACAACGCACTATAATCACTCGACCAATGACGCTTATGCGAGGCCTACTTCTATTCGTGCGGAACAAAACGTTTTTCCCAATCCGACTATAGCTTCGAGGTACTCTTCAGGTTTTAAACCATCCCAGTAGTTTTCCCTGGATTAGACTTGACTGTAAATTTTATTCATTTTTTCGTCCTCAGTTGGTGCACGTATTCTATTTTTCAGTGTTGCTCATTTCCAGGTACTCCAAAATCAAAATTTCTGATGTAGACGTATCCCCTTTCCAAACATTACATTGACTAGTATTTCTCCCATCGTGTTATGCACTACGATACACCATCAAGAACAGTAGAACTCGTTCAAAAAGTCTGGGGTTTCTTAATGTTGAGTGTCCCAAGACTAGCTGCAATTCGAAGTTCTTTCCTTGATCTGTATATGTAGCTCAAACGATTATATCTGCTGATCTACTAGTTTACTAATGTTCCGGTTCTTGTTATCGCCTCTTGGTATTGCGTAAGCTTCCAGGCTTTTCGTGAAGTAATTACAATGATTTTTCTCGGTCTGTCAAAACGGTTCAGCTATATATCAATCCGTTCCATTTGTGCAGATACCACGCAAATATCATCGCTTCACGTCGATCTGATATTACGCCCAATAAAACCTCTGTCTGACTTTGACAAATTTTTTATTAATCTCAAGGTAGCTTTTCGAATTTCGACCATGCAGTTACTCCATTACTGCAAGCGCTCTACTCCTCTATGACTCCATTTCCGTCATTGTTTCATGCTGGTTTTGTCCTTATGGCTGATAATCGGACTCAAAGCTGGATCTTCTCTGCATATAGTTTCTTTTTTACTTTTTCATGTTCCATTTCGCAATTTCGATCTGCATTTTGAATGTTTGGTACGATGCAGTTCTGTCAAATGTTGACACTTTCAACTTCGAATAATAAAATCTACCAGTGACTGATTGATACCTGCAACATATATGTTACATCAATCAATTTTACTGTCATTACAAAAACCATCTACCTTTTTTATCTCAAATTTCGACATTAAGTTTGGTGTAAATTTCGAAATTGGCAATCTGAAATTATTTAACGCCAGTAATTCGTTTATCGTACTATTAACTTTACTCGGGACATCATTCTACTGCCTGATAACACATCTCTAATTGAATCTATTTTCTGGGTGTGCTAATTATTATAATCTTAGCTCCCTACTTTTCTTAAGAGTTCACAGTGTTGCCATTAAGTGCACCCAAACGATTTCTTTCCAGCTTCCATCTATATAGAGCCAAGGCTAACAATTCCGTGGGCTACTTTGTTTTACTCAAATGTGTCTATCTGTATATGTCTGTTTCTATCTTTTTTGGGGGTTATATACAATCTTACTTACGCTACTGCAGGTTATTCAAAGACGTACGGCTATATGTTGGATCTAGGTAGAATCATCAGCATAATGTATAGCTACATGCCAGCCTATACTCTTTAATTTGCATCATGCTCCTATCGGGATTCGAATCAACTACCTTCCACTCCAACTATAGCAGTTTTAATCACATCGCCATTGGTTGGTTGGTTCCTCATTGATTCATGGTTGATACTGTTGAAGAATGCGTTGACCGCTAGCTCAACTCGGTGCTTAATATTGTAGTTAGATTAGGTTAGGTAAGGTTGAGCGGCTGCTCCAGCACACTTAGATCGACGACGGGCCGTTGTGATACCACAGGATCTTACTCCCCTTTTATCCTTATGAGAACCAGATTGAGCTTCTTATACGTAGCGTAATAAGTCTCGCACCTTACAGTTTTGGAGATCAGAGAGGCAGTCCATTAAGAACTTATCCGAATTTTCGTGTCTTTTGTGTGCCAAAGCCGGGAATGAGCATAGGTGGTGGACTACCGTCTCTTCCTCCTCCTCGTCCACACAGCTTCTGTCGTTAGTATCCCCACGACCATTTAAGTTCACGTCTTCGTATGGAGATAAGTGTCTTTGAGCGTTTCGAGTCCAGCTTTGGCCAGACTTGCCTTGCAACTTTACATGAGAGGGTGTTCGTCCACCTATCGTTTGCTGAGGCTTCCATAAATTTCCACGGGGAGAAGGTAAAACATGACCTCCAAGACACTTGTAGGTGTTGTCCTCAGCGCCCCGCTTATAAGCATGCAGTCCGTTCTTTGCTATTCTCGATCCTTTTTTTGTACGTTACTTTATCAAGAGCTGGCTATCACACACCCACCTCATAAATAAGAACAGGTCTTACCACGGAAGTGAATAGCCAGTGTACCAGCACTGGCTTCAGGCCCCATCTTTTTTTTCGATGGCGTTCCTACATGAGTACAATGCTATATTGGCCTTGTTTACTATTTTTAAGAATGTTGGGCTTCCAACTAAGCTTACTGTCCAAGATTCCGCCTAGAAATCTTGAATTGTCCGTAAAAAGCGAGTCTCCTGCCGTTTGATGGCCCACCTTGTAATAATTGGGAGGGAATTTTGGACTACCTCCGTCACCGTGCTTAGGTATTTCCCAGAGACAGCTATCGCTACATCATTTGCATAGGCAATCACTCCGATTCCCTCTCTCTACAGCTTTAACAGCAACTCATTGATTGCTATGTTCTAGAGGAGAGGAGACAGGACACCTCTCTGTAGGGTTCCCTTCTCCCGTCTCCTGATGGCGGATTCCCCCAGCTCCGAGTTAATTATCATGCACCCAAGCATGTGATTGATAATATTGTAGTTAGGCTATGTCAAATTCTACAATCGGACAAAGTCAGCTTTTAACTCTTACAATGTCTCCGTTATTCCTTGCTTCCTTGTTTTGAGCTGTATACGATGGTTTACCGGCATGTGATTACCGCTGTACCTTAACGTGAAGGCGGCCAGTTCCAACAAACGCTTGTGCTTTCAATTATTCTTGTAAATCTGTTCGACTTATCAAGCCTACCAGTGACCGACTGATACCTGTAATATATATGCTACATCAATCAATTTGACTGTTATGCATACAACTTCATGTCTATAAAATCATCTTCCGTTGTATGCTCGATAAAACGACAGACGTAATCTTGTCTCGAATTTTGACATTAATTTTTTGCGTAAATTTAGACTACTCACAATGAAGTGAATTCGGGCTGAGCATACACACATTGTATCATATATATCATATTACATAATCGAATAAGCAGCATAAAATCATGTATTCGATCGATTTGTTATTTAATTAATTATTTCGTATCGAGCACATCCCTTAAACATATATATAAGAACTGTATAGGGCATATATAATACATATCCACACGTACATAGTTATGTATTATGCTCGATTAGTTAAATTCGTTATGTTCATGCCAATTTTTATTAGTATATATATGTATGTATGAGTCGATATGTTTGCTATCGTGAAAACCTATCAAGCCTGTCAATGAAGTAAAACAAACATATCAAACATTTTACATGTTGTTCGGTTCGATTTTTCTGCAACATGTGCGTATACATGTTATATCAACTCGAACATCGTAATTTTATAGCACCTGATTATGGCAACATCCCCCATAATTGTGTTTGTATTTATACACGACTATACGAGTATAAGACAGTTTTCCCCCATTCTTCGTGCCACAATCAAATATACTGTTCCGAATGATTCCTCTGACGTATACACAAAATGTTAACTTTATATACGACGACTCGGTTGGTAACGACCAACATATATAAATTTCGCATATTTGAGAGACATTTGGTTGGCATGAATCTCATCAATCAGCTTTGTTTTACGACTATATAGATGCGGGGCATAGCTACTGATTGTATAGCTTTGTGTACATAATTCCAAAGTTAAACCGAAACGAAAGTGTTATCATTAAATTTGATTACGTTCAATTTATTTATTTTTTGTTATGTTTTATGTGCGTGTATGTGCTGTATCATAAACATAGAATTTCATGTATTTTCATTTAAGACACAATTTTTGTTGTTATTCGTCATTTTATGACTAAGACTTGAGAGAGTTAAGATTCCATGTTCGTATATGAGCCACAAAAACATCCAAAACTTCTACCGAAATCTAACAAGAATTTCAATGACGTCATTATCGTATATTTATGTCTATATAAATGCTCCTACCCAAATTTGATATTTATCGGAAAATGTTGCCTCGATAAAGTTCTTGGAAGAGATGTTGTGTGCTGCGTGAATATAGATTGTCTATATGTAATTTACTACTTCATCTAAATTCATGTGTGTAACATAATTGGAATTGATGTATAGTTTCTTGTTAAATACTATGTCTCATTGGTAAAAGTTTCACATGTCTGGGGTTAGTAATTAAATTACTTCTTATTTGTGTACTTAAGGTAGACATGAGAAATGATGTCTCGTTTTTTTTTGTTTTTATCTCTACAATCTGTTACGGGGTCGAGGCACTTCCAACTCTTTCGCGGTTCGCTTATTTACGTCCTAACCTTACACCATTACAGCCAAATCGATGACGTACGGCTACATAGGTCCGATTTACGTAGAATCATCTGCACATTGCATAGCTCAATGCCAACCTATAGTACTGACATGAAAGATGGGTTGGCCTATGAATTCTGCACTCCAACAGGGGGTCAAAGATGTGTTCATTCACACCATCGATCGTAATCGTATGGTGCAACATCCCTTTTGCATCCTGCCCCTATCGGAATTTGGACCCGGCACCTCCAGCTTGCCGCAGCTTTAACCACTACGCCACCTGGGCGGTCTTGAGCCCATACGGCATTGAGCCCATTCATCGACAAGGATGGGATATCAAGGTTATGTGAACGTTTACAAAAAGCCCAACCGCCAGTTAACCAAAGGGTTCCAGTAATTCAATCAAAGAAAAACAAGCTAAGCAAGTGGATAGTTCAAGATATGCATGAGAGAACCACACTTCATGGAGGCCCACAAACAACATTGGCTAATCTACGCGATAAATTCTGGATAATTAATGGCAGAAATTTTACACGACACATTATACAGAAATTGTATGTATGGCTACAAATTCCATACCAGTGGAAGTAGTAAACTGACTAACAACTAAAGCATCTATACCAGCCTATTGGAGATTTACATCACGAAGGGGGTTGAGCACAGACATTCCGACAACGCAACTAACTTTTCTGGTCTTGAGCGATTAATAAAACAACGTAGAGGAAAGATAGCAAATCTAGAACCAGTACTAGCAGGTTTGTTACAGCAGGATGAAACAACTTGGCACTTTATATCTCCTGCTACACCACATTTTGGTGGTATATGGGAGGCAGGCGTAAAATCAGTGAAGACACATTTGAAAAAGGTATTGGGGGAGACAACATTATCGTTTGAGGAAGCAACAACATTGACAACCCAAATCGAAGCATGTTTAAACTCTCGACCATTAACCGTTCTGTACAATGATCCAGAGAACATTTCATAGGAGCCAGCGATTATCTGCAGGAGTTACAATATAACGGACAGAGTGGAAGAAACCTCAAGTAAATTTAATTGTAGAAGACGGGGTTTTTCTAAAGGAAGATAACCTGCCACCAGCACGTTGGAAAATAGGTAGAGTGATGGAGGTTCATCCAGGTTCAGATGGCTTAGTTCGGATTGCGTCAATAAAGTGCAACCAGAATATTTATAAACGCCCAATAACAAAGCTATGCTAGCTAACAATTGAGGAAGAAAACTTTCTGGCCTCACAAATAATAACTCCAACTGCTGCTGAACAAGTAAAACCTATATAGTATTATCAAATAACAACATCCCAATCAGACGTCCACCAAGAAGACAGGTAAAATAGCTCAATAACATGTATGTTATGTTGTTGGTGTAATTACTAAGAACAAATTTATATATATATATATATAATATATATATATATATATATATATATATATATATATATATATATATATATATATATATATATATATATATATATAAAATGTAATCACACAATAAAATCAGTAGCGTTTAAACCGTGCTCAAATTTATTTCATTTTGGTGTTAGCCCCCACCCGTGTGGAAAGCTTAGAATAATTGAAATAAAAATAGATATTAGCTGAGGCGATATCTTACAGAAGTTATTACTCATGTTTTCAAAGAGCCCAATCGAATTTATGACCTTCACTTGCACATGAGGTTAGCCAACCTGTCAATTGTCTGTGTTTATGCGCCCACTCATGCGCCCAACCCCAAGACAATTAAAGACTCATTTTGCAATAATTTGGATAATCTGATGGGCTGCATATCTCAGCACGATGTCAGATTGATGATTGATGACTTTAATGCTAGAGTTGGCAGAAATCAGACCGACATATATAATAATATAGGTCCGCACTCCCAACTGCAACCAAAAATGGGGAAAGAATGATGTTCTTTGCGATCGCTCATGATCTAAAAACGGCAAGCAGATTCTTTCATTTTAAAAACATCCATTTGGAAACATGAACATCCCGAATCCAAACTGACCAAATTTAGGGAGGACAGAGGAATATACAACGCGATTCTCCTGTTAAGGTCTAATAAATGAAGAAACGCTACAAAGTAAACAAAGCAGTTCTTGCCAGGAGGACAGCTAAACGCATTTGTAGAAAGAAGAAGTGCGAATGGTGGAAGGCCAAGGTCTTAAGAGTACAACAACTCAGCAATCAGCACAATTCGCGTGGTTTCTTTAAAGGAATCACCAGATTGCAATATACCTCAAGATCTGCCATTTGGGACCAGGATGGAAATCTCTGTGTTAACGTTGATGCGGTACGCAATACATTTTTCTGACCTGCTGAATGTTCCAAATGTATCACAAGCTGTATTGGAATACTCTCAAATACAGACCGCAAAGATGTTCATTGAAGATCCATCCTATAAGAAATTCACCATGGCCAGTCTGAGATTCGAAAAATCGTTCACCGGGAGTTGATTGCATTAATTCAGAATTCAATTGTCTTTTCGACTTTTTTCGACTGGTATGGCAAAATGAAGTTATGACGGAAGAATGGAAAGTGGCTGCATTATGCACAGTTTTCAAGAAGGGTATTCGCTTGAAGTGCAAGAATTTTCGCAGTATAGCTCTCCTTTATACAGCATATAAGGTACTATCATACATTATCATGGGAAGAAGTACTCCAGGTATTCCTAGATTTTAAGCAAACCTTTGACTCGATCAATCGAGAGAGAGACTGTCGTATGCGCTTGCATATTTAGAAATAACAAATAATTACGTACATCTGTGTAAAATAACCGTAACGCAGTCACAATGCTGTGTTAAATTTGAGAATAGGCTATCAAGGCTTTTTGCAATTACCTCTAGTGTTCGACAAGGTCGATACTTTTAATCTCATGTTGGAATATATTCTTCGAAAAAGTGAAATACCTCAAGACTATATCTTACTCAAGACTGAGTACGCTGGCGTAGCAAGTGAACTGGCATCTTCTGGTTGATTGCAACAGTATGAAGAGCTGCCTCGTGATCGAAACCGATGGAGTCAGATTGTTGACATGGTACTAGAAACAGTTTCAAAACGCGGACTTCCCCTGTTCATGCTAACATTTCACTAGCATACTCAACATGCAAGTAAAGGTCGAACCTGTTAGTAGAGGCAGTAGAAGAATAGTACAATGTGAAAAATGCCAAGGCCATAAACAAACATTTTGCACCTGCAAACCTAGATGTTTTAAATGTGCTGGAAAGCACTCAACACAAACTTGCAATCGAACTTAACAACAGCCAGCAAAATGTATTAATTGTAATGGGCAGCATCCAGCCAGGTACCGAGGATGTGAGGTTGCCAAGGAAGAATATGACATATGCGTAGGCCACCTCAAATTCGAAAAAAGCTATTTTTAGATAGCCTTGAGGAACAGCATAAACTAAATAAGCTAATTCTGGATTGACTCAATTTGTTGGAAATACCAAGTTCCAAACGAAAATAGTTCAATTCATAATTCTAGAGCAGAAACCAGACATCACATATACTCATTAAGAATAGTCACATGGAATGGAAACGGCTTAACACAACACCTAGCAGAATTAGATTTTTTGTTAAATACTGAGAAAGTCGATATATGTTTAATATCAGAAACACATTTTACCAGTAGTTTATATGTATCAATCCGGAGATAAACTTGTTATCATACAACACATCCAACAGAACGAGCAAGAGGAGGGTCAGCTATATTTATTACAAACTATATTCATCATCCTAAAGAGTTAAAAATAGAAAAATAATCCATGCAGGTAACCACTGTGACGGCTAAATTTGGTTATCACAACCCCTGTAATATATCTGCAATATATAACTTCTCCCCCCCCCCCCCCCCCCCCCTCCACGGTATACCCTATAAAGAAGACCACGTTAACTTATTCTAGTGATTAGGAAGTACTTCACCATCGGAGGTGCTGTTAATGCCGAAAATACCTTTTTTGGGGTTCAAGATTAAGCTATAGTCTAAAGACTTACCTGCAGCTGGCTAATACTTAAACTGGCTATCTGATTCAATTAAAATCCCAGAGCTTAAGGACATCACATAAAAGGCATATTGGAACCCTACATTTTTTTTTAAATGACGTAAATCTAATTCAATCCTGTTCTTATGACACGTCAGCTCATAAGCAACAAACCAAATTGGGAATAAGACGAAGGAATAGAACTTCAAGTGCCAATCAAAAGTGAAAATAAAATAAAAGAGGAATTAGACAGGCTCCATAATATCATACAATAGTCCGCTTGGGAAATCACCCCCAAATTATGACCCAGGAAAAACAACCTCCGTTATTTTCCCAATAGAAGGGTAAAAAACAAAAAGTGCGAAAGGAAATGGCAGACTAAACGTGCGCCGCAAGATGAAGCCACCTTAAACATTTTATGTATCAAACAAAAACGCAGTAAAAAATGAAACAATAGGAAAATATCTTAGTTCTCTAGCTCCAATAAAAGATACTGACTACTCCCCCTATCAAAACCAACGATTAGTAATGGGCTAACAATGCGAAAGACAAGGCTTGCTGAAAATCATGAAGAAACCTGTAGGTCGGCAGACCACTGATACGTCCAGAACTTCAGGGCAAATAATAAAGGGGGTGCCTGAAAAAGAGACCCGTAAATTATTACATATCAATGCGATATCCAGGAAAATTATATACCAATGCAGTGGGAAGTAGCAGACGTAATAATGATTTAACGGCCAATTTTACTTTTATCAAAAATAGCGAAATTGTTTGAGAGGCTTTGCTTCGATTCATATTTGGTCTATGGAAAATTGCCTCTTTTAAATCTAGTCCACTTGTATAGAAGTATAGAAATAAGTAATATAGAAATATTCTATATAAATAATTGTATAGAAATAACTTGGTTCGAAGTCCATACAAAACACATTCTGTCCAACCAAGTTTTATGCCGTCTAGCCTATAAGTTGTTCAGTGACAGCCAAATAGTTAGTTATTTTAACACCAGATAGAGGAAACTGTATTTTCACTATATCAGTATCATACTCGAACGATAGAGATGGATGGATTTTGACCAAGCAAAGAGGAAGGATCGTAAACTCCTTCCTTATCCTCACATCAAAATAACAAGCAAATAAAGACACACGACTACTGATCAGCCACCATAGTGTTTTTATCACCCAGTACATCAGAAGGCAGAATATGAAGGGCATCCAAATCAGTCACTGTAAGGGAAGTTATAGTTGTGGATGTTGCAATTGTGTGTGAACAATAAAGAAAGCTCGATAATAGTTCATGGATATTAGATATATCGAACCGGACTCCTGTTTGGGTTTGTGGTAACCACATGTTATACTAAATTGGTAGAACTACAGTTCTCGGCTTTGTCAGACCAAAGGTCAACGGTATACACTTTTATAATAGCTACACCGATCCGAGTGCATCGGTTAACGATTTTAAACCTTTCTTGATTAACTAACGAACGGTGCAAGGAGCAGAAATTCTCTGCTTATGACTTCTATGCACGAACCATCGAATAAAGGAGCCGTGAGACAATTATCATATTTAACATTTTTTATTAGAAACTCTGGCTTGTTGACTTGTCCTTCTGTCGAGGTAATGAAAGCTCAACAATTAACTTGGCGTTCACCAAGCCATTGTATACGACCTGCTAGAAACAAGAAAGCGGGAAACTACGGTAGATGGAACAGTGAGAAAATGGGTTATAAGTCTAAAGTGGAACGGCCAGATTTCGTAGTTAAGAAGTATGTTCCAAGAAAATACCAACGAAATGGAAGGAAGAGCTGGTACTGTGTCTAAATGGAGACAAACGAACAGAAAAGTTTTGTTAGATATATGAAGAAAAATTCTGGATTGAATTGTTGCGGCCATTTTGGAATTGTAAAACAACACCCTGACCAGAATGTGAGTGGTTACACACTACTTCAACCATAGGGTTCTAAAGTATAAAATTGGTGCTGCGACGAAAAAATTATTTTGATAACTGGTAGAGTTCCTCAGGAGTCTGTTCTAGGTCTTACGCTCTGAAACGTGATATAATGGTGTGAGTTCCCTTACTTTGTACAGCTCATGTGGTTAGCTTTACCGATGGCATCGCCGTAGTGGTAGTCACAAAACACAGGGATGATATCGTCGTTTGTAATAGAACGATACGACACAATGATTAACTTCTTCTGACCTGGAGTTAGCAGAAAATAAAACAGAAGAAGTCCTATTCCATTGCAGAAAAATTTATTCACCGTACTAGCCATTAGGTACCTAGAGGTAATGATTTATAAAAGACTGTCATATAAGACAAGTCTCATTACATCCAGCGTAACAGGACGGAGAGTTAACACGACATTTGCATGACCAATACCAAATATGAGAGAAGCTCGACATAAAAGAATAGCTTTGGTAACAGGTGTCGTTACATTCATCCCGAAATTAGGGCTCCAATTTGAACCAATTTGCATGCCATATAGCTGTAAGTTGCTTATACGTATCTGAGACGTGGTCATGAAGCACAACCATGACAGCATGGTACAAATGATGAAATGACTCGACTGGTCATGGATACTTTAGAGCATATATCTATTCAAGTTTAAGCACGAAGAGTGGCGTTTGTACAGAGAAACATTAGAAACTACGGGGCACTTGTTCTTCGAGGGTTCACATATTAACAAAGCGATAAAAAATATCGGTTAGAATTTATAGTCCTTTTGGGATTAAATTTTAATTCCCTATTGTAGCCCCACTAACAGGTATGGTTTCCATCTTTCTGATTTCAAAAAACAAAACGTCTTTTGTCTTCGCTTCTATTTATCTATTCGAACGAATGTTATTTCTTCGTTATCACATCTCCTCGAATACAATAAACCAACCATACCCATTAACGTGTTAACAAACCCAATTATTTCGACAGTTGTATCATCCAATTTATCAACCGCCGCACAACAATAGCAAAAAAAAATAGAAAATTTATCGACTTTTCCTATATACAGCCGCCACATACATACAATCGTACACGAGCTAGCGCATTTCTCTTTTGATAATTTGAATTAATTTATTTTCTTTATTTTTTATTGCCAGTGATGAAAATTGCGTCTTTACACAAATCGAGCAACAACACAAAAAAAAACTCCAAATTATGTTCAATAGAGATAAAAATAGTATATATGTAAGTATGTAGGACGACCTTAGAATTTATCATTATTCCATGTTTTATTTATGTTCCAAAACATAAAAATTAATTCGATTCGGTTTTTTATGATTTCGACATATTATTCGGTTATGTTTGGTAACAAGTACAAATATGCTAATTCGCTAATATGTATGTATGTACACAGTATACGCTATCATGTAGTTCGTTTATAACTTATCGTCTGCGTTACACGGATAGTAAATTCATATGTGTATTGCTTGTCATAGTAAACCCTAATTTACTACAATCGCATGCAATAAATTTTCATAAATAGAAAATCTATTTTTATCAATTACCGTCGAAAACTCGGTACTCGGTTAATGAGATAGGTACGCACTCGAAACCAGAGTAACCAAAATTGTTTTACACTCAGACATGTTTAACCTTTGGATTATCAATTGATGATCACCTCATTTAATACACATTTGTATCATGAAAACTTTTTGAGTGCTTTAAGTTTACCTAAAAAGCTTTAACATACAAAGACTAATTGCACACAGCCAGAAGATCACGTATAATTATTTATTTCAATCTCAAATGAGCTTTTCTTTAATTGTTATAAAAACTGCTACTGTTTTAATAAATGAGCTTTTGAAAGCTTTTCTTTAAGATACGGAGATATAACAGACTTATTATTTTTTGTTAGATACTAATATGATTTCATTAGAGCTTTCACTTATTAAAGAACTTGGATGTGAGAAATCATCAAACTAACAAGGCTATTTCTGTCGACTTGATCTGTTTTTCATTGAAGAAATCATTACATCCCACTATAAGGGGTGGTCCATGAGTATATTGCTCAAGTAAAGATAATGTTTATCGGACCGACCCTCCACTATGACCTTATACAACAATATTAATGCGATGGAGAAAACATCATTTCGTGTTAACCGCAGACATAGATGTTCCGGCAAGTCAAAATAGCTGGAAGACTCAAAATTTCAATTAATTTTATGGAGAGCTGCACAAAATGATAAAATCCAAACCTACAGATTAAAAACGATAACGTACGGTCCAGCAGCAGCAACATATCTAGTAACAAAAACCTTAAGGCAACTGATGATGCTCACATATATCCAATAGGACCACAAATAGCTTTTAAGGCTCAAAGTCAGCTATATTGACTATTACAAGAAGGCGGATGTAACTTAAGAAAGTGGAACAATAACAATAATGCAATATTACAAAACTCAGTATATTGTCAGAATCATCAAAGATTTTCGATCCGCTAGGACGGCTGGCTCCAGTTTTTTATTAGAGCAAAAATATTAGTTCAAGATTTATGGGCATCCGGAATTGACTGGGATACTAAGGTTCATCCTTTCAAAGAAGTACGATGGCACAGCTACACACAAGAACTACTGCTATTAGAAAACATTACTACTAAGAGTATTATGGCTTCTGTGGTGCCTCAAGCCAAGCTTAAGCTGCAATAGTTTACATCAAAATTGAAGGTACAACAAGAATTATAGCGACTCAAACAAAAAGTCTCATCAAGACTACTCCTCAAGGTACGAAAGGCTTTGGAATAAAACAATGAAATAATAATATTCTGTTCCCCAGCATTGGGGAAGAAAAAAGGAAAATCACAAGACATATGTTGCCAACAGGCTTACAGAAATACAATTAAGCTCAAATCCTAGCGAGAGTAGATAGCGCTGGGCCAATCACTTTAAAACTGCAGAAAGAAAGATGCAACAGAACATACAAAGGATACATTGTCATTTTTTCCATATGCATGGCTACAAAGACCGTCCATTTAGAGCTGGTTAACAACTAAAAGAATCAGCCGGTAAGCTTGGGGAAAACGGAACGGAATGGAACTTCGTTTCCCCGGGAAGTCTCCACTTTGGAGCGTTATGGGAAGCAGAAGTGAAGTTACCAAAATACCACCTACGCAGAATCATTGGCGGCAACTTATTAACTTTATAAAACTCTATATAAAATTGAGGCATGTGTTAATGCCAGACCGCTAGTCCCAATATTAAATGATATAGATGATGATACAGTGCGCACACCAGACCATTTCTTAATAGAAATGCCAATAATAGTTACACCAGAGCCGGACATAAAGAACGTGAAGATAGTCACAAAATGGAACCTCATAACCAAAATAACACAAACATTTTGGAAACAATGGTACTCTGAATACCTATCAGAACTCCAAAAACGATCCAAGTGGTTGATCGAACAATTCAACATAAAGGAAAAAGAGTTGAAGATAGCTAAGGATGAACAGCTTTCGTCAACGAAATGGCCTCTGGAAAGAATATAATACAAATACATAATGGCTCAGATGGACTAGTGACTCCTACTTCGAAATCGTTGGAAGCTTTAACTCCAAACAATACCAGGGTAACGAGATCCCACAGCAGAATCCCAACAAAAACAACAACCCGAGTCATGAGCATACTGACGATGCTACTGTTGAGGAGCTGATAGAATGACACTAGATCTATTTGCTGCCAATGCGACTTGCCAAAATATCAGAAATCAAAAAAGAACAACACCAGCAACCAAACAGGCAGATTACAAATATTAACCAACAAAATCATTTGATTCAAAAATTCAACCGAATACCACATCGCTTCAAAAGAGGAGCTGAAGACACAATCAATTCGTACTAGGTGATTTATTGGGAGATTTACTCAAAGAAACGCTGGACACTACGAAGAAGCAATCACTCGCAGCAAATTAAATGAAGTTATCGATGCAACCATCAATAATATTAAACATGGCAACGAAATCAGCACAAACAACTTCATGTTACTTTAGGAGAATACACAAATACTAAAGCAATACCAGCAATGTACTTGCCATGGACAATCTTCGTCACAACAAAATTCATTGATTTTTGATAAAGTTATTTGTAACAATGCTTGTCTCGAAAAAGCTACAAGATACCGTTTGTCTTGGTACTTACGCCAAGACAACAAGAAACGGAACTGAAAAATATAATGGAACGCAATTGAAATAATCAGCTAACCGGATCTCTACCGAATATTGAGGTCACCAAATATCGGGTCACCAACAATAAAAATCCAACTACCTTTAGCGCAAGTAGAATTATTTCAAATATTCAGCCAATTGGCAGTCTCAGCAGTCAACAAAAATATATCACTATATATCATACCGGCTACGAAATATTTTGCAATCAATAAACACAAGGATAGGTTCATTTCAATATGACAGCAGAGGATTTCAATCAATGCATATTTGTCAAGGAAGAACAATATCTAATGTTTCACCTATTATAAGCAATCCGAAGTCAGTGCCTGCGAACTTAATTTTCTGCAATATACAATACAAACATTTACCCTATAGCTGCAGGATAGAATGGATTAAAACGCAGACATCAAATCAATGGATTTCTTCCCTCAAGGAAGTAAAAAAATTGATCTTACTTGCCATTGGGAGAACGAGGTAATAAAATAAAATGGAATTGGGTTCATCGTCTTCAAACCAAACTGCATACCAATAAGAGGAAACTCTTTTATTATAACACCGTCAACATCCGAGACTAATGTAATAAGAATTACATTATCATATATACCAGTCTTCAATTTAACCTTCACCGAAATAAAACTCAACATCCCAAAGCATCAACAAGAAAGCACGATTCAAGGATTATAAGATTTATCACTAACAAAACTAAAGAACAAGATTAAGAAGTAGCAAGAGGTAGAAAAGCTCGTAACTGAGATAAATCAACACGACATCCACCACTACACGGTTTTGTACAGAACAGTGGGAGACTTATAATTTTCTTTGTTGTACTGTATTATAAACTCAGGCAACAAAAAATAGGGACATAGCCATCCACTGCATCAACCGCAGTTTAAATATCGTGACGAGTCACAATGTCACCCGAGTTGGAATGAGTGTGTTTATAATTCTGTACCTGCGAAGTAGACATTCTAAATTATAAAATTATTATAGACTCCTACTATAAGAATCTAATCAAATAAAATTAAACCAAGAAGTGCGTCACCAGTTCTATATCACTCATAACTACCCCACGTGGGGTAAGTCATCAAGAGATAACCGAAAGCTTCTATTAAATATGAAATATGTAGAAAATCACGCATGAATCGAACACCTGATTAAATTCAAATCTGTCTCTTGGAAACTTTTTGAGAGCTTTAAGTGTTCCTACAAGCTTTAATATACAAAGGTCAAATATAATTATTTATTACAATCTTAAATGAGCTTTTCTTCAATTTTTTGTAAATTTGTATTTTAATTTTATTAAATGAGCTTTTGGAAGCTTTCTTGAGATCAGAACCAAATATGAAGATATAACAGCCTAAATAATTGTTGTTAGATTCTAATATGTTTTCAGTGCTAATAGATTTTACTCCATATTTGAGCTTTCAGTTTTTGGAGAATTCGATGTCCAAAATAATCAACTGACAAAGATGTTGCCGTCGATTTGAACTGTTTTTCGATGTTAATCGTATCTGGAAGACGCTATCGATTGTCCAGCTATCCAATTTACTGTTAAAATGCAAATCAAAATTCTATTAAGATTCCTGAACCAATTTGTGATCACTTGAAACAAAACCTGTATCTTAAGCTTCGACTGGTTTGGGCCACTTAGGATTTCAACCCAAGGTGTACATACAATTCGATCGATGGAATTGTCGCATATTCGAGAGGGACTACAACATCTGCTCTCTGGTGTAATGAGACAGTTTTCTCCGTTAGTAATAATACAGCCATTGACGAGACAAGCGAGCTTTTAAATGATGCGTTTGGAATATCCACAGTACACGAATATTTCACAGTTTCAGTACAAATTAACGTAATTTAAGGCGTTATTTCATTTCTGTCGAAGTCATATTCTTCTTAAGATGAATTTCATCAAAAATTGAATTTAACTTGGAACGTCTGTATAAACTTTTCCGGACAACACAATTTGGCTGTGATCTACTGCCCAATAAAGGAGTTGAGCTTAAAGTCTGCTATCCCGCTAACATTGGATAAAAGTCAGAACATGTTTCTTCATGGATGACTCTGAATTGACGATCAGAGAAGTATGATTCAAGTGGCTGGCAATACTGGCCAAACCCTATCAAAGGCCTGGGATGCATCCAGAAATACGGCGGGGAGAGTAGATTGGTTGTCCCTGAACCCAAATTAAAAATCAGGGACTTTTACCATTGGCTTAAAACGTTTCAGTAGTAGATTTTGAAACAGCTTTGATAGGGTCGGAAGCAGTGAAATTGGTCTGTATGATGTTACTTCTTCATCTGGTTTACCAGGTTTCTTCAGCATAATTATTTGGGCCGTTTTGAAGCATTGGGTACATACTTCAATCTCATACAGGCATTAAATAAGTATGTGATCATGATGATTGCTTTACATGGAAGCTCCTTGAAGATACCCGGTGATATTTCATCAATTCCTGGTGCCTTCGATTTCTTGAGCAATTTCCATTGGTATGATCCTTTTAAAATACTGATTTGGTTTGATAAGCAGGTGTTACGTCAATGTTGGCTTGAATGTCATGGGGCTGAAACAATGTAGTTAGGAGTTGAGTAAAGAGTTCCGCTTTTTCTTTGTCTTGACGGTTGTTTAAATTTTCTGGTTGCTTTCCATAACGAGTAGTCCTTATTCATTTCTGGACCTAGCCCGCTTAGGTAGTTGTCAAAGCAATCGTGTTTGAAGCTTTTGATTAGTCTATTGACTTTGTTACTTATACACGATTGAAAGTTGTCTTGTCAGCGGGATTTCTGGTCAGATGTTATATTCTCCTTGCCTTTCTTCTTTTTTTGAATTGTTCTATGATTTCAGCTGGATATTTAACTTCGATCTCCGCTTTATCCTTTATTTCTGGATTAAATTGTAACTTCGTTGACGTATGCCGTGTAGGACAGCATGCTGCCGCAATATTTAAATCTGCGCCATTATATTGGACTGAGATCACAGTTACTTGCATATAGCTTTCACAAATATCCTCTTGTTGATTATGTTTGATATTATTTTTAATTAGTACAGCTGAACCATCCTTTTGGCTCTTTCACTGGTATGGGTTGTCCAGTAGGAGTTAAATCCCTTTATTCTGATAAAGCGTTTGTTCGAGAAGTGTGTTCTGAAATCAGCGCAATGTCTATATGTTGTTTGTATGGAGGAATATTTCCAGTTCTTAGGCTCGTTGTATGAGCCCATTAGCGTTCTAAATGATACAGTAGTTTTAGTAAATGAGCTTTTGAGACAAGTTTTCTTGAGATCACAACCAGGTAGTACATACTAATTAATTTTTGATAGATACCAATATATTAAAGTACAAATAGTTTTGAGATTTCAGTTTTTAGAGAACTTCGGTGTGCAGAATCCTTTTATAGCTCCCCAAAAGATAATTGTTGTTGTTTATAAGGAAATCAGAACATCCCGCTACTATTTTATAAATATGAACAAGTGACAGATGACAGTGTCATTTAGTATATATTGCCGAGCATGGAAATTTCATCGTATAGGTAACTAGCCCCATGGAGAAATCATCTATTAAATGGGAGTCGTGTGGAGAATCACATTCGTATTTCCTACAACATATTTTGGAGGCGATTTTTTTACCGTATTTGGAACATACCACCATAATTGTCCGGCCATCCGATTAAGAGTTTGGGTCACATTGAGGTTGACGTCGAATACAATAGCCGGTGTTTAACCAAATGGCGTTATTTGTGACAAATGCGAGCAAAACTAATAAAAAGTTCTTTCTCTAGTGCCGTTGACATTGAATCACTCGATTGTTCTAGTTTATTGTCCACCTCGTATAATTCTTCCTGGGCTTGTGGAAGAATCAGATAACATATTTGCCAGATTTGGTCCTACCCTACAAAGAACTATCCGTTGATACAGTTATGATTCAGACAATTGCTACACATAAGGAAGCTTTTAAGGTGAAACGGTTTCAGTTCAGAATATCCACAGCAACAAGTAAATGTAAGGTACCATTCCATTTTCTACGACGTCAATATCATTAGATCTCTGGTGATGAACTTCATCAAAAATTGAGGTACATCTTCAGCTATTTGATAAAGCGGGAATCCGCGTTCAAGAGGATATATACGTAAAAGTGTCAATTTTCTCGGATATCATAACGATCCAAATGATCTTCATCACACTGAAGACAAGGATGATGTTTCTCCATGTATGACATCCTTTCACATAAAGTTGGTTGTAAAGAACGTGCTATAGAACTCTTTGCTAGGATCCGTATAGCAACTGAACGTCGATGTTCCTAAACTTATAAGAAATCTCTTTCGACAGCATACCGATCATCAAGTTGTCCGGTTAAACACGATATTACTAAATATTCTGTCTCGAAGTGTAATGGCGTGTAATAGAGTGTGTTCCTAAATTCATAATGAAAATAGTTATGCATGAGGTCTTAGTCGTATTTCAACTAGAAAAACTCAAGTCTTGAACGAAGAAGAGGAAGTGATGTTGATTAAATTATTAAACACCTTGTAGATCTGGCAAAAGACATCAAAACCACCCAAACCACCCTAACATATAGTCTGCAACGAAAAACATTGCCAGCGTAACGTTTAGGTCATTGTCAAGCGGAAGGTATACTATTAACATTTGAAAACGATATTAGGCCAAATGGCCGTCACGACTATGCTTGCAACCCCATATCCGTTTCATAAAATTTTCAATTATCAATTTGCGGCTGTATGTCCTCGATATGAGCGAATCGATTATGGAGCATTGGCATATAGACCTTTTTCACTAATAGCACCAAAGAAAAAAGTTTAAAGGTGTTAAATAATCAATTGTGGTCAGTTGTGATCACTTCCTCGATAAATAACATGGTTACGAAACTTTTCTTGCGATTGTTTCGTTTCTTGTGTGGTGCGTAGTTCCGTCTTGCTGAAGAAACGTTCACCGTAACAGTTGCACCAGTTTCTTTTTTGATAAAATAAGATCCGATCACACCGCCAGGCCTAAAACCACTCCAAACATTGACACGTTGAGGATGGAGAGGCTTTCCAACAATCATTCTTGGATTTTCTGAGTCTCCGAGGTGAAAATGGGAAAGTTCTTGTGTTGACTAATTTTGAAATCCTTAAAACCTTAATCTTGAAGCTAAGTACAGTGTAATGTCTAATTCCAAAGCTTGACGAGGAATCGATAAACCTGGGTTTCTTCAACACTACGGGCTACAGCAGCAATATTCTCAGTTGTTCTTGAGCGACGCACATGGTTTCGATTCGACACATCAGTAACTTGTCCCAACAGCTAAAAACTTTCCACCAGTTTCACTATTACCGGCCAAGAATTTTCTTCACGAGGACCAAAAATTCAGTCAATTTTTGGAGAATGAATGCTTCTACCACCTGTTTAAAGTTTGATGAGTAATGTGGTGATATGGTTACGTATACCTTATATTTTATGCTGCTGGTCTTCATTCCTCCAATTCTACTGACTTGTAAATCTACTCGAAATTTTGGTAAACTTAGTAATTCGGCTACTGCTTGTGTGATGAAAAATGACTGTGACCCTGTCTCTATTAATGTGGGTAGTTGCATTGAATGTCCAATAAGCGTAGTTGCCTTTATCTGCGCCGTAGCTAATAATGGGGTTGTTTTTGGCGGTATGAAGTACAGTTTTGACTTCTTTTGTATGTATCAACGTATTATGATTTCCCATACAAACCACGCAGTTTCATTGCTTATACATTTGCTATGCGGAAACTCTGCATAAGTTGTTGCCTCCTATGATTTTAGATCTCTCCAGCACTGGCATTTTCACAAAGGTGGGGCACCTCGTTATGTCATGTGATGCATTGCAAACAATACATATTTTTCTTATTCCAGCAAAAGTTCTTCTTGTTGCTTGTGACATAACAGTATTTTAGCGTTCGATGGTGCTCCTAGGTTGTTGAAATCCTTTTACGGATATGTTAGTTGTTTCTCGCGATTGGAATCGACTTTCTAGGAACTTTAGGAAATCACTCATAGATTGAATATTCCGACGATTTTCCAGGTTTACATGGTATACTCGATGAGTTTCGTTGTCCAGTTTTTTCAATACTAATGGAATTAGTATTGCATTCCTGGGGCCCTATTTCTGTATACGATACGAATGTTCATTCGATACGAAAATTCAATTCGATACAAAAATGAAATGGTATTTCTGTATACGAACGTACAATAGTTTTTAATTTTTGCAGTGTAGTGATAGAGAAATTTATTTTATTGAAATTTCCTTTAAAATAACGGAGTGTATTTGTGATTAATGTCACTTTTTGACATTTAGTTTCGGTAAATAAATCAATCACGGCGGGATGTTTTTTTACGTTTTTATATTAATAATAATAATATATTTTAATATAAAAATAATATTTCATATTATAAATAAAATTTTATTCCATTTTAGTCATTTTTTAATATGGAATTTGAAACCAGACCATACTTTCTTCCAAAGGGCTGAATTTCTAACTGGCGGTCCATTTGTATTTAACCGACTGGTTATTTCAGCCCATAATGATGTTGATAATACTCGGGCGTCCACCGTTGCGTTATAACCTCTAGCTAAAGCGGAATGAATACAACCAATAGCTCGTATTGTTCAGCCGTTGTTACTTTTGCCTTAATAATTATAATAATAATTTTATATTGGTATGTCAATTAAAAAAAAAACCATAGTACAAAAACATTTACAAATTTCATTAATTGATGGAGATGCCTCCATTTTATTTTGTATCTCCTATTTTAGTTGCATAAAGTGTCTACTATATATAGGCAGGGTCATCCTACTCTAAAGGGAAAGTACATCACGATTTACTAAGTTGTTTAGCTTATACCATAACATTGTTCTCTTCCATGCCATCGCTGGTACTCTTACTTTCATTTTTCCTTGTGAGTCCCAGTCCTATGATGTCCTCCTTATATCACTTGGTGATTTCCTCAATGTATGGCCAATACATTTTCACTTTCACCGCTTTATTTCGGTTTCTATATCTTTCTGATTTGTTTTTCTATTCAGTTCAATATCAGTAAAGCTGTTAGGCCAGAAACATTTCAGCGTTCATCGAAGACACCTGTTTACGAACACCTGTAGTTAACTTTCTACCTTTGTAGGTATAGCCAAGGTTTTCAAATTTATTTTTATCAATTTGTACATTGTTGATTTAGATTGGTGTGGTTATGTTTGTGTTGAGTCTCACCGTCTTTGTTTTTCTGGTGTTAATGTTGAAACGTAGGTAAATCTGAAAGTTGTGGTATTTTTTGCTGCATGTTTAGTGTTTACTGAGCAGGCATATATGTCATATGCATATCCCAGATCATTGAATTTACCTGTAATCTCCATTGTATGCCACTAGGAGACGTGATGGCAATTTAAACTCATTACATTATCCATTAAGATCAGGAACAGCATTGATGAGAGTATACCCATTCTTGCCTTACATTGCGTTCCTATTTATCATTTTATATGGCCATTCGAAATGATATCACAAAATAATTCATATTAATCCTATTAATAATAAATTAGTTATATATTTCAATTTAATAATTTTTATTTTGCTTCCTTTCGATAACTAAATACACAACGAACATATAGTCGGTCATGATCGTATAAAAACTGTACGAATTCGTATTCCACAATAAGGGAAATTTTTCATCGTATCGTAGCACTCGAATTCGTCTTAGAAATTATACGTTTTCGTATTCAAAAATTCCAATTACACGTATTCGTACAATTATTGTACGAATTCGTATTCAGAAATAGGGGCCCAGGTTGTTGTGTCAATGCCCAAGTTCTTTAAGGCATACAAATTTTCTACTATGGTATCATGAAGATCTTTAACTCCAGTCGCTGATTCCGTGGTTATGTTTGGTAAATGTAGTAACATATTGACATGGTTGGTTACCAGTAATCGTCGGTTGTTACAAACTATGCAGGTTTCATGGCTCACAAATCTGCTAAATCTGTCGTGGAACGTTGTCCATTTGCCCACTGAAATATGGTATTTCGATAGGAGGCAGTTTTATTTCTGGTTGAAAGTCGGGTTTCTTGTTGATGTTGGCGCATTCTAGAGGTAACAATACTTGTATTGCCTCTTAAAGCTCGGCTGCCATCTCGTCTACTTCTTCATTCATTGTATATCGTATTCTTGATTTTGAAAATACGGAATGAAGATATGTTATTCTTCTGGAATTTCCAACAGAAGCTCTTCATGTGGCTGATCCATCATGTTTCTGTTGTTCTCTAGCTGTTTGATTTTCTGCGCCAAATGGGGACTGTAACGTCTTTCAGTCAAGCATAATTGAACTTGGTGTAGTAGAGTTCTGATATGGTTTACTTTAATTTCTGCCCTTTTCACCAATTTTCTTTTTTCCGTTGTTATCTCTTCTTCCAAGTTATCGTTATCTATCAGATTAGTTTTCTTCTGTGGTTCCGGAAAATTAAAACTTGTTGATACTTGAGTGTCGATTGTCACCGTGAGCGTTGTTGGGGCTCCATGCAAGCGCTGTCGCATCTCATTTATGGACGAATTGTATGTTTGTTGTATAGATCTTCGTTCAATGAAATAACCATGTGAGGGCTCTAATGTGGCACAGGTAACCATTTTTTTCATGATTGCTCTCATATTGCAAAAATAATCTTTTAAGAATTTGAATTTTTATTTCGACCTGTCTTTTAGACTGCCTTTCTGCTTTTTTGTTAAATTTTTTGTTGTTGGATGGACTGCTTCTGATGGTAAAACTTAGCGATGCTGGTAGTTGTTTTTGGTGGTATAAACTTTGTAGTTTTTATTTGTTTAAAGATTATAGCAGCCAGTTGTTTTGGTGGCTCGAAGGACCAATGTTATGTCTCGATCTTGTTGCTCGGATATAATATTATTGAATTGTAATTAGTTAGGTTACCACTGATGAGGCCTAACTAATTATTGAGTCAAACACCGTTGATTTATGCGTAAAAAGAGACTTATTTTTATTTCAATTTATTTTAGCTTATATACAAAAGATATAACTTATAATATTACTGACTATGCATTTTATCATTTTTTATATCGACGTATAATAAAAATTGTAATGCTTAAGTCAAAACAAAAAATAAGATAAAAACTAGTACAAACAATTGTTTTTTATCTATATAGAATAATGCCATCAGAATTCAACTGGAATGCGGAGTAAAATATGCGTATATTATTTCTTAATACATGTTATATTCCATAACAACGCTATTAAGAATGAAACCACTTATTGGAAACCATTCAAATTACCTTATAAATCTTACTATAATCTTAATTTATTGTCTAATGGCGGGTTCACGTATGCGATCAAAAATTATTGATCACAATATGAAGTTAGTAACAAAAGATATTGCTCTAAAAATTAATCTATTTTACTTGAAGTTTCAAATGTCATTTTCAACCATTTAAATTTGTGTGTTGAGTTTGGCTGTGGTGGATAATTTAAATGATTTTCGATTCTTTTTTTTGTTATATCAAAAAGTAGTATCTAAACTGTCTTTGTCAAGACAAACAAAGTGATGTTTTATATTTTATATAGCTTGCAGCCTATATCGCCGAACATCAGGTCACCGAACATTAGTCACCTTGATGTCAACCATTAACGAAAATTGTTTATTATCACCTGCCCAAAAATTAAATTATAACGAGGCCTTTCAGAAGTTTTTGAATTGTTATGACCGCAAAAATTATTAGGTTAACGCGTTTATAAAACGTTTTTAGATACATTTAATACCTTCGAGATCGCTGGTGCATTTGAGCACATGTTACACCAAAATTGGGTATGAGATGGCTGATATATAAATGACTATCGTTTTCCTTATGTTGCCAAAAACGCAAAAATAATTTGCCTCCTCTTGGTCAGAATAAATTCTTTAAAAATCTACGCCATGTGCTTAGTTCTAATGATGTTGTTCTAAAAATTGCAAATAGATCACGACATTTTTCAGTTCAAATTGTAACTGTACGGTATCGATAACCACCGTAGCCTAAAATATTTTGGAGTGTGTACCAGACAACTTCCAAAAGTTCAAAACCTGTTCTTAGTAGTGAGGATCTCTGAATGAATTGACAACTACTTCTTCTTTACTCTTGATATATATCATATGAATAATCATATTGTTAATTTGGAAATAAGAGAACTGATAGTACAGTCAGGTCTAAAAATTAAGAGGACTTCACTGGAATACCTAGAAAACTCTGATGGGATCATTATCACCTTTAACAGACACGAGTATATACTAATTATGAATTTTCTCTATTCATAAAAATAATTCTTATTGGAACTATGTTTAAGAATCTTTGATTTTAAGCGAATGAAGGCACTAATTCAATAAAAAATGTATTGATCTCAGTTTTAAAAAGTGCGTAAGTAGATTATTTGGTAATCACAATAGCTCGTCTTTGTACCAGTAATTAGTATTACCGTACTATACATATATACCAGGAGGTATAACTCGACAAAGAGTCATCTCATTATCAACACGCCAAAACTCGCCGAATTCGCTAATGTTTCTATGTTGAGTAAAATGAATATAATAGTTGAATGACAATAAAGTTAGGACTATTTCATATGATTTAAAATTTAGATGAATGCGAGGCCTACGAAATTATATGAAGAGAATGTAACATATGCTTATGTTGCCTATAAATACACAAGCAAAAATGTGAGTAACATAAATTATACAACATTGGGCAGTTATATTCAAGAAATTATTTCTCTGAATGCATTTATTGAAATGCAAAAACAAATAATTATTACAAAGCATAGAACTGGCTCCAAAAACGACTGAATTTCTTAATGTGCTGAGTCAATGTGCTGAAATCCGCCCCAAACAACGTTTAAAAGCTCTTGCAGTTAGATTCATTAGTTAAAATAAATTCATCACAGGCGGGAAAATTTGTATATAATGAGTGATTTTTTAAGAGCTTGAGAACTTTTTTTTAACAAAAAACGCATAAAATTTGCAAAATCTCATCGGTTCTTTATTTGAAACGTTAGATTGGTCCATGACATTTACTTTTTGAAGATAATTTCATTTAAATGTTGACCGCGGCTGCGTCTTAGGTGGTCCATTCGGAAAGTCCAATTTTGGGCAACTTTTTCGAGCATTTTGGCCGGAATAGCCCGAATTTCTTCGGAAATGTTGTCTTCCAAAACTGGAATAGTTGCTGGCTTATTTCTGTAGACTTTAGACTTGACGTAGCCCCACAAAAAATAGTCTAAAGGCGTCAAATCGCATGATCTTGGTGGCCAACTTACCGGGTCATTTCTTGAGATGAATTGTTCTCCGAAGTTTTCCCTCAAAATGGCCATAGAATCGCGAGCTGTGTGGCATGTAGCGCCATCTGCTATGGTTGAAACCACATGTCAACTAAGTTCAGTTCTTCCATTTTTGGCAACAAAAAGTTTGTTAGCATCGAACGATAGCGATCGCCATTCACCGTAACGTTGCGTCCAACAGCATCTTTGAAAAAATACGGTCCAATGATTCCACCAGCGTACAAACCACACCAAACAGTGCATTTTTCGGGATGCATGGGCAGTTCTTGAACGGCTTCTGGTTGCTCTTCACTCCAAATGCGGCAATTTTGCTTATTTACGTAGCCATTCAACCAGAAATGAGCCTCATCGCTGAACAAAATTTGTCGATAAAAAAGCGGATTTTCTGCCAACTTTTCTAGGGCCCATTCACTGAAAATTCGACGTTGTGGCAGATCGTTCGGCTTCAGTTCTTGCAGGAGCTGTATTTTATACGCTTTTACACCAAGATCTTTGCGTAAAATCTTCCATGTCGTCGAATAACACAAACCCAATTGCTGCGAACGGCGACGAATCGACATTTCACGGTCTTCAGCAACACTCTCAGAAACAGACGCAATATTCTCTTCTGTACGCACTGTACGCATTTGTGTGGTTGGTTTAATGTCCAATAAAGTAAACTGAGTGCGAAACTTGGTCACAATTGCATTAATTGTTTGCTCACTTGGTCGATTATGTAGACCATAAATCGGACGTAAATCGCGAAACACTTTTCGAACCGAACACTGATTTTTGTAATATAATTCAATTATTTGCAAGCGTTGCTCGTTAGTAAGTCTATTCATTATGAAATGTCAAAGCATACTGAGCATCTTTCTCTTTGACACCTTGTCTGAAATCCCGCGTGATCTGTCAAATACTAATGCATGAAAATCCTAACCACAAAAAAATCACCCGTTAGTTCCAATGATTTGACTGGTTTGATTCGCAAATCATTTTTTGATCGCGTACGTGTACGCACCATAAAGCTTTTGGCCAATATTAAAAAACTCGCAGTCACTCGTTTAAAATAAATAAATATTATTAATAACATGTGTTTATTAATAAAATTTACTCCAGTTGGCCATCTATAGTTAAAATGAGCTTTTGAACAAAAAACAACAGTTTGGTTTGACAAAAGGTTATATGAGACAACCTTGAGCTTTTTCTTAATAAGGCGCGAATTCGTTTATCACACAAATTATAGTTCATTTTTTTATATAAACCATTTGTAATGGATGTAAATAATATTTAAGATTGAGACGAAAAATATATAAGCTTTTTTAAACTTTCATTAGTTTTGTTTATAAAACTTGTGATATTTGTATAATTATTTATTTTAGATTCAAAGTTTTTCTCAAAATGTCCAAAAAAGCTTTAACTTAGCTTTTATTTACCAAAGAAAATATAATTTGTTGTGAAAGCTCGTATAAAGCTTAAGTTTTTACGATTAATCAAACAAATCGAATAAAGATTCGAACTTTTTGTCAAAAATTAGCTTTCAGAGGTTTCTAAACCAATAAATTGTCAAGAAATTTCTTGAGTTATTATGATTAGCGAATCAAAACTATAATGTGAAAACTTATAATATAATTTATTATAACAACGCTTATTAATGGTTTACAACCATTGGAATTGTATAGTGTCGATCAGGATATATCACCCACAAATAATCAATTCAGTGTTTATTAAAGCTTTCTAAACTATGTACTTTCCTTTTGTTTGATGTTATTTGCTCCAACTACTTAAAGGGAACGTTAAGATTGTAATCTCCTTTAACCGTGGTCGGTTCAATATATAATTTCATTTGAGCCGGGGTTCTATATATATATAAAATTCCTTTGCATGTGATACCACTGCCAAGGTTACAATAAATCATATGAGAAACCACTTTATTGACCAGCAGAGCAGAAAGAAATTAAGGCATTCAGATTTATGAGATTTATTCTAGAGATGCAATCAAAATATCGTGTTGTTCAATTGTTTGAAAAGTCGATGATGATGATATTCTCATGCTGCAGATATTCTCAAGGCTTTTTAATCATACTTTTATGTTGATATTTCTTGGTCGTCTGTATTTTTTGGCTTTTAAAGTAGAATTCTAATGTTAATCAATGGCTGTAATGAGCGGAATATGTATGCGTATATGATTTATGAATACACAAAAACGAATAGATCAAGCTGGCTTTAGGTCAAGAAGGGGTTGGACATAAAATACCCACACCCTAACGTAAGATCATAAAACCGAATGGATTTCAATGCTCCACCTTTTTTTGTTGTTGTAGTGTTGTCTGTCACTCAGGCTCTAATTGCCCATTGTGACTTCCCACTATATTACTGTACGATTCGGCGGCTATAGGTCCGATTATGAACGAAAACGAAATGAGTTTTAATTTTTTTTGGATGATGGAAAGCTATGGATCGACAAAAGAAATGTAATCAAATGATTGGGTTACTTTTTAGATGCGGGGGTATAAGTTGTCCTCTGGAAATTCTATCAAATAGAATAGGAAAATTGTTTTTCGAGTTCTTACATTAAATTAAAGATATAAGGAAAATCTTTATTTAACGTATTATATTTACACATATAATCGATTTTTATGTCACCCCGCGTGATAATTTTTTGGTCAATGGCAAAATAATACTTCAGACCATGACTTGTTGAGAAAGTCTCGGTAACCAAGCTACTATCGGCGAATATCAATAAGCTTTTATGAAATTATAAGCTTATTGAATCTTTTTATTTTAAAATTGAATCTCGAGAAAGTGACGTAAGTTATTTTGAAATTGAATTTAATTTTGCAAAATAAAAAATTAATGGATTATAATCGACACTTTCTAAAGATATCAATCGGGATTAAAGTAACGTCATTCTAATACGTTGCTCTATATGTTACTCAAGGTATAAATAAAAACACTTTATTCAGGTAATACAAAAACTTAACTTTTTAGTACTCCACTTTGAATGTTTTCTGAGCAATATAAATAGTATATAATCCAGTAGATCCAAATTGTGCTGATAGCAAGCACTGGTTTCATTAAACCAACAACCGAATTCTTTATTTTTAATTGTTTGGTTCACACAGGCGTCTCTAATGTAACTTTTATTATTTTCTATGTGTGGTTTAATGGCTGTAATTTTTGTGGAAGATGAATCGTTCACTATTTGCTTCTACAATATCTTCGTTGTTAATCAAATTAATTCTGCATGTGTTGCATTTCACTTTCTTAAAATATTTAAATGCTACAAATCCAATGAAATGTCTGATCGATGAATGATCAAACTCTTCTTCATAGTCATCCGCTTCTACAATTATTATTTCGAGATTTTTATTTTCCTTTTCATCTTGGGCATGAGGTTGGTTTACAACAATAGATTTTAAAGTTTCATCTTCGTAATTGGAATCAGCATTTAGTAAATCATCGATTATTAACATTTCATCTGGGTCCGTTTCGCAATTCATCAACGCCGTGTTTTCCAAAAATTTCTATTGGTACTATTATCACCTCGTTGTCTTACAAGTCCAAATAAATTTTCTACGGCATCTTGGATTAAACGAGCGGTTAGTAAAATTTAATTTCATGATTTGTTTCCTGTAGATGATCGATTAATAATAAAATTCCACTTATGGTCTGGATTATTCCATTTAAACAGTAGACGGTTGTGGTGTTTGTAGTTTTAATTTGGGAAAAGTAAGCAACCATAGCAAGCAACAATCAAGATTGTTTTTGGATTTGCATCAAACACAACTTCACTATTTAAATTATCAAAAACTTTGTCAACTTTTTCAATGAAGTTGGCAGTGGCTGAAACAAACGGTGCAGAATGGGTTGAACATTTAGTGAAATCAGACATTGTTCTTATACCAGCTGCCACGGTGCGACTAAACATTTGAGTAGCCAATTTTACTCGCATTTTTTCGAAAGAGTTTGGATATTTAAGGCGATTTGTTAGCTTTGGGCATAGCTTTGTAGTTCTTACCTTTCTGCTTCAAATAACTCTTGCAAGATAACCCAAGACACAATTTATCAGGTGTTATTAATCTGCCACTGATAAAAGTGTTCCTTATAGATTTTATCAGATGAGGTGCGTCGAATAAAGCAAAAAATTTTTTTTCTTCGAAATAGAAGAAAGGCGTTTCTTTATTAACACTGAGCAACGAATAGCATTTTCGATTATTTGGGCCTTGATTGCAAACGACTGCCACTTCTTTCAGACCAATTTTGCTTAATTCCATTATATTATTTAATAGTACAGCTTTCAAATTCGAACTGTCTATATTATTTTCATTTGCGTGATAAGAAATTACGTACTTAAAGTGCTTTAAAAGTCCGCGAATCAAAAATTCAGTAACATAGTTTGCAATAATAGGTGTTCTTAGTTTATTTATTTGAGAAAAGCCATCGACTTCATCGTTTACTCGATCATATTCCAGATCTGGCCTGTTTTTCATTTTCGTTCATCAAATCAACTTTTTTCTTTTAGACCTTTCAAAATTGAATTATTAAAACCCGGTTTTAAATTTATGATCGGAGTCCAACGATACAAGGAAGATTTTGAAGGCAAATGTAAATTTAAACTGTCTCTTAGGTAATTGTAGCAGACAGGGGATTTATAATATAGTTTTGTGCAATATTTCGTTGTTCTTGTGGCCATTGCTTCTTTCGATCTATGATCATTTTAGCAAATTCTCTTGCGTTTTCATTTAAATTTGGCAATTTTTTAATTTGCTTGCATATTGAGACACTCTTGGGCATTAAAATTGATTTTGATTTACTCTTAAGAAACTTAAGTTTTTTTCTAAAATTCAATAATTGTTTCCGTAAGACAATAATTTTATCGTATAATAATTCAATGCGTTTCTGTGACTCCTCGTATTTGGCTTTACAATGAAAAGAAATTTTTAAATGATGAGAACACAACTACTACAGGATGGACCAGGTTTATCATTATAAGAACTGATATACGTTGATTCAATATTAGTAGCAAAATCTAAAGAATTATTAGGCTCAGGTTGGGTTATTTCATTATACGAATTAAAAGGAATGGTATAAGTATTAATATTTTGATATCTACTCGGGATTTCATTATCAACCGAGTGTTGTGTGGATCTTCATACCTAGTGGACGTGTTTTTGTCTGCTCGGTGTTACTTTAATTAAATTAAATTAAATAAATCCAAAATCACCGTAACTGGTTGGCTTGTATTTCCCCTATCATATCATACTCGGGATTTCATTATCAACCTTTAAATCTGAATAAGTCAAGTAATATTCAGGGACAGAATTGTTTTTTAATCTTCGTTTTCCTATTAAGTTAGGGTCAAAGTGCTTTCCACAAAGCATAAGCCTCTTTGATAAGTCCTACTTCCGTAATCAACATTTGTTTAACCATACGTCACGCATATTTTTATCCGAAGGAAATACACAAATTTTCTTTCATGATCTACTCCACGAGATGATGTGCAAGTTTTAATAGAAAAATAGAAATATAATGGAACAATAAAATGAAGGATAAAAATTAAGTATTGGTGTTGTAATATACGATAATCTTATTAATCAATTATTTTATAATATTCACTGTACTGAAACAAAATAAAAAAATTATTTACTTTACACAATGTAACACACTGTACGTTTTTATATTTTTGGACACACTGTACTATAGTAACACAAATTTTATTTTTACGCACTAATTAAAGTTCACGATCGGTAACTTCGTATACGAATGAATTAAAACAATAATGCTGGAAACAGATGGTCAGAATTCTGACAGCAGCGAAATTAGAATACACACGTTTATATTAAGTGAATTACATGTTTTCTACTCGATATGTAGAACTCTGCTTCATGTCTCTATTTCTAATTTCGCTGATCAGAATAAGGACGACAACACATAAAACAAAATAAAACATAAATCGTGACTAAGTTCAAGTCGTTTTTTTTCATTTAGTTTTCTGTTGATAGAAAATATTTTTGTATTCGGTCAAACAAAATGGATGAAAAGAATAATTTTAGATTGAACAAATAAAAAACTGAATTTTGTACCCAATATGATCTCGATTGTACCCAATTATATTTACTCGCATTTTGCACTGTGCGGAAAGTCTTTATAATTATTTTTGTTTATGGTAAAAGGCACTTTGCAAAACGAGCATACATAAGTAAAATAATTGAACTAATCAAAGAGATGTATTGGAACGCTGGAAACAAAGTACAATACAAAGAAAACGAAAGTAAACAATTTTTTAACTCGTGAAGAGGTTCACAAGCCTGTGTATATATACCTAATAACGCTTGATAGCATCTAGTGCATCCCCGACATCACATCAAAAAATGGTATTCAGTTAAAACTACGCAAAAAGCAATGTAATCGGAATTTTGCACACAATTATAAAGACCGAAGGTAAAGAATGTCAGAAGGTAATGACCTGGAACAATGACCTGTAAGAGAAAATATAGAGAGCGCTAAAAACCATATACCCTTCTACACCTCCCCGTCCAGTCAGATTGTTCTGTGTAGTTGATGCCTAATGCTCCTAAATTAGAGATAAACGAAAAAATATCATCAGATAAATAGTTTTGTTGTAATTCCACTGTATATACCATTGTCGAATCACAAAATATCCCGTCAACATGAAAATCGAGAATATAAACTAATGCAGAGGACAGGATTAAGTTTGTATTCGAAACAGTCGTTTGTATCATGAAGAGCGATATACTGGATTATAAACCGAAAATCGATCGGAATGGAAAAACCAACCAAAAGCTCAGTATATACGTCAAACGAATAAAGGCTTTTTTTATGTTTATCTATTCTGTTGTTGTTGTTGTTGTGGTGGTTTTTATTAACAACAACAACAAATCAAAAAACTAAAACTTTATTATTTACATAAAAAAAATTTTATGTTCATTCCAATAAAATAATGAATTGATTTCATTATCATGAATTTAAAAATATCAAACATATTCGGAATGAAAATGAAACCTCGTACATGTATACAATATACATGTATGTATTGGGAAAATCCAAAAAAAAAAACAAAACAATAACGTGAAAGAGCTTTTCATTTTTATGACAACCACAATAAATTTATTGTGTAATAAAATAAAAATATTTTATGGCAGAATAAGGAAATGTGGAAAATGATGAATGCTTAATTCGGATTCTGAATTTATACAACAACAACAAAAAAAAGTTTTGTTTAGTCTGGATTTTATTGATGTTCTAAACTTAGATTTGATTAGATTTATTGAATATTTTTGGACTTAAAAATAATCGAGTGAAGTGATTTCAACTAGACCTAGGTAAGGTGTGGGGTATATCGTTCGACTGTTGAATTAGTAAAACTGTAGCTCTCTTTCCAATAATCAAACCGAATGATAGGTTACGACGGTGAGCGAGCTCTTTCCGCAGTTTTGTAAACAACGTGCGTTTTTTGATCGATCCAGAGTACTACGTGGATCGATCCATTGCTCACAGAAAGACATTTTTTTACAACGGCTTAACCGATTTTCACAAGACGTTAGTTTTAGACAATCTTCAGGTCACTGATGCCCCAATAGTGTTTAGTTGAATTCATTTGTGAATTGAGGGTGGTTAAACCGGTGTGATACCAGTCAATATGAAATCTTATTCCATATACTCTGTGTTGACCACTACATGATCCAACAGAATGTTCTCGATATATCATTCAGTGGTCAAACCTTTTCTTTGGCCTGCACTAGGTACAAACAACTTCCGGGTTTAAGCGATGTGGCTCAACCCACATGAAAACTATTTCAGTTCTCATTAACATCGATATGTCCGATTTTAGTCTGGATTTTATCGATGTTCTAAGGTGTGGAGATATATCGTTCGAATGAAGAATGAATAAATTGATGTTTGATGGTTAGTTACAAGATGGCTGTAGCTCTCCATCCAATCATCAAACCGAAGAATGGGTTCCGATAATGAGTGAGTTCTTCCCAATTTTGTAAACAATCTGCATAAACCAATCAACTACATCGACTACACTTCCGAACGTTCAATATTGACTTGTAAAGCTTGAAGAGAGTTTGGTTTATAGCTAAAGACCAATGACTAACCCCACAAGAAATAGTCTAATGGTGTTCAATCACAACTTCTTGGAGGCCGTTCAATATCATAGTTTCTTGAAATAATCGAATCTCCTAACTGTTCTCGTATATAATTCAATTGTTTCACTTGCTGTGTGGGACGTAGCCCGGTCTTGTTGGAATCAAATGTTTTCAAGATCAACTTCGTCCAATTTCGGACATAAAAAGTTGGTTATAATCGATCCATACCGATCTCGATTGGCAGTAATGGTGTTACCAGCTTCATTTTGAAAAAAATAATTTCGCCAAACTGTCAATTTAGGTGAATTTAATGGCTTTTTAAGGATGCTTTGTGGTTTTCTTCGCACCAGAATCGACAGTTTTGTTTATTTATCGCACCATCCAGATGAAAGTAAGCCTCATCGGAGAAGATGATTTTATTAAAAAAATCGTTATCGTTTTTTGTTCCAAGGCAAAATCACGACAAATGGCTTCAGTTCTTGAGTAAGAACCATTTTATACGGATGCAAACCCAAATCGTTTCTCAAAATCCGCCAAGTTGTGGTTTGAGACAGTCCCAATTCTTGAAAACGTCTTGGAATCGACAAATTGCGGTCTTCAGCAACACTTGCCTGAACGGCAGCTATTGGCACTTCAGCATTATGTAAAGATAATGTACGCTCAAAATTTTCAACAATTCGACGAATAGTCAGCACACTGGGACGATTATAACGACTGTAAAATGGAAAAAGTGCACGAAAAGTTGCAATTGGAGAACGAAACTGTATAATTTGTAAACGTTGTTCTTGCGTATATCTCACCATGATGAAATTAGAAACTCAAGTGAGGCTTTTTCAGCATTTTTGACTTCATAATCCGTTCTCCTTTACGCTTCTCCTATCACTACGATTGACACATATTTTGTACTATCAGTGAATGAATGTGATCCATTTCTCGATACTCCAATTGATGTGTACGGGAGGCAATTCGAGTCGCTCTTAACCGATAACGCACTGTCAATTTTGGGCACCCAATACGATGTGAAGTTGGCTTCTTACTGTCGATCGAATTTCAGCTACATCTCGGAATTGTCTTTACTCCTCCTGCACAAGAACACTTATGGTTTTTTTTAACCTTCTGGATACTCTTACGTCCTTTGCTGGATAGCGAGTGATGGCAAATGTAGGTGAACATGATGTAATACGAAACTCTACAGTACGCCAATTTTTTCATCGAATAATATCGCATTTTTCTTCGATTGCTCTCAATTTAAAGTACTGCATACATATATATATATATATATATATATATATATATATATATATATATATATATATATATATATATATATATATATATATATATATATATATATATATATATATATATATATATATATATATATATATATATATATATATATATATATATATATATATATATATATATATATATATATATATATATATATATATATATATATATATATATATATATATATATATATATATATATATATATATATATATATATATATATATATATATATATATATATATATATATATGGCTTTTGGAATGCGCAAAGTGCAGCTGACATTCGCGGAACATTTGTTATTGCTATTCAATTCCAGTATTGATTTTAAAACCTGTATTGATTCAATTCCAGTATTGATGGAAACACTTTTAGTTTGTTGCCACTTAATCGAATCAAATACAAAAAGTATTAGGCCAAAAACATCTTCTTGTTTAACTCTGGAATCATTGAGAGCAAATAAATGTTTATAAACTCGAAGCTTCAATCAAATCGTATTGTTCATTATTAGGTAGCTACGGCTTTCCCCATATTTCTGGCAACTTATTGATCCAACGTTACAAAAATTCTATTCGGCGATTCAATTTTTGGTTATCGGGTAAGCCATGAGTCACCAACTAGAACAAGTACTTGTCGCAAGAAGCCATATCCAGTGAATACGGTGGGTTAAGTACAACATTATTTTTCTATTTTTTGACGACTCTTGCTACATGTGGTCGAGTGTAGTTGTTGCCAAAAATCAGTTTCTAACGTTTTTCTGGGTGTTTAACCTTGAATTCTTCAATTAATAGCATTAATCAGGCTGCAATTGCTCATAGAACATCACTAACTGATCCCACCAGATGTCAGCATTAACTTCTTGACTTAAATATTCGGTTTGCTGTTGAAATTGAGGCATGACCGGCATTAGACCACGCTTGAATGCACTTTGCGTTGTCGCAGTAGAACCATTTTTCGACCCTCGATACGATTCGGTACAAAATAGGTTTTTCGATTTGGCTTTGGATCAACTCTGCTTTCTTTGTTAATGGCTCTAATCGCGTCTTAACTGAGACCTTACGAACAATTGGTGATTGTATTTAGTCATCACAGGGAATTCTTTACACAAAACCAGTTTTTAAGTCATTCGGAACATGTTACGTTTTGATCAATAGTGAAAATCGAACTCCAGACCGCAGCATGAAGTGAAACTCTCCTAGCCATTAACCGGAATCGATTCAACTTAGTACATCTTTTGACATAATGAACCGTAATTCTTCAAGAACAAGGTGCGGTTAAAATGCTGTCATATTGTGAATGTGCCGTAATTTTTGAATTTTAGTCGTCGGTCTGCATCATGTGTGCGATGAATTTCGTGAATATCGCTGCTGTAACCGAGAATATCTCAGAGATTGGATAAGTTCCCCTGCAAAGTGTAAACCGTTCACAAATTGCTGCCTCCGTCAAGTGAGGTTAAGGCTGGTACAATAGGAGGATGAATGCAAATCTTGAATCCAAATTATTATGGCAGCCAATTCACATTACGACATATGATTGGTCATTTTTGCGAGTAATCGATCGATTTCGAATTGTTTACCACTTCTGTAATACTTATCGAACACATACTGTGGCGTCTCAGTTCATACAAAAAGATTTCTAGTAAACACTAAAATAACAAACAAATTATTTCTGAACAATAAAAATAATTATTCATATACACAACCTGTTGACTATCTTAATATTTAAACGTTACACATATTTAAATTTTTGTAAAGTCTTCCACCTGGAAGTCAAGAAAAGATAAATAATTTCTAGATAAATATTTATCGAAACCAATTTAAATAAAATTAATTGTTGGGTGCCAACCTGTATGTTGTATTGTGGCGAGTTTTGGGAAGAGCTCTAAGTTAGTCGGTTGATTTTGCAAACCGGCCTGAATCAATCGAGGCGATATTTCTATACAACGTCTCAACCGGTAGTGATAGTCGCTTTCAGCTTGAAATGAATCGGCGAAATGATAAACGAGATGGCTCATGAAGCAGAATGGAATGATCGAGAATCCATAGTACATGTTTGTTAATGGTTTTTACACGACATCGCTGATCCGTACATATCAATAATCTGACTCTATTGGTTTTGATAATGAGCCTGCTCTTCAAACTTATCAAATGAAACTGAAGATATCAGAACGTTCTCTTCAATCGAACATATTGCCATATGTTTCCGATTTGGCTTAGGTGTGATGAAGGATGTTCGAAAGAGTTGAGAGCCCTTTGGCAACAAAATAAAATTTTTCATTAATGTTTTATTAATGTATTAAACCAGGGCAGAGAAGACAGTAGATTTACAGGAATACTCTTGCAGTACAACACATGAGATCTCATGCTGTCGAAAGATGAACAACTGCTGAAGAAGTGTACGCTTTCATCAACATTTTCAGATTCGTCGCATACGGTACTAATGGCAAGTCTCATGCGATATGGTGACTTTTGAAATGGCCATGGCCAGTAAATATAGAAACTAAAATTCTCAAGTTGTCCTTTTACAATGAAAGAACGTAATTGGTCAGCTTCGGGTTAATCCCTCTGACAAAGTATTTCGCCTTATGACAAGTAGGTATAGCCTTAATTGTTTTTTTTCACTATATCAATATGTCGAGGCGCACCTGTTTTAGGACCTATGAAATATAGGCGAGAACCAGTTTTAGCTGGACAATCTGCAATTCCGTTGCCCTCAATGTCACAATGGGCAGGACCCCACATGACCGTTAGCTTCTTGTTACAACCACAGAGGTTCAGAAATTTCTTACAATCGCTTACCAATTAAGAACTAATTAGAGGGTTGTTCAAGGACAGTTTTACTTTTACTATCCGTACAAAATATAATCTCTTTTGTACGGTTGTAACCAAAACCAGCACCCCGTTCAGTGACAGAGCCATCTGAAAAGAATACAAGCGATTTGGATAACTGTGATAAAACACGGCAAGCTCTGACTTAGTTAGTTTAAACTCACTAAGTATTGATCTATGACCCCTGTGTGTTTTTTTCAGAAACGTTCACTTTGAGATTTTATATTCGAAAAAAATTGTACACCATTAATTATTTCACAAATTCGATTTGTAAAATAGTAACAAGATATTTTAACAGATGGTGCTTAAGTTACAATAAGATTTGATAAGAGATGGCGTTATTTACATGAAATCATTTTTTATACATGTAGAATGTTAAGCAACATCTTATGTAAATTACAAGTGTATTAGTGAGTTGCCTTGGTCACGTTCAGGTGGAGAGACACTGTTGGGGAGATCAATACTAGTTATTTACAATAATTTAAAGAACCTTTTCAAAATTAGAAAAAGATTAGTTCGGACTGTTGACACGGTACAAACCAACAATGAATTTTAAAAATAGTTGAAGAAAGCTCGGATACTGATTGGTTTTTTTAAGCACCATTTTCGACTTAAAGGTCTTAATTTGGACAGGTAACTGTTATAACTCCAGTGATTAACCAGTAAAGCGCTATAAAGTTCGAAAATATAAACACCGACGTTGTCGAGCTTATCGGAGATAAACGACTCGGTCCGATTTATTGTACTCACCACCTCTAGTTAGTTGGGTCGACTTATAGATTTTACACTCAAACAATGAGTCAGCGAGACATGTGTTTTCATATCACCTATAGCAATTATAAGATAAGATATTAGAAGTCTATTATCAGTCAATAATTGTCAGAAGATTCATTTTATGTAAAACCTTGAAAGTATTTATTACGAATAACAACATTGCTTAGCATCCAAAGCAACAACAGCATCATAATATGATTTATAATATCCTTGTTCAAAGTATTATGTTAAATGGAAGACATGTTGGTATATATTGTCTTCTTAGATTTTTAAAAAGTCTTTGATTTTGCGAATTCTTTTATCAAAATAATGTTGGTGGGATTGAATTTTGGTTGAAGTAGCGAAACCTTAAATCATTGAACGAAACAAGTATGTATACTGATTTGGTGTTGGGGACTGTTTGGTAGGTGAATGATTATTTTCCCTCGAACGTTATCTGATGGATGTGGTTTAGGTCACCTATCTTTACATTACGTACTCAATGTAGCTTCCACGATATGGCTTCCACGTAAGATAGGATGATGAAAGCAAAGAGTTGGGAGCGCTACGGCATTAAACCAGAATGGCTAGAGAAAACTAAAAAAACCCACTTATGAAAGTCTATTAAGTACATTAAAAACGATTTGGAAAGTGCGGCTTTTAAGCTTTGTTGGCATACGTTATTATAAACGTATACTTAAGATGATGAATAACAACGAAAGATGAATGCACCTCAATAAGTTCGTCGATTCATCATCATCATTATATGAAGACTATAACAATTAAGTCACTATACTTGAGGATTATGGGAAGGGACCAAGTCTTCGAAATGGCACTACCTTGACTTTATGGCCAATACGATCAAAATACAGTAAAACTGAACAGAACTGTTAAATTAAAATTAGTCAACATTTTTGGAGTGGAAACGGAATCCGATAAATTTATTCGAAGGTCTCCTTCGAACAACTGCATCATAAAGATGAAGCCCTGCTTGTGTTCTTAATAAAGAATGGAGATAAAATTTTAACATAAGAGTTGTAAAATTTTCGCTGGATTAAGGGCTTTGGGAACCGTATACCACTCAAATTCATCTATGAATTAGGCAAAATGAATCTGTATAAGAACAGCTAATACCTGGATTTGAGCATTTTCAAAACAAACAATGGTATCGTAAACAAGATTCTGCTCCAGCTCATATATAGAGACATTTTGATTCTTACAGATGCTGAAGGTTTAAAACCTTTCATCTCTTCACCATATATACACTAAATACAAATTTGACATCTTTACATCCTGCCTGGGCAGCATCTAAAACGAATTGTCATCGGTTCAGTGCTGATAACGCTCAATTCAGGTATTCACATAACATACTGATACAGGCGTATAACAGCCACGATGACTATTATGATCCGTCGGTGGTTGGTTGCGCCACCATTGAAATGTTGTTCGATCCAAAAAGAATTCGGTTCACGATAAATACCCAACCGATCTGTATATACGTATATAAAAACACTTAATAGAAAAACATCCGTCAGCACTATATAAATTCGCACACAGGTGATTTATCTTAATATAAAACAAATCTCTCGGCGTTTATTTGTATTTATCACCCAACGCAATCCCAAACCATATAAATCGGTTTATCTTGAGTTTTTGTTTGCTATATTGAACAGCACGTTTCACACAAATTATGCAATAACCGAATATGCTAAACATGTTTGTATACCGAAGTTTTCCACTTGATCGCATCACTACCCACAGTACATCGGGATGATATAGGCGCAAATCAATAGATATATATTGATAAGCGATTTTTTATAAGTACATTACACACCAATTATTAAACATCTACATACCTTGAGTTTTTAATTTCCACTCTTTTCAAATAACACTCAAAACTGTTGTTTTTTTACTTATATTAAACTGATAACACTATCACTCATAAACAACACATAAATGACTATTCATTTTCACCCAATTTTCCACTATATATTCATCGTGAACGAACGTCACGGCTATTTATTGTACCAACTATGGCAAATCACTTTTTATAAAAAACCACTCAAAACCGAGTCAAAACTATATCAACTCAACCATTCTTACTTCACATTAAAGTACATCGCATTCGACTAAATTGTGATAAAATTTATTTGGACTGAGTTTTCAAATATCTTTGAGATGATACGTTATATGATGTGTAGGGAAATTGGTGTGTGCGTGTGTGGATTTTGAATGTGTGGAAAATGTTCGGTGTGCGCATGACCGGTCGACAAAATATTGTATTTAGGTTGGAGTTCGATCGAGTGGAATATTTGCATGAATTTCCCCTTGTTTTGTTTTTGGACAGTTTATTTCGATTTATGTTGAGTGGTTTATTTGAATTTTGAGTGAAATTTAGTTTTCTGTATTCGGTCATTATAATGCTCATAATTCACTATTCCTATCTATGTGTTGCAGATTTTAGGACCAAATTTGTTCGAATTTCTAAGCTTAAGCAACCCGAGACGAGGCTTAAAGATCGTGGCTTTGCAACTCGATGACCAAAAAATGAAGCTATGTTGAACTTCCCAGTAATCGACTTTCAAATTTGAACACTCCTAGATAATTTGTTTAATCAGCTGGTGGTTCTGTACCTATGCATAATTGCAGTCACCAATAACCCATTTTACAATCTGATGAAACTCTGTTTTAGAAATATTGAAAATTTTGGTTGTAGGAATCGACCAGCAGGACCAAAATTAGATCAACCACTAATCAAGTTGATTCGGTATAAATGATTATTTACAAATACTTTGAAACATAAGGGAATTTTTCATCATCTGATTACGATCGGTGGTGTGAATGAACACAACTATAACCCCCTGTTGGAGTGCAAAATTCATGGGCTAACCCATTTCTCAAGTCAGTACTTTAGGCTGGCATGGAGCTATGCATTGTGCTATGCGATTGGCTGTAATGGCGTAAGGTAGGACGTAAATAAGCAAAACACGAAAGATTTGTAAGTGCCTTGAGCCCCGAAACAGATTGGAAAGATAAAAAACAGACAAATACTTTGAAACACCTCGTGCTGTATACACTCGCATTTCATATAATATTTTATTAGGTTGTTAAGCTGCCTGAAGGAAGAAAGATAGAACAAGACAGCACATTATAGTAACCGCCCAGGTGGCGCAGTGGTTAAAGCTGCGGCAGTTGGAGCGGGAGGTACCGGGTTCGAATCCCGATAGGGGCAGGATGGTAAAGGGATTTTTCACCATACGATTACGATCGGTGGTGTGGAGTGCAGAATTCATGGGCCAACCCATCTTCCATGTCAGTACTATAGGCTGGCATGGAGCTATGCAATGTGCAGATGGTTCTACGTAAATCGGACCTATAGCCGTACGTCCTCGATTTGGCTGTAATAGCGTAAGGTAAGGACGTAAATAAGCGAACCGCGAAAGAGTTGGAAGTGCCTCGAGCCCCAAAACAGATTGTAGAGATAAAAACAAACAAACAAACAAACAAGCACATTATAGTAACTTTCATAAGTGCTCGTGTTACCGTCTAATTTAGGTGGCAAGATTTCGATAACCAACTTGCATGGAGTCCAATTTAAAAAGCTTGTTGGAAACATTGAAACCTTTAACAGAGAACGATGGTAGTGATACCAACCTTGAGGAGTACAAAACGCGAAGAGTTATTCCTTGGAAACATCGACTAAAAACCAACAGATGGATCGCCAAGGGTCCAAAGAGGTAACCTAAAGCTAACATTTACACCTTGGCCTGGATGGGCCTGTTCCGACTGTTAGAAGTAGAAGTACTAGGGTTCTAACCTTTTTCTTGCTCTGTATAGGAATTTTATGAGGGTTCGACTGAAATTGTCCTGCCCTATCTCGCCTCCATTAGGTTATTAAGCGGATTGAAATATTACTGAACAATAAAGAATTTACATTGGAAGCATTTCCGTAACTGAAAAACATGGCATGTTGAGATCAACACATGCAATGTGGTTTAGTGACATAATCAGCTGGAGGTGAGATTTTGTTGATTTAGAGATTCGAAATCAGGGTTTATCAATAAACCGAGGAAACCTGAACCAAGTTCTTTCACTAGACGCAAGACTCTTGTAAAAATAACCAAATCGGTTTTTACGAGTTCACATGTTAACCCTTATCAAGACACCACTTTTCTAGAATGAAAAAAGCGTGTTGAGTTAGATCTGATAAGACACTCAGGTGCTTGCCTGAAACTTTCAGAACCAGATCATCTGCATAACTTTGAGCGAAAACCCCAGACTCATGAAGAAGTACAAAGAGTTCATCAATGACCAGCAGCCACAACAGGGGTGAAAGCACACCTTCCTGCGGGCATCATCTGGAAGCCTTGACTGAAATAAAGGTATTCTCAACCTCAGATATTGCAATGTGAGATTCAAGCATACATTTAATTTACCTGATGATGTTGGGTTCGATATCGAATTTAGTACATGCATTCGTAATCGAGACGAAAGCAGTAAAGGCTCCCGCAATATCCAGAAAAGTGCCCACAAGAAACTCATTGTTGTGCAAAGATCTCTCAATCATGTAAGGTCGCGAGTTCATGTAAGGCAGTCTCACAGGATTTACCCGTTCTGCAAGCATGTTGCACGTTACTGAGTGGAGCGGTTACTAAATTTTGGTCCCTAATGAACCTATCAACAATCCTTTCTAAAGATTTCAGAAAAGTTGATGACAGACAAATAGGCCGAAACCATTTGGGGTCAATGTAATCCGACTTGCCAATTTTTGGAATAAAAATTACTTAACTTCTGCTCCAAGATTCTGGAACAAAACTAAAAGCGAGACATGCCTGGAACAGATACCGTAAGAGCTCCTTAATGATTGAATATCCATGCTGTAATAAAGCAGGAAATATACCATCAGGACCAGCAGACTTAAAGGGTTTGAAAGAGAACAAACTCCAACGTAGGACCTCATAGTTAATTAATCTGCATTCTAGGTTCCAATTGGGAATTACCTACGAATCGTTGGTGACTATACCAGTATTATCGGTTGGAATGGTTATACAGCCCGGAAAATGGGTAGTGAAAAGTAGGTCGCCTACTTCCTTTTGAGAGGAAGTAAACTCTCCATCAGGTAGACGAAGTGAATCATGTCTATAACTATTATTCTTGCTGAGCGACTTATCGAGTCTAACTGCATCAGGTAAGCTATTAATTTCCTCACAGAAGATTACCCAAGAGGACCTCTGTCAAGTTCTTAATTATTTTTTGTAAACTTTTTGAGCAGCTAGAAAGCTATCCCAATCAGACTTAAGATTAGATCTTCTGGCCTTTTTCTTCAGCTTCTTGGTTGTCTTCCTTAACCGTTTGAGAGCAGAGCACCAGAAAGGTTTGTTCCGAGTTTTTTGGTGAGATAAAAGTGTACACGAAATCTATATAAAGTTGGTGAAGCACATGGGACACAAACTAATATCGATTACCTCCATGCGAGCTGAGTTAACAAAAGTAGGCTCACTTCCAACATTGAGGATATCCAACTCAGAAGAACTTAGATAGTTTAACAGAGCAGAACCTCTAATGTTAACGTCGGTACTCCCCCATAAAGAGTGATGTGCATTAACATCACAGCCCACTATTAGAGGAATGTTTTTAACCTTGTACCAACTTACTAGGTATGTAAAGGTATGATCCGGACCCAATAATGTACTCAACGGACTTCAAATCAACCCGGAACACAATTGATTGGCGATTAGCCTCTCGTCTGTGTTGGAAGATTTTCCATCCATTGATGTTTACATTTGGATTCATCACTCTTATGTTGGCTAAAACCACACTAGGTTCCTCCGGAGGACCAGAGACCCAAGTATGGATTAGCAGTGGCTTAGGAGGGTCACCAAATGAAAGATGACAACCACTCCAAAGATCACCTACTTTGGCAATCTCCTCGACTAACCAATTTTAGGTTGCGTCATTGGCACATTTGCATAAAAAATACCTCAATCCAAAAAAAACCCAACTTGGTCTTTTGTCGCATAATTTTTTGATCGTTAACACCGCAACAACTTGAGCCAGCGTGCACAGTTTTTTGGTTACCAACTCACGAGTGGAACCAGTTACAGTGCGCGATCGCTTTGGAGTCGACGAAGAAGTGAGATTAGACTCCTCTGGAATGGCGCCAAGCGCAAGTCCAGAAAGTCGCATCTGAAGACGTTGGAGATTGCGTTTGCCAGCCCGTCTAGATTTCCTTATTGGATGAAAGGGCTTAGCAGTAGACCCCTCGCTATCCTCTTGTAGGTTACCTTCGATGTCTGTTTGGACGTTAGAGCTGAGAACACCGATACTGATAGTATCGTGATCGTCTAGCTCGACACCCGACTGAGATCTAGAACCCATAAGCATAGAGTAGATGGGATCTGGTAAAAAGTGCACAAATGGAAGAAACTTTTCAATAAGTTTCTTACACTAGCTGACTAACTTAGGCCGTTCGGATGCATCATCAAAATTTGTGTGCCTAATCTATAGGAAAACTCGTACCGTTGGTATCTTTTTTCATAAATATTAACAATTCCTTTAACAGTCTGCACTTAAAGCGATGGAACAACCTTGTAAATGCTCTACAATCTTGTTTGGGACATTAAGCCAACAGAGATTGCAGTTCTTCCTTACTTATGACGGATATACTGTAGCGTTCAGTAACTGAAATAAATCGCAATTACAACTATCATCACGCATCAATCAATCAATTAAGAAAATCGATATTTCGAGATAAGTTCTCATAATTCGCTAGAACTGTCGTGTCACGACTAAACGTATACATATACGAATCACACTGCAGTAGGTAGTACATGCCCTACCATTGAAGCGTGTAGCTATTTTATTACATAAAAGCTGCACGTTTAATTGGTTGACCCCAACGGGCCTCTGTAGGAAGCATATTACACATGAATATCTTCTGACACAACCTCCCAAAACTAATTTCTCCTACCCTCCTGCCTAACCTAATATGGCCAAAATTAATTCTAACAATGGAATTATCTGCCTTCTCTCAATGGTGTTCCATGTCGCGCTTTCATGACACATATAGAACACTTTGATGTTCATACTGTGCGATTCGTATATGATATACGAATGAAACTGCCGTACAATACAAACTGGGAGGAATATAAGAAAGGAGAAGCAGAAACTGTTCTTGTATATTCTATCCTCAGACTGAATGTTTTTATTTAAGATATCGGTGGTTTTCATAATAGAATACTCTTAATAGTTTCCACCACCATACTTCACTCCTATTGGCAGAATATTATAAGACAGTAGTAACAGTTCTAAGAACATTAAAGCCCTTGTTAATTTTATGAAGTTTGAAGTACTCGCGCCCACTCTACATTCCTCGGTCATGACATGTATTCACCATATCAATCGAATTAGGCCAGCAATACCCAGTCGTTGTTGGGTGTAGTTTACACTATAAAGTGAGAGTCAACTTAGGTATCGAAATGTTGGTATATTTTCATTTCTTACCAAACAGATATCAGACTGTTCTCAAAATGCAGCTACTACTGACAAGATTATGATATAGTTCTGTTTGTTCCTTTCTCAACAATTTGCTATAAGGACGATTCACTGCCAACTCTTTCGCGGTTCCCATTTAGATCTATACCTTACGAATAAGACAAGTCGAAGGCACACGCCAGGTGTGTCCATTCACACCGATTGTAATTGAATCGGAACCCTATCGGAATTCAATCCCAGTATCTCTGCTCCAACAAGATATTTTGTTTGAGTTTTCTCTCTGACTTGTAGTACACAAATTGTAGCTTCGCCATGACAACAAAACCAATATAGAATTTGATCAAGCTTTTATGTTGTTGGATGCTTACACATATTCACTCATTCTATAGATAAATGTATTTCGACTGGTATTAAAAGTGCATTTTGATACAAGAAATCGATACAACAATAAAACGACATTAGTCGCATGGGGTTTAAGGATGAAAACAATAATTTACAACTGACACGAAAATAATTTTTCTTTCTCGAACGAGGTATGTGTATACGGATATCTAGTACGGTACATAAGTCGTAAATAGAGCTTTTAGATAGATTAATTTTTTCATATTTCACATCCCGAACATTCTTATTATGGTGGGATTAAACGATTATACCGGTTTTTAATCGATATCCTAGCGGATGTATTTCAACCAAATTATTGATTGTTTGCTTGTATTTGCTTTATGTTTTGGAGGCAAAGCACTCTCGAGTCTTTTCAACCTTCTAGCTCAAGGAACTCCCAAATGTTTCCCGACTTGATTATTTATGTCCAACGATCGTAACGATCAACGATCGTAACGATTTACCCTATCGATATTCGAGAACCCGGTTACTTCTAGGCTCTAACCTAGTGCAATGTGCTACCACTACTTATAACGCAAGCGAAACCGAAATCCAATCAAAACTTTACTGTACCCAACAGATGATCATGATCACTGCTTGTAAATTGAACTGAACCCTAATAATGTGTATGCGGTAAAAATCAATACTTTAATTATTAAGGTGCGACTACAAAAGAAAAATCGTACTAAATGTGTCTTCACTATAAGTACCAACCAAACAGTTTAATGTTTGTACTAAATAAAGAAACATTTGCATTCAAGGTGAAAACTTTGTACTAAATGTTTACTAGTAAAATTTGTTTTGGAGACTCGCCTTAATATGAAGCAAGGACACAATCTATCAATTAACTCTACACAATATGTTTACCGAAAATTCGGTTTTAATTTCGAATTTTTTAATTTCAAAATCTCTAATTATGTAGTTTAGTAGTCATGTTATGACTTAGTTTGCAGTAAATTGTATTTCTGTAAATTTATACAACAAAATTCATTGTTTAGTGACATTTTTAAAAACAGGCATTTCCGAAATATCCGAGACTCATAAAATTTTTTCTGATATAAGTGGGATCTCTTATTAGTTTTGATAACTATCCAATTTTTTCTAGTTATAAAAACATATGAATAGATGGCAGACTATAATGAATGTTTCCATGGTGAATTGTACATACTAACTTTTTGGAATCGATAAATTGGATTAAATTTTGGAATTCGATTTGGATACTTTAAAAAATGTGTTCATTGACTGTTTCTAACGGTCCTTCTGATTATATACTTCTAAATATTACGGCGTTTCTAGTGAGGGTATCAAACCATTGGATATTATCAAACAACTGTTTCCATTAGGCTCAAAACTGTGGTTAGGTGAGGCCGCCGTGCTGTCTTATTTCATTGACGTTGGAACGGCAAAATCGGTGAAACAATGCTTTTTAGCTGTATCTTCTGTCTGCAAAACCTAATGTACAAGAAATGGAGAAGACGCTTTCTTTAGCAGTCATCAATGTCAAAAGTATGTGATAATTGCTGTAAAGTATCGGGTTTTTCAATAAGAGCACTTCAACTTTTTTTTTTAATTAAACACAAACTGTTCGACTTTTGAACTAACTTTTTTTTTATTAACGAATTTGAATATATACATTTAAGTATGAAACTCGATTTCTTTTGCATGACCACCGCGTGCACGTTTTACGAAGTCCAATCTTTGAACTCAATTTTCGACCACTCTTTCACATAAATTGGTCGAAATTCCAGTAATTTCACGTTCAATGTTGGTTCTGAGCTCTTGCAACGTCACTGGCTTATTGGCATAGAACAATGACTTCACATAACCCCAAAGAAAATAATCTAGAGGTGTCAAATCACACGAGTGCGGTGGCCACTGGACGGGCCCATTTCGCGAAATAACACGCTCATCGAACTTAGTCTTCAATAACGCGATTGTATCGTGTGTTGTGTGGTATGCGGCCCGTCCTGTTGAAACCACTTGTCGTTCAAGTCCATTCCATTTAATTGCGCCCAAAAAAAATCGTTTATCATATCGCAAATCACGTGTGGGTTGCTTCCTGCCCAGTAACGCATATTTTGCTTGTTGACAAATCCAGTTAGCCAAAAGTGTGCCTCGTCGCTGAAGATGATTTTTTGGTGAAAATCTGCATCAATTTCGATTTGTTCTTGAGCCCAATTCACGAATCGGCGTTGCTTCAAATGGTCAAACAGCTTTAGTTGTTGTGTCAGCTGAATCTTATACGGATGTAGGCCAAGATTTTTACGTAAAATTCGCCACAATGATGTCACAGAAAGGCCCAAATGTTGCGATTGTCGTGTGAGCGACACATCCACGTCTTCTTGAACTGAAGCCCTCGCGGCTGTGATGTTTTCAACACTTCGAGCACTTCTGGTTCTCGAGGGCACCGGAACATTATGTAGTGAAAACGTAGACTCAAATGTTGCCACTATTCGGTCGATTGTCGAACTGGCTTGTTAAATAGTAACAGAACGATTATTTTGATAAAAAAATTGCCATGAAGAAATGTATACTAATGAAGTTTTCAAATGACAAAAGAACAATAAAAAATATAGAGTCATTCGCCGTCCCTATCGGAAAAAAGTTAAAGCGCATCTGTTGAAACACCCGTTAATTCCCTATACCAGTTGCATAGTAAGGACTTACTATAAACCTTGAAAATCTAGACAAATATAAAGCGATTTTCAAAAGTTTCTTTCTCGACCAAAGCCAACAAAACCTATAGCAAGCCAACATATATTGGCCTACGAATCTACTGGATAAGTTGATGTGAACCCTGATCATTCTGCAGTGATACTTACCATAAGCGACAATCTAATTAGAAAGGAAACGAGACTAACTCTTGTGAATCAATAACTGATAGGGAGAGCTTCAGATCTGAATTAGAAAGCAATATCGAGCTATAAACACGGCTAAAAATGGCACAGGACGATTCTTAATAACAAATCACAACATCTTGAAAATAACAAATTGTGTCTTGGAAAATTGACCGCTGAGGAAAAATAGGAACTTCTCACTATGGAAGGTAACAAAACGAATAAAAATCCCAATTACGCCGATCCCTCGTATTAAGCGAAGTGTGAGTATTGAAATTGAAGTAGAACCCCTTTAAAAATCCAGGGAAACTAAAATTCAATCTGAAGAGAGGAAAGGCTCCTTAAACAAGCGCAACTATATCCAAGAAAGCTATCGTTAAACTAAATCATTTGGTTAATGCTGTTATTAGATATCCCATGTCCGATATCCCTGCTTCCAATCATTTCAAAGCCTAATGCCATATCACCAATATGGATTCAGATGCAAACATTCAAATTAATGTTATGCTTCCGGGAACATATGGGATCATATTTATCTGAAAGGCTTTTTAGAGTAAGAGAAGAAAATGAGTACTCTGGACTGGCCTTTACCGAAGTAAAGGCAGGAGGCCCACATGGATTTTTGGACTCGTCCTAGTTTTATAAAATTCATCATTGGTTTTAAGGGCCGATCCTCTTTTCAAACGGGTGTAGACTAGGAGAGTCCGATGATTATTCGTAGTCGGTTAGGTTGTATGGTCCCTTTACACCAATCAAAGGTTATTATGTGGCATTATTTTCGTTCCTCAGGCCCATAAATTAGCTTTGGTCTTAAAACTGGTCAAAACAAGCTTTTCAAACTGAACAATGTCTGGTTTCGCATCCGGTGCTGCAAAATAAGTCCTAACGTTGAAATTTGTCAAACTTATGAATCACTCAAGGAACAATTGTATTATTTTGAATTAAAATTAAAATTTGAAAGTCATATGAATAAGCTTTTCTGTTTATGGTTAGTATGTGGAAAATGAAAATTTAATTTTCATTTAATTTCCATGCCATCATTGATAGAATATTAAAATTTCGACACAAAACTTTGGTTTTGTACGACAACAGCATTCCGAAGTCGAATTGGCGTAGCGGAAGTGGGGAGAAAGACAGAAACTTTTTATTGTTTAAATTAAATTTAATAATTTACAAAATTTACATTTTAATTTTTTTATAAATTAAAAATGTTTTTTGTTTTGTTTTATATTATGTTACATAAGGACAGAGTATCAAAGACAAGAATACTTAATAGAAAATTCTATAGTACAAGAAAAAGCTTTTAAAAATATGTTTGTAGTGCTTTGTGTAGTTTTTTAAAGATTGTGCTTTACATTTAAGTGTTATATACTTTCGTGTATTGCCTACAAAATGCAACTGATGGCCAAATAAAAGGTACGAAGACCTATCGTAATATACAAATTTTAGCCAAATATTAGGACTAAAAACCAAATTTGAGATTCATAATCCATGTGGATCTACGCGAATTAAGTCGTCTATTCCACGGGATGTGTACAGCATTTTAATAAATATTATTGATTTTAATACCAAAGGTGTTGGATGATATTTGTGTATCAAATCTATACTATGGAGATCCCTTAACAAGCTCCAAAAAGCTTTCTGTCAAACAAATAAAGTTTTGGCCTTCTTAATAAGCTTCTCATGCTGTAAAAGTTGGCCGAAAGTTTCCGGCCGAAAAAAAAAAATATCGATAATGCAGTTAGTGTCTCTGCTATACCCGCGCCGAAAGTTAAAAATTTTCTATTTTTTGATTGATTCCCAACCGAAAATTACTGTTGGACATTTTCCAGTACAAAACCAATTTTCGCATCCAATAATTACTAAAAACTCTTATATTAAAATAATTTAAACAAATATAATGGCATAATGTATAAATTCACAGATACCTAGAAAATCAAACTCTAGAGTGTTGTGGCTATAGATGTGAACTTATTCTAACTTATTTTCCCGGATTGAATTTTGACCCAATTTTTTTTTCCAGTGATGTCAATGGTTAGACAAACCGCTTAAAATATACCATACTTTTATGTAGCCATAACACTCTAGAGGTTGCTTTTATAGAAATGTGAGATGTTTACATATTCAATGAATGGAATTTTCCCGGGTAATCCGGGAGGATGATTTTATACCATACAACTTTTTTTTGTCCCAACTTGTTTTCCAAGGATTATTTTTATTATATTTTTGGCTAAAAAAAATATTTTGTTGGCAATTAATCAAAAATATATAAAATGTTAAACTTTCGGCTGGGCTTATCAATTTTTTTTTTTATTCGGTTGAAAACTTTCGGCTAACTTTAACAGCATAAGCTTCCCATTGTTGATATTTATAAGCGGTATGCGAGTTTTGCTAAGCGTCAACAATTGGAAGATCGATTGTAAGTAAATGGTTGAATGAGAATACTTCGTTTCTCCACAATAGATTTTATCTCTGCACCCTCATCAGTATATGATGATGAGTTACCCGAAGTATTTATATACGTAACTTTATTTAAGTGAACTCCCATACCATTAATACGCGTGTTTTATGTTGCGGACTTCTTGTAAATCATACTAAACCATACTATTACCAGTGAATACTATTACCAGTGAACTTATGTAAATAATAAAAGTTATGTTGGACCTTAAGTGCGAGGGTGTGAAGATTGTATCCGACCTACATCTTCTGTCTACATTTTCTGATATCATCACGTCGACACCATCTGTCTAGAATTACTTAAACGAAGCACGGGTTTTCTATTGGGTTCCTCTGCCATCAAATTTGTGCTAACGCCATATTATCTTCTTCAAGATGAGTTTAAGCCATACGAAAGTTCCCTGCCCCATACTATCCATATGACAAATTGAACGAATTGTAAGAATGCTTTCTAGTATTTATGCCCAACTATGGCTAAACTGAAAATTCTTGGCCTGACGAATCCAATAAATCGTTTGTAAAAATTAAAAGTATTTGCTGCTATCATTCGTTAGTGGAATCATTTGTTAGTACTATGGACCAGAACCTTCTATGGTTTCATTTTTAATTGAAAAATAAAGTACAACGCCATAGGTGGGGAAGATATATTGATATTCGATATTAAGCAATACCCTGTTCGAGAAAGTTCCTTCGAGATGTTTTATTAGGATGTGGTCATGTATCTGCTCTAGCATTAAAGTTAACAATCACCAATATGAGGTGTTCATGTTTAGAGCCCATCAGATTATCAGAAATAGCACAATGAATGCAGTTTAACGTAAATTAACGATCGAGGTAGTAGACGCAGTATCTGATGTACTAGATACTAGCGGCATAACCAGCGATATTGTGATAATGTCAAGGTAAGACAATATTGAAGGAGTGGACACAAAAGTCTTTCAAAAATTGTTAAATGAACAGGCATTTTTACTGATGATGTTTAGAAATGCTAGTAGAATCACGTCCTAAATCATCAATAAAGGATGAATAGCCACAGAATTTAAACCTCCACACTCCTTATGATTTTTTTGAATGAATGAAACATATGATATTATCAGAAATCATGATATAGAGATGAAAACACAGCCAACCATTAATAATATATTGAAAATGCTCACCGAATTTCAGGTAGAAATGAGACATAATTTCAGCCAGCTCACTATTTGGGTGAATCAACTGTAAGATAATTTCAAGCCACGAAACAAACCGCTTAAACAAAAAAAGTAAATGACTGCAACATACCTACGTATAATTACCTGGAAAGCTAATGGGCGTAATACAAGAGCCCAAGAACTAGACGATTTTGTCAGAACCAACAACATAGATGTAGCTTTAATATCAGAGACACAGTTTATAGAGGAAAACAAAATATCCTACATTTCCAACAAGAATACCTAAGACATTAAAGGCCATCACTAGAAAGTGAACTAAGACTCCCAGATAACAATCTCAACCGTTAACTGTAAATAATATTGGTCATTCCATCATACTATACAAATTTCTGAGACTAACAGTAGAAAAATAAATTGGAACTGTAACTAACTTGCAAATCTGTACTTATTAAGTTCAAATCATTCAATTAGCAACAGCAGTGAATCATAGCTGTAAATCGAGACACCATACGCTGATCCAACACGCACAATACTACAATCAAGTATACCAATTCTTTGTTCAAACCGATGGCATCAACTTCAATACATACAACCGCAAAACATAAATGTCGTGATACGGGCAACTATGTTAGCTTAGGCAATAAACACATTCAATAATACGAGATATGTGCGTATAACTTGTGAACCGGGATCACAACTCACGGAAAGTTTGGTAGCAAAATTAAGCTTATCATCATCATATAAATATCAAAGAGGTTAGTGGATTCTCAATAACCTTATCGAACTAAGTAAGATTATAGATAAATTCTAATTTTGGATCCACTAGGATACATATACAGCCAGTAATCGTTTTTGAAAAGGTCATCATGCTATCATTATAAGAATGGAGCATTATAACAAGCTGATTACAAACATGTTTATATTTACATGGTTGCATATAGATCGACCAAATAACAGCTCTACGACACTTATTCAAAACCTGCATCAACAGCTACTTGCCATTACGATGTAAATTGAAGTTCTTTATGTCACTCATCGACTGCAGAATATCCCGTCTAATACCCACCGAGAAAAATTATTGGTTTTGTGTAAATACTGACTGTTATTCCAAGAGGTGCCCCTAAAGTCAACAATAAAATCGCAAAACGTCTTGACATGGCCAAAACTATTTGGTAAAAACTGTCGAATGCTTGAATCTTTACGTAGATTCGGATGTCAACTTCATCTGGGCCCACACGGACAATAGCAGCAGCATCTCTACCAGCTGAATGAATTACGCAATCTCATGTCTTAAGAAATTATATTGGAATGCATTTTTAGGGGATGATAATGTTCACCTTGATTTCAAATCCATAAGATAAGTTCTGGTTCTAATGTGTAGAATGGATCAGATAACAATAATCAACTGTAAGAATGCGAGTCTTGAATTCCGACCGTAAACCAATATATTATTACCCATAATAGAACGAGCTGGCTAATATCTTGTATGAGTGTTTTTATGGACCATTTTGGCTATGAGAAGCATATTACTCCCCCCAGTTGAACCAAATGTTAACATATTAGGTTTGTCAAAGTTCGGGGACAAATATAGTTCAGATGTCGTTGAAACATTAATCCCAAAACCGTTCATGAGAACCATAGCTAACATCACCCACTTGACGTTTAACTTACATTTAAAAAAAAAACAATTCGCGTGCTTATCCACATCGATTTAGTAACCCCATATTGTATCGTCCCTATTTTTGGACATTATCCCATGTATGAAATAGTTTTAGCCGCGTAAACTCCAAGTTCCCAGAGACCATATATCACAAGAGTATTGATGCAAAGTAGAGGTAAGGTAGACAGTCATGGAGTTGGATTTTTCGATGAACTGAATGTCTAACACCGCTTACGTAGGGATAATGCAAATTATTGTCAATTGTAGATGTCTCTGCATCCACTGAGGTTAGCCAGCACTTATATAAAAAAATTATTTACAAACGTTTCAATTGTCTCTTGGTATCTTATAAAGGTAGAACGGATCGACTTATTCCCTTATCCGCAGATCAGCTAATTAGCTAGAAACATCTAACATTTTTTGTGGCGGATACTAATTTCGTTACGGTCAATGATGTGGTTTTGTTACTCCAGAGTGAGATGTCTTCTACGGCAATAATCACTATTTCAGTTCCAGACGAACTCAATATTTTACCATCAATCGTCTTAAAAATCAACTAGCTGTCGCTTAGTTGCATTTTAAAAAATTAACAGTGGTCAAAGTGAACCCATAAAATTATTAACAGTGATCAATTCTCATCAAACATGGTCAAGTTGCACAATGAAGTCATCCGCTCATGGATGGCGCTTTATTGTAACCCTGCCCTTACATATAATATGTATTGAATCGCACTTTCTTCATAGCGGTAGCTTTGGTAGACAAAAGTAAACAATACAAATTGGGCGTCAGTCTACCGGCACGTATAATGTTCCCAGCTTAGCTCTATATGAGCAGGTTGACTCGATAGGGGGGGGGGGGTTTGTTTTACCTGGTATTGCAATAAAAGCTACCACTAAGACGACCAATATACAATGTAACGAGGCTGAGATGCCAATTTACGAGACTGAAGCAAATCACTGTTTTCTTTTCTGTTGTTCGTGAGTGATCCACATGTGTCGTTGTCCACACCGCAACACTGGTACCGCTACTTCTGCGCCTTGGTTGGCACTTTTTTTTGGATCACTCGCTTATTATTTTACAAGCTTGCGTTTTTTTTATTCAATTTTTTTGTTACTAGTCATCCCATCACTTCCAGTTTATTATCACTTAATTCACACAACAAGTTTGATGTTATGCAATAAAAATGTTTATTTTTACAATAGGGGAAACCTCGAGTCTTAGAGATGTTTAACTAATGGTTGCCTTCGACTTACATATATGTCTGAGTGTTTTACAAACTATGATAAAAAAACCAGACAAACCAGCTGAGCAAATTGCATTATACAGGACGATCTTTTTGTTACCAACTATTTCAAAGTTGTTTAAGAAGTTGTTATATTGAATTGACTTAAACCAAAGATCATTATCCCTGACTTTCAGTATGGATTAAGAAATCAACATTCGACAATTGATCAAGTTCATCGCGTGACTGTAAAGATTGAACAAGCGTCTGAAGAGAATAAATATTGTTCTGCGGTGTTCCTAGCCGTATCGCAGGCTTTCGATAGATTGTACCGTTCGGGGCTTATCTATAAGATAAGTAAAATAGTGTTACAAAATTAATGTCAATTTCCCCGAGTTGTATCCCTCCAAACGAAAATTTAGAGTATTTTATGAAGAAACATATTCCAACTCTTATCTAGCCATAGCAGGGGTGCCTTAGGGTAGCGTATAGGGCCTATTCTGTATCTACTTTACAGTTCCGATATACCGACAACGGAAATAAATATCCTTCATCGGAACTTTTGCTGATGATACAGCAGTATTGGCCTCAAGTGAATCACGGAATCAAACAGTTGAATACTTGCAACAAGCACTCAGCTAATGGACCAGGGATTGGAAAATAAAGCTTAACGAGCTAAAATCAGTACATATATGTCACATACAGGTTGCAGCACAAAAACAGTTAAAAGAATTCAACCGCATGAGCTAGTCATCTAATAAATAAAGTTTCATTTTTGGGAGCAAAATATTGATTTTTGTAAACCCACACTCGCTTCACTTATCTGTTTCAAATAAGTGCGTTAACATCATAAGTAATAAATTATCATGTCATAAGATTACCCTATTAAATAAAAATTTAACGAAGCATTTCGTTGAACCGAACTCCTTAGTTAAACGAGGTTTATCTGTATTAGCGTTGTTTGTTTATTTTCGGGACAGCTCCTACTCACTGAAATCAAAATATTAAAATCTTAACTACAAGTCCTATTGAGCTGTTTCTTACTCCTATGTATTATGCTGGATGTTCCCAACTGAACCAAATATATTTATAACATAAACTATGCAAATAATTGTTCGAGTTGTTGCTGTACCAAATAAATAACAATCGAAAATCTAATTAATTTCCATCTATTATTGTAAATGACTCAGAAGAAGACTGTATTTATAAACATGTAAGACAATTTGTGTCTACTTCCTATATATGGTATATACATGTATATAGAAACGATTTATTCAAACAGGAGGACACACACACTATGTATTGTTTTGGATACATAATATATAAGACATTTTACCATCATTAAAAACAATAAATTAGAAGTCAGGTCAATTTTATTGTCAATTAATTTCATTTTATTGCATTTTATATGCGAATTAATTTCCAAAGAATTCCATTGGTACTATTGTGCTGTGATTTTGGCCTTCCTCCAACTCCTTACAACTCGTACAGAGTCTATTTATAGAGCTTCAATAAATTATCCGCCCGGATTCTTTCTCTTCCTAAATAAATAGTTCTATCGGTCGGTACACAATACCGTTTATGCTCATCAACATAATTTATATATTATCTTCGTATATACATATGTGGCTGTCGATCTGTGTATGTGTACGAATAACATACATAAATCATTGAACATAATGATTTCGTATAGATGTTATACAGAACGAAGAAATAACAACGCTTTTGTTGTGTAGTTTTGCGTTTTTTTTTGCTCGACATAATCAAAATGATTTGATTTTTAGGTTCTTCTTCTTCTTGGTCTTGGGAAAGAATTTAATTAGAAATGGAATGGAAGCAATTTAATTAATTTTACTATGTGTGTGAGTGTGTTTAATTTCGAACGATTTTCGTGTATTTTTGCGGTGGGGGTGCAATACGCATTGGAAGGGAGTATTTATACCAATATCCTTCCTTTTTGTATTGTACATTGATTGGAAATTTAAAGTGAGATAAATTGACTGTAATTCATCCAGATTTACATTAGGTTGGAGCGGGAGGTATCGGGTTCGAATCCCCATAGGGTAGGTGCTATGAATAAACTTATCTATGACTGACCCTCTGTTGGAGTGAAGAAATCATGAGCCGAGTCTCATTTTCCGTGTCAGTACTTTAGTGCAAATAGTACTACGTAAATCGGGACTATAGCCGTAAAGTATTGGACGTAAATAAACGAACCGCCAAAGAGTTGAGCCCTGCAAAAATGTAAAGTATAAATCCATCAACTTTTAATCTTGTTATGTAGAGTAATTCTAGTGACTAAAGCCACAAACCATGTCATTTGATATCTGGATGTAAGCCGGAATGACTAAAGTCGAACCAGGATAGAGACACTTGTTAGATTGAGATTTTGGAAAGCAACCACTTTTCAACACACATTAAACTGGAATGAGCTTATTATTCAATGTTTCATGCATATAACTTGAATGTGCTTAACCCTGTCAAATATATCGTTGAAAGTTCTGCTTCCATCAAATAACGTCTGAAGCCTATTATAGGTGTGTATTGTACCATATGAATAAAAGAAAGTTTCTTTGGGTGTCCGGAACAACACTGGTATTTAAACTTCCAAAAAAATCCTTGCACTATTTAGGCCTTTGGTCCATTCCGCTTGACCAACGTCTTCACCCGCTAGTCCAACGTCTAAATTTGATCCATTTGTATATCATATAGATCCTGTTTGAATTAAGACGCTCACCCAGACCGATGGTTTTTAAAATTTCAATTCTAAAAGTTCATGGATCCCATACCAGAGAGCTAAAGTATGCGTCTATGGCTTTGTCAGAAACTGTAGAGTTTCTGATCTAGGGTTACACCTAGACATTTGATTTGTTTAGACAATTTAATTGTTCCCTTTTGAATGGTCTATTACTGGTTTATTTAATTTGATGGAAATGTTTGGTTTGACCTGTATGCAACATTGCCACACCGTGTCGATGGCTTTTTACATTTGGTCTAATATATCATCTAATTTTCGCCATAAAGCTCGTTACTATCAATAAAGCTACATAGCGATTTATTTATCCATGAATGGTCTCTTAATATTAGAGACGAAATCCCTTTGAGCCATCACGTTGGATTATCAAGTTTGGTAAGCGAACTAGAACATTTTGAGTGGATTGAGTGGTAATCCAACATCTGCTCCATAATTATGTATTTGGTAGGGTATGGAACACGCGGGACATCTGCAAAGCATGCTGTCTTCACAGTAGATATTCATAGTTCACCTCATTAAATAACTAGTTTTACTCTGACTGATTTGATGTCATTGAAGAGCCTGAAAATTACCCAAATAGTTTCCTTCTAGATCTCAGGAAAGCTTCCATTGTCTTACTGAAAAATTTTTATTCCATTTGTGTGATCCTTTTAGAGTATTTTTTAGAGTCTAGCTGCTGAGGGCAGTTCAGTAGCTCTCTTAAATCGTCTAAGTTCCTCTGATCTCTAGTAACTCTTTTTATTTCTTTTAATATACTCGCTTTATTTGACAGGGATGTTGTTCTCATTGGCCAAGTTGATAGTACATACAGTGAAATGTATACCTGTTTCAAGTTCTCGGGTGACCCAATGGTCCTCCAATCTAAGTAGAGCCATAAATAGCAATATATAGCCTTTAGTTCGTTGATCTGAGAGCTCTGATTTCTAGTAGCTTTTATGACCTCTAAATCAAATATGATAGTAACGTGTCTATATATAGGAGAGCAAGTTATATGTTATGAGGCCAAGCTAATGACCTCTTCCATTATTGCAATACTAAAGGATGGTTTACTCTCCCTATTATCAATTTAAATGTTTTAAGCGCACTAGATATTCAACTTTCTAGAAATACCTGTATCTTGAAAAGTGAACCTAGTAAACCATTTTAAGAATCTAGGCAATTAAACGTATTTGGCATACTAAGCGACTACCATCGAGTAAAGTTCGATAAAATGCTCGCAACAATTCACTTATTCTTGGCTGATCTGCTTATTAAGCTCACTTTTGACCAAAGAACTTCACTTGATCCGAAAAATGCAGCTCCGATATTACTAATTCATTGGCTACAGTACAATAACGAATGTTCAATGACCCCTGAGCCACCAGCGACAGTGAAGGAACTGAACGGCATATTGGACACTTTCACTAATGCCTACAATAGTTAATCCCAAGGGTAAACAAAACCCGGCATAGTGGTCCAAGGAACTGGTGCCCTACCGGAAGGCGTATAGAACAGCATTTAATAGAGCCAAAAGTACGAGAGAGGCTCAGGACTGGGAATCCTACAAGGAGAATCCTACCTCAAAGTCTACAAAAAAGAATTATGGAAGGTACAGATGAGATCATGAATACTCTTCTGCGATAAAATAAAAGAAGTCTCCGAGACCTCTCATCTTAGAAAGATTCTGTCTTCCACTCCTACCAGTCCCAATTTAATTAAACTGGATGGATCCTGAACTGCTTCCAAGAAGCTTCGAAGGCTCGACAGGGACTAGTATTTACCAAGACGCACATTCACTGCGCATAAAAAATATCGTAACCTAAGAACTGGAAGGGTTCAAACCCTATTAATCGACTGGTCCTGACGGAATTATTCCAGCGAAGATTCAGAACAACTCGAGGATTATTCTCCCCTGGCTGTAACTATTCCGTGGGGGTGCGCAGAGATCAGAGTGATTTTTATTCTGAAATCGTGTAAGGGCTCACATGGTAACCCAAAAGACTTAAGACCAACAACTCTATGATCCTCTCAATCGAAAACTTTGGAAAAGCTAATGGATTTCTACATACGCTCAAAAATAAAGCCTCGTGACTGGGCCCAGACTCAGCTTGCTTACTGTAAGGATAAACCTGTGGATACAGCTGGCGTTCCTTGATATTGAGGGCGCCTTTAACAATGTAACTCTGGAGGAATTGTCGTTCCTTGGAGTGGATTACCCTCTAATCCAGGATGGTTAACCCGGAGCTAGAGGAATCTACCATCAGGAGGCTGGTGGCTAAGGGAACCCCACAGGGAGGTTTCCTGTATCCTCTCTCCTGAACATAGCAATAAATGGGTTGCTGTAAGCTGGAGAGAAAGGGGGTCGGAGTGATTGCTTATGAAGATGATGCAGCGATAGTTGTGACTTGTAAATATTTAAGAACGGTGAAGAAGGTGCTCCAAAATGTCCTCCTAATAATTACGAGTTGGGTCATCAGATGTGGACTGACACTAAGCTCGTCCAAAACTGAACTATTACTATTTATTAGGAAATATAAAATCCCGGTAGTCCCTTCCGGATCCACCTCTCTTGAATGGGAAGAGACTAGATTTTACTGGCAAAGCAAGATTTCTAGGCGTAATCTTGCAAAGTAAGCTTATTTGGAAGCATTGCAGTTCTTTACGGAGCTGGAGTTTTCTGTGATAAATTAGAAGTAGATATAGCAGTTCGTCTACCTGATCAGGTAGAGGTGTTAACGAATGAGCAGGTCCTGAACTGGTTGAGACATAATGTAGTATCCTCGACTGATATCGCAATTTATGTGGAGTGAGCATTTCAAAATTCTGATAGTCTGGGTCCCTGGTCACTCAGAAGTCATGGGAAACACCAGGGTGAACCAACTGCCAAGGCATGGTACAACTCTCCAACTGCTACCGGAAAGGGCAAAGTTGGGGAGATCCACTCAATGTGAAACGAACAACTTCTCATGTAGAGTAGCATGGCAAGCCTGGCAAAAGCTGGACTTGTAACGCTCTTAGACACTGATCTCCCTACGAAGACATGGACTAAAAACAATCGCGGCGGTACTCACAGGACACTGCTTGCTTGGAGAACATGCGAGGAGGCTAGGACAAGAAGCAAATGACTTTTGCAGAAGCTGTTTGAACAAGGAGAAGGAAGAGACGGAAGTCCACCTCCTATGCTCATGCCGGCTTTGGCACACAAAAGACATTAATATTTTGGTAAGTTCATAGTGGACTGGCTCTCTGATCTCGAAAACTGTAAGGTGCGAGACTTATCACGCTTCGCTGATTCTATTAAGCAGATCAAACTGGTTCACATGAGGGTGTGTTGAAGCAACCACTCAACCTAACCTAACCTAACCTAACCTAGGTGCAACCTAGACTCAACCTGGACATTTTTGTTTTGTAATTCTTGGCATCGTTGTGGGTCTTCTTGACTACAGTCTGTACGTAGCATAGTTTGAATTAGCGGTTAGAACTAATAAATCTGAAAACTTTCATGTTAACCTTTTTGATGTCGATTTCCACATTTCTAACGCGCATCTTTCCCAAGGTTTTGTTCGAAACGAATGTTTCCAGTAGTGGAAAAATAATGCTGTTTTCGGTATGTATGGTAATTAACTGTCTTGCTACACAAAATTATAAGGTAGAAACGGTGACGTCAAATGCAATGTCTTACTTTCTTCTCTTTTCTTTTTTCATTTTATCAGGCTTGGTACATCACCACCCGATTAGAGATTCTGACTTTATGGAAATTATAGAAACTTCATCTGATCGAAATGTAGAAACTCGGATTGTTGAAGCGAACTGTTTTAGTAATTTTCCAAGCTTTTAAAATTTATTTAGAGCTTTTATTACGATTTTTTCATATCAAAGAATATTAAATTAACCAGAAAACCTCAAGTCTCATAAATTATGTTACTCAACTACTAATATGTGTGTATATAAACGATGCTGCAAACAGCTTTCCCTATATAGTACATGAAACAGGCACATATACAATATTTTGCCGTTTTATTGTATCTGAAAAAATTCAGCATTCCCTCGGAGAAAAAACTTTTTGATTGAAACAAACTTTTATTTTATCACATTACACAGGCGGAAAAGTGCAGTTACACATATTATGTATAGACGGATACGGGGAGGAAGGAGCTTTTTATATGCATACACAAAATAACTTTGTTTTTAATAATAAATTAAATTTATTGTTATTTATAAAGTAAACGAAAAATTCAGAAATTTTTGTGTGCTTTCGCATAGCAAAGATCTTTTCACTATACAAAAACCATAATTATTGAAAAAGCTTTTTGTTCTCTCATTTATACGAGTATATTTCTATAACAACAATACAAAGCTATGTCTATACTATACTTTACAACAACAAAATAGGAAATTTACAGTCAATTTTATATGGTATAAAGCTTTTTTGGTTTAATAAAACTTTTCACTGTGCTAACACTGGATACAATACACAAAAGCTTCAAAATAGTTAAACAGAAAATCATGTTATGGCCTTTTTGGTATATTTTTTCAAGGTTTGGGAATATGTGCAATCGTTGGAGAAGTTATTGTTAATTTATTGGATTTGAGGTAGAAAGCAGGAGAGCTTTTGTATGTGTAGACTATGATTTTAATATTTCAAATTGAATTTGGCAATAGGGTGGTCCACCTGCTAGACCTTTTTTCTACTTGTAAATAAAACACACATTTTGTGTTTACGGTGCTCTCAACATCTAAACATTCGAACATCAAAATGTATGATGACTTTCTCCAAGAAAAGCGGATCAGTGATCTCAATTTCAGCTCGAACAATTCAATAACTTTTTTAGTTACTGAATTGTTTGTGGATGTGCATTCATCTTACTTTTCAAATAACCAAATAATATTAAATTGTTGTTAAATTCAGGCTTCTTGGTGTCCTTCACAATTTCTTGAAATTATATGCGCTCAGCAAATTTTGTTGACAATACTTGTGTGGCAGGTCGCAACATCGTGTTGAAACCGACCATCAACATGTTATGATAACGTTCCTCGTTCACTGTAAGGGCATTTTCCTGTTCCTTTTCAAACATAAGTGGTTCAATGATGCCATCAGCCAATAAGCCACGCCAAACTGTGACTCGATGGATAAATTTCAGCTTCGTGAAAAACTTAAGGATTCTTCACTTAACAAATTCTGAATTTTTTCTCGTATCCATATACGAGCATAATCGCTTTTTGAGTAGAAAAGAATACTTCCAACCGTATCTAGGCTTTCCATCCTTCGGGATCCTTCTTTCCATTCTTGATATATATCCCAAAGCCAAACTAGGTCTAAAGATGTATCTAAAGTGGTTAAGGGAATTTCTAGTCCTTCTTGTAGGAGACCCGGTAGTATCCTGTCTGGATCTGGTGATTTAAATTCCGGGAAAGACCCGATATTCCATCGATTGCATCTGTTCTTCGCCACCAAAACATTTAGGGCTTCTTGATTTATTATCGTATGAGTTTCTCTGCATATCTCTAGAACTCTGATAGTACCCTTCATATTACCACAGAGAACTTTCTTGAGCTAAGTGGTTGCCATAAGGTCACAGAAAGATGAAACGATCTCCATTACGATGTATTTTCATTTCGGATACATATCTTTTACTCATTGTCAGAAGATTTTTACTAGTCATTTCTTCAGTCTACCCAGTTCACTGATCCTCACAACATGGTGTCTAAGTTCTTTTAGGATAACTTAGATGACAGGACTTCTCATAGCCGCTGAAAGTGCTTCTTCAAGCTCGTCAGCTGTTCCTAATCAATGTTTCTTGGGTTCCTATAAATTATCCAATTCCAGGTTTCAGGTCAGAGAGGTTATGTCATCTAGGACCACTCAAGATAACACTTTCCCACCTAGAGTTCGTGAAGCAGTCAATTTAAGATGACTAGGTCAGACGTAGATAGGTATTCCAGGAGGGAAATAACATACGTGGTGTGAGTTTCAATGGCAACCGGTAATGATCGGATATCATCACAGTTTACGTACTCTCTAGCTTTGATAAACTCGTGAGGATTGTTAAGCACCGAACCCTATCGAAATTAAGCGGAGATCACTAGAACCTCACGTCAATTACCCTGTTCCTTTACGTCAACGCAAACTGCTGGAAAGTTATTACAGCAGATTTTGGAGTCTGTAATTCATGTTATTACTACAAAAACACTGGCTGTAGCTTTTCACAACAAACGTTTGTTTGTACGTATTCCTGGAATAAGCCGTTACTCCCGTGAATTCACGGTTCTTGAATCGAAAAGTCATATTTAGATTGTACAGGAAAATTCTAAGGGGTTTGGAGACATTCAACTCATTATAAAAGCCCAACCTAAATTTGAGTGCGTAATACAACCATAGCCGTTTTGAACCCATAAGACGCAATGTTAACAAAAAGAAAATTACATTCGGTATATCGACCAGTGTTCTGAAATTTTGCTCGTATCAATATACGAGCTCCATCGCTCAAGATGATTTTTGATGAGAAACCTTTTCCTCGTTCAGGTGCCCTCAATTTTTGGGCCAGTAGAATTTTGTATGGACACAAATAAAGATGCATAATGCATCGTAATGTTGTTCGTTGGTGAAATTTACAGTTCTTGTGGACGAAGCCTGGTTAATGTTTTCGATTCATTACGAACACTTATATTAACTGTCAATGCTGTATCAGGAGTACGAACCGGATGAATATGCTTATATAGTCTATGACTTTTCGGCTCAGTAGGATGTTCGAGCAAACTTCTCTTTTCCATAATGTCATTAACTAAATGTTGTTGCTTTTGAACGATTAGTTTCATAATAAATTTAGACAATCATAATTGGTTGATGTGAACAGTGTTGTTGCGACTCCATGATAATGAATGGCATATTTTTGACACCTCTTAAACCAAAAAACTCTTTATAACAGGTTTACTGAATGAATTAGGTACAACACATCAAGAGACTTGACTTCTGCTTTGAACAAAAGGTGGCCCAGTTTTGTCACCAAAGGTAGCATACACCATCTACGACACAGATAAAGAGTTTGCTAAAGAAAGTATAAATGTCATCTTAAGTTACTCTGTTGATACCATGTGACCCCAGACATTAGTATTCCACTATAAAATAATATTGAATGAATAAAGAATGATTGATTCAGTTCCGTAAGGCATAATTTTCACGAAACGCATTTATATTTAAGGAGGTCTATTCTACGTTTGAATCTAAAATTATAACCTTCCCCATATTTCTTTTGATCGATGGTCATAAAACACATCTAACCTACGCCTTCTCAAAATTATGAGACACACTTAAGATAATATTGATATGTCTATACTCTAACTCATACGAATTCTCCAACCTGCCCATGTGACCTACGCAAATGTGTAACGCGCTGAAAGTTTTTTGAATTTGTTGTCCTACTTCCAGGAACAAGGGTTCTGTCTATCACGCGGAAGAATTTGTATTAAGAGTTTGTTCTTCACTTAAAAATGTTCTTCACTTCCATTAAAAACCCCAGAAGCTTTGTTTATCACTTTAGATGTTTTAGCGCTGGTTGAATTATTAAGTTGAAAACTTACCCACCGTTTAATGCTTCTATAGTTAAATTTCAGTTCAAGGCAAAAACAAAGAATGTAGCACGAAATTTCTTAACCAATAGGAACCAGCAAAACTTTGTTGAGTCGCATAAGCTCGTTGTTTTCAAAATATTATAGCACATTGTCGAGGTAATTAATAAAAAAGGATTTCGTAAGCCTAGGACTTTATTAGTAAGGTTTATAATTCATGAGAAACTACTTTAAATTAATGGAGTAAAATCCAGTTATCTGCCCTACACATAGAATTACCCCAAGGTGCCATTATCACCTCAATATGTTTAATCAATCGTTGACCGTTGCAGATATGGTGACGTCGTATGTTATAAAGCAATATACGATCTAAATGGACTTAGTGACTGGTGTGATCAAAACTGAAAAATAACCGCAATTATGGGTTCCTACTAGGAGGTTTGAGTCAAATTATGTGACGGGTCCCAAAGACTTAATTGCCCATTCGAACTCTGGACTTGAAAGTTCTCCCCACCAGACTCTGCTCTATATCCTCTAATTCGGCTTTCAGTAAAGCTTTCATCATCCTTCTGAAGAAGGTCTACTAATTTGCGTTCCTTGTGTTTAATGTTTTCCTTTTAGAGCACCTTATTGAAGCATGGTTACTAAGTGCAGTTCATCGATTCTCTAATAGAAGGTTCCCATGTACCTATCTTTGATCATCTTGTTGAGAGCTCCTCCATATTCACTCTATTCTCCAGTAGTTCAGTTGAAAAATTTCTTCACACGACACTCTTAGGCTGAGTGGACATGCATGCAGTTAGACAACGAAATCTCGTGAGTTACATCAATTTCTAAGCAGTATTTATATCACTACTGTCCCGAATGGTATGGCCGAGCATGCTATTGTTCAGGGTTGCGACTCCCTAGTCTTATGTTATGTCACAGACTTCTGAGTAATCTGTTTGTAGCAACTATTTCCAATTCCTTGTACCTCGATTGACTTGTTTTACCTCATCTAATGTTAGATTGAAGTAGCCAATAAACAGTCTATTAAGTCTATTAGGGTTTAATTCTTCAAATGGGTTTCAAAGTGACTGATAAAATACTGAATAAATTTATCTTGGATGCCATCGCTCGGCCAGTCACTGAAAAATTCGATGAAATTTTGAAACGGGTGGGGCAAAATTGGCCCGCAAGCTGGCAGGAACTAGCAGAGGCATTAAACATCAACCACATGAGACCATGACAGTTTCAAAAATCAGTGAAATGCTGCAGAAACGCATTTTTGAAGCAAACCATGAGTGAAATACGAGAATATCAAACGTAACCGTTCAAAACCTGCAAACGATTTCAAAGCCTCGAGTGACAGCCAACAAGGCTATGTTGAGCGTTTGGTGGTATAAGAAGGAAATCGTTTATTATAGGCTAGTGCAACGTGGTGAAACCATCAAATCAGTCCTGTACTGTGCACAACTCGACCATTTGAACGAAGTATTCTAAAAAGAGCATCCACCGTATAGCCCGGAACTTGTAGCGTTTGACATACACTTGCATTAATTTTTTTTTTTTTTTTTTTTTTTTTTTTTTTTTTTGCGGTTTTTACAGGCCATTGTTGGCCCGTACCGTGTCAACAATCTGGCTCCAACAGTTTCGATCACGAGCCAGCTCTTCATACTGTTGTAAGCAGTTGGAAGATGCCAGATCGCTCTCTACGCCGTGGAGCCATCGTCGCCGACAGCGACCTCTTCGCCTACCGAAAGGCGGTTCTCCCTTTAAAGATCGCTATATCATTCGTTTCGGATCAGCACGCAGAACGTGACCGAGCCAGCGTATTCGCTGTCCTTTGATTTCATGCACGATATCAGGAATTTGCATTAAATTCCTGATCTCGTGATTGAATAGAACTCGGTATGTGCCATCAACGTCGCGTTTTGGGCCATATATCACACGCATGATTCTTCTCTCGAATGTTAGAAGCCATCTTTCGTACTCATCCGTCAAGGTCCAACTCTCACATCCATACATGACAACGGGTCTGATCAACACTCTGTACAGCTTCAGCTTATCCGTATTTGCAAGATATTTTGATTTCAGCAGTGGCCTTAGAGGATACAAAGCCCGATTGCCAGCGGCAATGCGAACCTTAATATCCTCTCCCACACTATTATCGTGAGTAATGAGAGATCCAAGATACTTGAATCTCATTACTCCTTCAAACGTGTGGTTTCCACTACTGAAATCAATTGCGTCTTGGCCTCTAAAACCAGAGATTAGATATTTGGTTTTGGACTCATTGATTTTGAGACCAACGGAAGCTGAACACTGTTCCAGTGGATCAAGTATCTCTTTCACTCCGTTGCCATTTAATCCAATCACACAGATATCATCTGCATAAGCAAGAAGTTGATTGGATTGTCGGAATAAGATATTGTCCTGAGGTGTTTCACTTTTACGAAGGATGTATTCCAACATGAGATTAAAAAGTATCGGGGACAGCGCATCTCCTTGTCGAACACCAGAAGTAATTGCAAAAATTCTCGATAGCCTGTTCTCAACTTTGACACAGCATTGTGACTGCGTTACTGTCATTTTACACAAATGTACATATTTTTGTGGTATTCCTAAATATTCAAGCGCATACCATAGCCTCTCTCGATTGATCGAGTCATAGGCTTGCTTGAAATCTAGGAATACCTGGTGTACATTGCGAGATGTTTCGTAGTACTTGGAAAGAATCATCCGTAGCGAAAAAACTTGATCAGTGACTGACCGATTTGGACGGAATCCTCCTTGGTGCATTAATCTCTGCAAAACTTTTAATGGTGAAAGATTTACAGACCGAAGCGCCGATGGAAGTTTAAAATAATGTCACACTTTCTCTTACGACAGATTCATATTCACCTTTTATAATATTTCAAATCTCTGATCTCTTATTCAAATATTTGATCTCTGGTCGAAAACAATGGAATTATTGATGGTAGTGCTGTTTTGAAATAGCCCAGTGTTTAGATGATCTGTTCTCGGAGTTACCTTAAATCTTAGCACTGTACTCAAGGGAAGCGGGATTCTATAATAAATGCATTTTATAGAATGTGCTACCCACTGTGATGAAGACAATGATGATCGGTTATGGGTTCTTCACTGCATCACGATTTGATGGTCGGGCTCGTCTCTGGAGGATAAATCTAGTCTGCTTGATTCGTTCTACTCTCGTACGTTTTTCTTTAAAATATGACCCTAGGTGGACCAGACAATCGTGTCTGACATTGTTAAAAATAGGCAGTGTGAAACGATGTCAGTCAAATATGGTTTGGTTCTCCTACACCACAACCTGAATTTCGTATATTACATTAATATTATTCCAAATAATTTTGTAATTAAAATAAATATTATGTTTTAAATATTTATTTATTGCTCAAATATTTATTAATCTATATAAATAAATTCGTCGATGATACATTGCGAAAATTATTGTTATTGCATTGCAGAAATCAATTTCATTTATTTTCGTTTATTTAACTGAAATTTAATTAATAAAAGCTGAATATTGTGTATATTAAACAAAATTGGAAGCTGCACCCAAACGAGCCAATTTATCAGCTAATATTTACCTTTCTGGTATATATGTGTTGTTTGGAATGTTTGGGATTTTCTTGGTATAGATTGGTATACCATCCCAGAGCCAAAATGGGTCTAAGGATATATCTAAAAAGGTTTAGGATAATTTCCAGTCCTTCCTGTAGGAGACCTGGAAATACCCTGTCTGGATATGGTGTTTTAAATTTCGGGAAAGCACCGATATTCCATCGATTGCATTATTTGTCACCATCTTTGCCACCAATATCTGTTCTTTGCCACCAAGAACATTAGGCGCTTCTTGATTTGTTATCGTATGAGTTCCTTTACGTTTCTCTAGAGCTCTAATAGTACCCTTCATTTTACCACAGAGAACTGTCTTGAGCTTAGTGGTTGCCATAAGGTCGCAGAAAGATGCCACGATCGCAAAACGATTCCCATTACGATGTATTTTCTTATCGGATACATTTCTTTTACTCATTGTGAGAAGATTTCTTCAAGTCATTTCATCAGTCTACTAAGTTCACTGATCCTCACAACATGGTGTCTCAGTGCTTAGATGACAGCTCTTCTCATAGCCATTGAATAGTGATTCTTCAAGCTCGTCAGCTGTTCCTAATCAATGTTTCTTGGGTTCCTATAAATTATCTAATTCCAGGTTTCAGATGAGAGAAGTAATGTCATCTAAAACCATTCAAGATGAGACTATCTAACTAAGACGTCGTTAGGCAATTACTCTTTCCTCAATTTAAGATGACTAGGTAAGACACAGATAGGCATTCTAGGAGAGAAATAACTCAAGGATGTATCCTAGCTGCTCGAGCATACGTGATGTGAGTTTCAATCGCATCCGGAAATGATCGGATATTATTACAGGTTACGTACAGGTTAGAGATATTTCACTGATTATGGAAGCCCATTCTAAATTTGAGTGCGTAATACAACCATTGCCGTTTTGAACCCAAAATTCTCAATGTTATAACAGTAAGAGTAAGAAAATTACATTCCGCATCGAACAGTGCTGGGAGAATTATTGAAAAAGTTGTCCATAATTGAAAATTAAGAGCTCGCATCACGGAGTCTTAGTTGAAAAGTCTCATCCTGGATGGTCTTAGATGGCTTCTCTATCTCTGTCTGTCTCTCTCTATCTCTTTCTCTCTCTCTCTCTCTCTCTCTCTCTCTCTCTCTCTCTCTCTCTCTCTCTCTCTCTCTCTCTCTCTCTCTCTCTCTCTCTCTCTCTCTCTCTCTCTCTCTCTCTCTCTCTCTCTCTCTCTCTCTCTCTCTCTCTCTCTCTGACCATCTCTACATCTTCTTCTCGCCAACCATCGATAAGCCTGAAATTAAGGATTGAAGAAATCAAGTTCATCTCAACCAGTCGCTTTTACTTCAGCAATGAAAACCAGAAAGTGCAGAGAAATGGAAAGAGTAGCTGATAAGCTGGAAGAAATAATAATTAGCGCCTGAATCCGGATGAGTAATTAAAATGACCCCGGATGCATTAACTTGAACAAGCACGAATTAGCGCATGTGAAAAGAACTGTCCTCTAGGTAAGCCTAACAGAATTGGGACACCATGGCGGACTAGGGAATAGGGCAGACTGAGGAAGCAGACAAGAAAACTTCTAAGTCAAGCCATGAAAACCGGTATAAATTGAGACTTGTACAAGAAATGTATCTGAAGTGAAAAACATCCAAATGGAGAGCTTTCTGTAAGGAAGTGAATAGCCGTTCGACAACCGCAAGAGTCAAAATAGTTCTCTGTAGTAACCGTAGTGCCGTCGTTCCTATTGCAACTCTTAAAAAACCTGTTGGAACTCACATGAGTACCAATTAGGAAGCCCTAGAGTTTCTAATGAAATTTAGATTTGCCAAAAAGTGAGAATACAAATCTAGTATAGATATAAATCAACTCCCACACCAACTTCCAATTTTCAGAGATTGGAAGTTGGTGGCGAAGGTGGTGACAAAAGATAAAATCCGATGGAACATTGGTTTTTTCTCAAAATTTAAGACACCAGGTTCGGACGAGACATTTTTGGGTCTCCTACAGGATAAATTTTATGACCCATCAGCCTGTCCTCTTTTCTAATTAAATGTGTAGAGTGATTAGTTGATAGGTACTTTTGCGATAGTACACTATTAGAAAATCCCATACATTCCAAATAACACGCGTCCCAGAAAGGTAGATCTGTCGAAATAGCATTCCATAAAGTCGTTGGACGGAAATAACTGCGGACAACAAGAAATTTGCCTTGAGAGTGTTTCTGGATAGCAAAGGCACTTTTGAAAATGCTTTCTATACTGTAATGATTTATGCAGCTTAAAGACATGTCATGTTTAGAAGATTTACTGCAGACTTAGAGGTTGTGATACGATGAAGGTGTTTGCCGTATGATACAAAATATACGGATGCCGGTGTAGTGATCAGGGACTATTCATCAGCCCTTTAGGAAAACTGAGACGAATCCTTTCTCTAGACGCAGAAGTTTGGGAAACATTAGTTTTTAAAAAATTGGGGCTCATATGGTCCCGCTCTCTTCATAAGTCAAGTATCTGGGGATCTGGTTAGATCAGAAGATGACTTGGCAAAAACATATAGAAATGCAATAAATCATGTAACATTTACTGTAAATGCAAACAGTCATTTGGTTAACCATTGGATTTGAAGCCCCAGACACGTGTATTGGGTATACGTTTCGGTGATCAGACCCACTATCTCGTTAAACGCACTAATTTTGAGGTTTAGAACAATGAGTGGGATTGGAGGGGAGCACCTCTAAAACTTTTTCAAAGACTTATTCGTCTCGGTATAATATGAGCTATATACATACCACACCTTTTTCAGTGGGTCTGCTATTACTTGCTCTTTGAATCAGAAGGTGTACAGCACAAACTTTCTGGGAACTGTAAAATATAGACGGAGGTCAGCCGGTACACAATTCTCCACGAAGCACGTCTTCAAGAAATAATTTTGTGCTACCGAAAATCACATATGGGGCTACAACAGGCCATACTACCTCTCCGGTGACGATATGATGGTGAGGGTGAATTATCTATCCCACTTGGTAGGAACGCTACTGTCTTTCAGGCGTAAATTGCACTATTTGCAAATGAGATGAATTGGAGAGATCATTGTATCTGCATTCTTTCTGACAGTCCGGCTTGTCTAAAAGCGATTGGTTCCAATCACCATGGCTATCAAAGGAATTTTACTGGCTGATCAAATGGCCTGTTTTAGTACAACTTTTGTGGTAACTGAGCAGGAGTGCGGCTATAACTTTTAAATGAGATTTTGAATATCACTTTTGGATTACTAAATCAGCAAAGTTCTCAGTCCTTCTTGAATTATTATTGACCCAGTTTAAGGATCTTGCTGGACATTCTCACAGATCTGAAAATTGGGAACATCGCAAGCTCTTCCCGTAGAGTGCACTGATTTGTATATACAATTCCTATTTGAGGATCGACCGAAAACTTTGAGGATTCCAAATAACTTTGTCTTCATAAAAATAACAAACAGATTTCGGAACTGAGGCTGTACGTCTGGGAAGGCGGGTCACAATGGGTCAATCGATCCTGGGTAGCGGTAAAACAAATGTATATGGAAACGTATTGTGACACTCACCTTTTATTGGTAAAGCTTTCCATCAAATATTTTACCCACTATAGCTTTGGTTAGAACCAAGCTGCCATCGTGAACATTAGGAAATGGAATCCACCTCTGTTATGCCAATGTATAATCGTTTCCCCAAACATGTTATGAATACGTTAATCGTTTATAAACTACTCAAATCCGGGTGAATAATTAAAACGTCACCGCAACCGGATATGTATACCAAATCTGTCCTGATGGCAACCTCTCAAATGTAACAAGTATTTCATCTGCCGTTAGTAATTATAATAATAAGGATGAGTTGATTTTAATTTTCTTAATTAAAATTTCATGTAAATGTTGTATCCATACATACAAACACAAACACACACACTGTCATATTTTATAATTAATTTCCGTGTGAATGTTAACTACCTTTCTGGAAGTAATTTAATTCCATGAACATATAATTTTTGTTCACAAATAAAATGTGATGTCCTTTCCGTTGAAGGATATAAATTATTAAAGCTTCATTTAATAATAATTTTCGTTTTTAAACAAAAGCACAACAAAGCTTTTTTGTTTTTAGTATTTAGTCTACATTTCTTATTTGAGGCAAAAAATGACTTTTCATATTTATACATATTTCGTGTTGGTGGTGCACGTGTGGTGGGTGTGTGTGTCTTGCCATTGTAAATGACATGTGACAAAATTTTTATCTTCAATCACTCAGTAATGATGATGGCAGGTTTCCTGGTTAATTGTTTTTTTTCTAGTTTATTTTTAGAAAGTCGTTCAATTTTCGAGAAATGAAGTATTCAAATATTAAGCTTTTATTATGAAAGCTCGTGTTTTGGAAAAACGTGTTTTGAAATTAATTAATAGTTGATGAAAGAGAAACATACATTTAACTCACTCGGATGTTAAAGTTGTCAATCTAAAAGCTACAAGCTGAATAAATTTCGTTTGATTGAATCAGTCCTGTGGAAGCATAAGATTCATAAAATACCATCACAGTGATCTCAGAGCTGCTCGTAGGAGGCGACTAAATCCGATTGAACTACTGGGACTTGATGACCGGTATCAGTAAAACCTCGAATACTGCAAAATGTCGAATACCGCCAATCGAGGATCACTAAAAAACCTGGGGTGTTCGACGACCTTGTATGAAAGAGTATCGGCTGAAACTACTGTATCTTCCAAAAAATCTATGACATGTATCCAAGACCATTCATTCCTACACACACACACTGGAATATTACAACTCAAAGCTTGCAGTTTTATTGCTTGACCACAGGTTAAAAAGGCTAATTTGGGCTTGCAAGCAGTCGAAAATCATATTAAATAAAAATGAAAATATAATAAAACAAAAGATACATACCTGTTGTCCGGTTGGTCGGGGATACCTCGGTCCATGTATCCAATCCTGTCCTTTTCTTAGGCACTATCCTGTCAAAGATGAACGAGACATGGCAAGCCACAAACATGTAATATTGAACAATTAGGATGTAACACATAGGGTCATTGGCCGGCCGACCACACATAACATAGGAGACGGCAAGTGGGGAAAAGTGATAAAAGATGATGCGTGACGGCGAAAAGGGGCTTTTTGCTTGATTGTTACGAGGTGATACGATCGGGAAAAGAGATCGTAAGATAATTTGAGGAAGCAACAGGTGAAAAATAAATAAAAAAAAGAACATAAAGGAAAAGAAAATATAATATATCACGCTAACGCACACGTCACAATGTATATAAGTTACGATTGTACATGGGATAAGCCAGCCTGTAAATTATCTGTGTACGTCTTCATATAAGCTTAAACGCAACAAACGTGTAAATATCCTTACAGCAACAGCTTTTTGCTATTAAATTACTCGTCTAATGAGGACTGTAGTTAAGCTGTTGAACAACGAAACCCCAACGATTGTATCGGAAAAATACTCGTTTTATGCTCGAAGGACAGCTAAACGAATTGTAAATGGTAAAAGGCTTATATCGTTAGAGTAGAACTCAGCAGTGAGCGCAGTTTGATTAATGTTTTAATGTCTCCAGATTACAGCATTTTTTATGAATATATGGTCATTTAGGACCAGAATGGAAATCTCTTACTCGATATATGGCATGGATATATTTCTGACCTACGTTCCACATGTCAAATATAAACCTTTATAAATGTTCAATGACGATCCATTCCATAGGCTTAATATCGGTATAGCTCTCGTAAGCACAGCATACAAGTTGCTGAGGTACAATATCTTGGGAAGAATTACTCTTCTGGCATAGGAAATTATTGGTGACTACCAAAGAAGATATAACACGTAAGAGTTCAACACCACAAGGCTACATCTTATTCTCACAATCCAATCAACTATTGGCTTATGCAAATGATATCTGTGTGATTGAATTAAATGGCAACTGGCTGAAAGATAATAGAACAGCATTCAGCTTCCATTGTTCTCCAAATCAACGAGTGCGAAACCAAATATCTGAACTATAGTTTTAGAGACCAAGACGCACTTGATTTTAGTAGTGGTTACTACACGTTTGAAGGAGTGGAGAGATTCAAGTACCGTTGTCATTTATGGATGTGTGGGACCTTGATGGATGAGTACGAAAGATTTGTTTGCATGGAAAATGTGATGTGATCTGAATCAGTTGGAGTCATGAAACACGGTTAATATTCACATTAGGTTAGGTTAGGTTGTTATGGCTGCTATCGCACACTTAGACCGGCGATCGGTCCGTTGTGATACCACTTTGTACGGCTATAGGTCCGAGTTTACGTTGAACCACCTGCGCATTGCAAAGCTCCATGTCAGCCTATAGTACTGAGATGGAAGATGGGTCGGCCCAAGGATTCTAAACACGACAGGGGATCCAGATATATGTTCATTTTTCACATCGATCGCACCGCCCAAACGATCGAAGGTCAAAAACCCATTTAAATCTTGCCCCGAATCGGGATTCGAACCCGGTACCTCCCGCTCCAACTGCCGCAGCTTTAACCACTGCGCCACCTGGGCGGTTAATATTCACATTAGATCGACTTGTTTGCACTCAAGTTCGAAATTTATTAATTCTTTTACGAATAGTTCGTTCAGTTGGACGATTACGAACACCACTAAATGGTCAAAGATCACGAAACAATTTTTCACTGAACACAGATTTGGTGAAATGTCAATCAATACTGAACACAAATGTGATATGAACATGACAGTTGTCACGCAAGAATCACAATTGGAAAAAGTACTTTCTATTGGATCACTCTTTACAAATAATGAGGTTACAGTATATATATAGTAAATGCAATCTCACGAACTTTCTTCTTAATCAACATAATTCTCTAAGGCTGCGACACCAAATAGATAATGAGTAGTTCGAAATATAACGGGAATTTTTAATTCGATTTATCTATACTCAACATCATTATCGTGGATTCACAATTCCAGAAATTAAAATTTCCAGTTATGCTGGTTCTAAAATTAAATTCAACTGCAGCCACCATATAGTGTGCAGACACCAAGATTCTAGGGAAAACACATCTGTACGTTATATACAAACAATAACAACTGAAAATAGATCAAATCTTATTAACATTTTATCTTACATCGTTTCTTCATTTTTTCGTCTCGATGTTGTTGTTGTTGCGGGAAAATTTCTTATGAGTTCTCGTTATACAGTTGTGTCTTATGACTATGGCGTTGGTGTTAAGAAATACTGGAGAATTCTTAATGAACCAAACCGAACCGTATTCCTTCCATCATATTTCCCATTTTGATTATTGTATACGGTTTTGATGGGATTTGTGTGGTGGTTGTTGTTGTTGTTATCAGTCAGCACTGGTTGTCTGTCTTGTTTCAAGATGAGAAAACGAGGAAAATGTTACATAAAAAATGTTGTTGTGGTAGAATATCATACGGACATGAAAAATTTATTGATGTTAATAATAAATCATAAAAGTATCTCAGTAAAGTATATTTTGTGCCAGAGTTGACGTCGACGAAACTATTGCATATGAATGTAAAGTATACTTTGGGAACAGTTTGTACCATTATGTGATCGAGATGTACTGTAGATTTGAAGAAAGTATACAGAATGTTCAGAAAGTATAGCTTTAGATGGTAATGAGGCAGCACCCTACTGGAACAAACCTTTAAATTGCAATATGGATCGTGCATCCAACAGAAGATGTTTATGCTAGAATTCCAAAGGTTTTGGTAATTATTTAGAGTATAGGTTATGTCTAATATTTGCACTCTGTTAGTTGGTATCAAATTAATCACCTTCCACGTGTAATAACAAACTTTTTAATGCTACAGGTCAGAGTCACATTATTCCTTCGGATATCCAACCAGCCATCGTCTTAACATGATAATAAAATTGATTGCATAGTCACCAGCCTTGAACATTCCAAATACCGGAAAAAAAACGTCCACACTCACATTGGAAGCAGGAGCATCGAGATGTATTATATCGAGGATATTTATACTTCGAACAGCGACAGATGAAACAATATCTAGTTCATGGAGAGACCGATCAACCGATAGGAGGTGGAAATAGCAACTTCATATCGTTGTAGCAAACATTTAGAAAAGGAGTGTATAATCGGTTACCATTTTATAAAACAGAACTAAACCATACTCTGCGATATGGCCAAACTGAATTATTCTGCGTATTTGTTCCAAGATTAGTTTGTCAGTTGCTCAATGAATCAGAAGCCAAAATTCCAGCAAGATCACAAGAAATAATATGGGCCAGACTTTAGAACAACATGACTACTAAATCACCGATGAAGCTTTAAGATTGGAGGGAATATAATAATCAGCCGAATATAAGTAACAGCCAGAGAAGAAGTGTTTCCGGTTCAACTGATAAAGTCGATAGAAGTGACTATCAGTTTTCAAGATGGATAGAAAAATAGCAGAGATACCGAAAATCAAGCGGTCGAGCCAATTTTGCAAGACATAAATGTTGGGAGAACGAACGACGTCTGACATAAAACCAACACCGCGAATGTAGGCTCCAGTTGCAAGCACCTACTAGTCTTGGAGAAAAAGTTTGCTTCACAAACCGAAGTTCAGAAGATGTTGAACCGTCTAGTTTAAAGTGGCAAGCGCCTAATTGCCAAATATTTTCCAATGAAGGATACATTGTTTCTACTTTTATATCCATTAACCTTTCCAAGATCGGATAATGGGGAATAATTTCTCTATTAAGATACTTTAATTGTGGCTCTCTCTATTGAACACCAAAATGGGTTTGAAGCCAAGTGCTTCAATAAAGCTGGGGCATATATTACGCATACAGACAAATTTATAGAATTAGGCCTTTCGAGCAGTTGAGCACAATCACTCTGGTTCCGGGCTTTAACTTATTTATCAACGGTTCTAAAGTCGGACCCAAACCGAGACCTGTATATCACTTGAATGCCCTCAAATTCAACTCGTTCCTAATGATACAGAACCGGTATAGTTCTCATGACCTAGTTTAGAATTCTGTTGTGCACACTATGCTGAGTGTTCTGTATCGTATAAATCGTTAAGATCCTGTTACATAAGAATGTGAATTGTATTGAAGCAATTTGAACGAACAGTGATCGATATTTTAAATAAAAACAGATAGTCTAACCACTATCTGTTTTTTCAAAAAAATTAAAAAAGCCTTTTCTCGATTTTATGGTTGATATCGATTAATATATCCATAATGAACATAACAGTACCATAGAGAACATTTCAATCGGTATCATTCGTTAAATATTGATAGTTGAAATATGAGGGAAAACAGCAAACAACAATGCGCCATAAAAACCGGTCAAAACAAATAAAATTCGGAAACTGATTGGACAGCGCTTATTTTTAAGTAGTATCGCATGACTGTACCGGATTTCATTCAAATCGGAGTTAAAAAATTTTATGGCAATAAAAACTGATAGTCTAACCACTATCTGTTTTTTCAAAAAAACTAAAAAAAGCCTTTTCTCGATTTTATGGTTGATATCGATTAATATATCCATAATGAACATAACAGTACCATAGAGAACATTTTAATCGGTATCATTCGTTAAATATTGACACTTGAAATATGAGAGAAAACGGCAAACAACAATGCGCCAAAAAACCGGTCAAAACAAATAAAATTATGAAACTGATTGCACAGCGCTTATTTTTAAGTGGTATCGCATGCCTGTACCGCAGATTTTTAAAAATGAATCAAAATTCTATTCCAGAAACCTTTTAATGTGGTATTATTTCCTGTCCGGGATGAATGAAACCGTGAAGGGTTATTATTATGGTCTGATATACGAACGGATTTTAAAATTTTTATAATTAAAGGCGAGGCAACGATAGGAGAGTCTTCGGACATGACTTGACCATTTCTAAGCCGCTTCGAAAAAACTCCAGCAATTGGAGCAGAGGGACCGGGTTTTAAACCATCGGATAGGGGTAGAATGTTAAAAGGATTTTTCATCAACTGGTTACGATTGATGGTGTTAATGAAAACATCTCTGACTCCCTGTTGAAGCCCATAATCATGGGACAAACCATTTCAGTATTATAGGCTGGCATGAAGCTATACAATCTGTAAATGTTTCTACGTAAATCGGACCTTTAGTCGTACGTTTGTGATTTGGCTATGTAATGGCGTAAAGTAGAACGTATAAACAAGCAAACCGCGAAAGAGTTGGGAAAGCCTTGAGCCTCAAGCAGGTTGCAAATATAGAAACATTCGTCTGCGACTTTTTCGTTACAAAAATCAGCACGCAGCTATCCCGAATAAATAGCTTCACCATAAGAAACTGATTGAACGTGTCGAGAAGTTATCGGTTATGCAATTCGAATGTCATTATATTGAGGACAGAACAAAAACGGATTAATAGGTCGTGGTACTCTGCGGTTGAACCACATACTATTTTATTCTTGATGAGAAAACTATATTATCCACTCCTGCGAGTATGGAAACCCCCATGGCCCGTAAGAAAATGTGTTAGATAATAACTGACTTTTCTATGTTTTCTCTCCGTCCATGTAGATTCTCTTGCTCCTTCTACTCTCGTTTTCCTTCTACGACGCCGAGATCATTTTTGGTGTTGTAGATTCATTTCCTGTTTTTACGTCATTAGATCAATTACGGGATCAAACGTCAATGGCCAGAACAGCAGACTCAGATACCGTTTTATAGGAAATACAAATTTTTGGAATTGTACAGTGGCCATTTTAAACATTTCATTAAGAAGGATTTAGTTTGTCCGAAATTAACCTTAGCTTATTGAGGTTAAGAGTGACTTTATTTGGATTTCCACCCACACCACGTCGGTTTTCGACACACCACGTCGGTCGCTATCTGTCTCTTTATATATACAAGACAAAAGGTGGTTCTCCGGTTAATTCGAATCTCGCAAATTTCATCCTGGTAAAACCTCATTAAAACAGGAAACTCTTTTAGTACACCTGGTACGTCAAGCAAAATGCAATCTATACGGTATACTAGTCTGATTTTATCGATGGGTGTGCATGGCTAGATCATTTGGGTTGTCAGACAAGCAATACGGCAGAATTTGCAGTTATGTAGTGACGTAAGTTTTAAATTTGGTAATATTACCGGTAACTGAGTAAAGAGGGTAACACACATTTTATGCTTTATTTTAATTTCAACTTATACCGAAGAATGATAGCAAATTTTTGGTTTTGGACAAAAAACAGACAAAGCATAATTTTCGATTAAACATATCTTCCAACCCAAAAATGAAAGTAAGTAATTTATGCAGAATATTTGGGTAATCGTCACCGCTTAAGTCATCCTCAAATTCAAATTCGAATTATGTACAGGTAGCTCCAGCTCATTTTCTTCTTCAAACGGATATGGGTCTACAACTACATTAGTTATGGGGGCACCTGAATCGGTGACCTTGAATGACCCCATTTGGTTGACCTTGATTGATCCCATGTGGCCGACCTTGATTGACCTCAATTGGTTGACCTCGATTGACCCTATTTGGTTGACCTTGATTTACCCCATTCGGTTGACCTTGATTGGCCCCAATTGGTTGACCTAATTTAAGTAGGTCATTGACCAGTGTGTCTTGAGGTAAGTCATTTGTCAATGACCTACCTCAATACAATACAAAATCATCTTCAACAAATAATTTCTCTGAATTTTTATCTGATTCTAAAGACCAAGACACTGACTCATCTTCGTTAGCCGTACTTCTAATTTCTGATCTTAACAAGTTGTGATTGTGCAAAATATACGTTATTTTTCCAGCACGCTCTACATAGCCGATTACGTCTTGAGCTGTGTATAAAACCGTAGGTACTGAATGTCCTTTCCGTTGCAGCTGTTCATGCGGACATGTTAAAAAAGTATACACCTGCCCACCATATCTCACCAGAAAGATGCTCGCTTGCAACCACAAACGGTCTTGAAAAAAGTTCGCCTCTTACATCGTAATGCGCCAGCGACTGAATAATTTTGTTGCGGTCCTTATATTTTGGGTGGAGTTCTGCAGTATTGTAAATGAATTCAGTCACTTCACGTTTTTGCGATTCCGAAAGCTGTTTTTTTTTAATAGATGGCTGAAGCAAACTAGTGGCAAAATGCAGGGGTTGTAAATTTTTAACTGACCCATTCATTTCGTTCAAATGTAGCTTTTATATCACCAAAATAGTTGGTCACTTTGGGCAAATCTGCTTTCTTATAATTCTCAAAAAATGAAGTCCATTTGGGAATCGGAGTAAGTAAAGAGTAAACTGTATCAATTTTTTCCTCTCACTTAGAATGAAGGAGATAGTGGATGGTTTCATAACGGACTTGAAAGCGAGTTCACAAAAGAATTCCATGGTGTTTTCACGCAGGCTGTTTAATCGTTAAATACTCTGATAAAATATGAGAGTTTTTATTTCGGAAACCATCTGAATATGACTGAGGATTTTAATCTGCTGATAGACTGAAACTTAAAGATGTCTACAATTAGCAACTTAAGCCTATGGCTGATGCACCCATACGCGGTAATCTGGAGATAGCGTCCCGGTCATTGTCAGTAATAGGCCCAATAAATTTATCAACACCAACATCTTTCAAGACCATTTGTATTTTATCGAAAAGAAATTTAGCCATATGACGATTTTCCTTAGTGTGGGTAGATTTGTATAAAAAACCGGCTTGGGCGTATTGGTTACGTAATTTGTGATGGAGTTCCTGTGTATGTTAGAACATTCGTCTCCTTATAACTTCAGTATAGAAGCGCTGGTAATTTGCTCTAAGACACGATTTTCGACACGATGGTACTCAAGGTTCATCAATGGATTTGATAGTTGGTCGCAGTTTCTTAAATAAATAAATCCAAGCTGAATTCGTGCGGTTAAGCTTGGATGAAAATTGCTCGAGCCAATAACTCGTCAATGATCTGTTGTTCATTTGGCCTTATTGTGTCAACGAAGTTCAACACATTAGTATTTTGAATCGACGAAGGTGTTGCTGCAATTGTGGAAATTGCTCTTCTATACATAGGACATCATATTCAGGGTCAGAATCGAGCTCGACTGTAGATGCTAGATTGGAGGACGTGCCTCCTGGTTCAGATAATGTGATTGACGATGGGATGACATGCTTTCTGGATCTAATGAAGTGCCTTCTTTATTATTACAATGAGCTGAGATTTGGCTTCGAACATCTTTGGGCACTTTGTTACATTTTATTGGAATCACGATGGTTTACATCACTAAGCTAAGGTGTCAACTTGACTCCCTCTATATAGCCAATTTTACACATATACCTCCTATTTATCGTATCAACAATGATTTCCTATTCAATCAACAACTTTTCCAATTTTCGACGAATCCCAACTTGGGTTTTGAGTTCGTCTTGGAGCGATGAGTAGAGAGATATGATATATATGCGCGAACTTTACGTCACCCATCCCATACACAATATATAAAACCATATATGAAAAGCATATACACAAAGTTCTAATGCAAATTAATTCTATTTATTTTAATCTTGTTTAATTATAAAACAAAAATTTGTGTTTAATTTTATTTTTGTAAATATATAATGCTAATTGAAATTAAGTTAAAATTGGTTTTGTTTCTAACACGAAGCAGAATGTAAATACATAATTTACTAACTCGTGCACAATATATAGGGTGTCCCAATAACCTGATAAACCAACGCATACCCGTGCTCGTCATGTTCGTTCGGCCGAAAATATCGGTATTGGACTAAAATGTACGACAACAGTCGAGAACATTAATTTAACATCGTGCAACGATAATAAACAAAAGCCGGTCTTCCAAGCAACGAATTCTGCGTAAAGATAATGGCTTGGAGATTCGAAAATCCACAAAGATATGGGGAGAAGCCAAGGCTTGTGGTATGGCGGCATTATTGGGCCATATTTCTTCGAAGATCTTTTTGTGGCCGATATCTTGAATAATATTGGTTTGAACGACCTTTAGTTCCTTTTCGACCTTTATGATGGCCTTATTATCAGTCAAAATAGGGACGTGCAAATTGACCGGCAAGAGGCTGTGATTTAATGCCTATGGATTTTTATTTGAGAAGTACCGTGAAGGACAAAAGCCAATATTGCCGAAATAGATCTATGGATGCGGATTGTATTTTTAAATGTGAACTTCTTACTGGGACACCCTGTATATATAATTTGCACATTTCGAGAAGGATTTCATCTATATGCTATACCTACGTACGCCAATATAATTATTTAATTTAATTTTAAATCTCGGCAAGCTTTTTTATGAACTTTTAACCATTTTTGTACTTGCACACGCAGTAAGGTACATAATAGGCCAGAAATTTTACCGCACTATCGTCTGTTTAAAATTATGCTCGTCTTTTATGCAAGGGAGGGGCGGTATAAATTCTTAAATTTATTAGTGTTTTGTTGTTGTTGTGCTTATTTATTAAAAACTTTTTTACTACCAACAAAATCATATTTAATTTTGTTCTGCTGGTTTTTCAGTGCTTCGGTGTGTTTTGCTTCCATTGCTGCTCGTCTATACATTGTTATTGTTAAAACTTAACTCTGGGTAAGACTTTTCGTTTTTAAATTTTAATTAAAAAAAAATTCATTTGTTTTTGAGAAAAGCCAATTTTAAAAATACAAACATACATAAACAACAGCCAAAAAAAAATTGTTCAATAAATTAATTTTTCGTCGGAAAAGCGCGTTAGCGGTGGATGGAGGCAACATGAAAAAAAAGTTTACTTTAAGTTGTGAATATTTAAGTTTGAAAGATGTCTTGAGGATATTTTGATGCGAAAAATTGAATTTTTTTCCGAAAAGAATATCAAATTATAAAATAAACTGTTTGTAGTGCTATAATATACTGGAGTTCGAGGTTGTGCTACGATATACACGAGGTAGAAGCTAAAATGTATGAGAGGGCTTTGTAGCACACAAAACCATGAAAACTTTAGTCGTCTCAACAATTGATGCCTCAATATACTTAAACCAAGTGTTTTATGAACTTCTATGTGACCTTCTAAACCTCCACCAAGCTATTTCTGCTGTACTTCAGGTACTCTGTTCTTGAGTAGCACCAACAGGAAAAACTCATACAAATCAGACTCAACGATAGTATGGAAAATACACCAAAAGGTAGTGATGTCACCCTGCTATTTTTTACAGGTCATTGTTGGCCTTTACCGCGTCAACAGTCTGATTCCATCGGATTCAATTATGAGGCTGCAGCGACCTTTTGCCAACCGAAAATCGATTCTTTTTTAAAGACCGCTGTGTCATTCGGTTCGGATCATTGATCTCGTGATTGAACAGAAATCGATATGTGCCATCAATGTCGCGTTTTTACGCCATAATTATTATCTCGAATGTTAGAAGCCATATTTCGTATTTATTATTGGTTAAGGTTCAATTCTCTCAAATCCAAACATGACAACGGGTCTGATAAAAAACTCTGTCCACTCAGCTTATCCGCATTTGGAAGTTATTTTGATTTAAATAGTGGAAATCAACACATGGTCAATTCGGTTGCGGGATGTTTTACGTGAATGTGTCCATGTTTCCAAATTGAAGTTTTTTAAGGGGAAAGAATGATTTCTGCTAGCAATTAAAGCCTTGAGATTCGTAGTCTTCACATTTAGGCCATCATGCTTTATGAAAGCCACGAGTTCCAGCGGATACTCTTTGTTACATGTTCCATTTCCCAATATTTAATGTCGTGGGTTCGTTGTTGTTTTTCACTGTAGACTTTTTTTATGCATGCGGGTCGTCAGCTCCTAGTGATCCTTCCAAATTTAATCGCCTTCTACAACAAGCTCTTAATACTTTGGTGGTATTCTAAGGGTTTTAAATATGTACCAAACTTGGATGCCCACACAAACAGGGATATGCCTTGCTACTACATCAATCAAATAAAACCTCAGAATAGTAAATTGGAACAAAAGATTATTAAGAGTCAAATAGTTCATGGAAAGCATTAAGTACTTCCAACTGTTCAAAATTAATTTTGAAAAAAATTATCTGGTAAGTTCTAAAATTCTCTAAGATACCATAATGGTTTATTGTAAATTTATTCTTGATGTTTTAAACGAGTTCATTCAAAACCAAAGATATCTGCAATGTGACATTTATGTCAAGTGACAGATATCTGCACAGAAAGGTTGAAACGTCGTGAAAACCGTTTCACGACGTTTCAACCATTCTGTAGGCCTATTTGTGAATTCGAAGAAACGAACGACGTTTTCGAATGATTAGTATTTGTGAATCCGTAGACGTATAATAAAGCAAACAAAAACGAATCATCAAGGAAACGTATCAACGAATGAAAATTTCCCTTACCGGGTAACTCGTTTTCGACCATAAATTTTACGTTCATGAACGAATTTCTGTTCGTTGTTAGTTTTGTTGACGAAGTCGTACAAAAAAGTAACAAAATTTTAAAATTGAGCTACCACTACAAAATAATAGGGGAAATAGGAGACCGGTTCAATCTTAACCTCAATATGAGATAATATAAAAGCAAATATTGCAGCAAAAAACATTGTGATCGAAATATTATTAGTTGTAAGTGAGATAATGTATTCGTTTGAATTTAATCAAATTTTATTTAATAAGATAATTTTAAGATAAAGAACTAACTATGACAACACGAATGAATTAGACAAGAATATTTTATTTATAACCAATTTTTATTTATTTATAAAATGATTAAGTTATGGCGTTTAGATCGTCGTTTCTTATTCATGGTGCTAACACGCCTTCGTCATTTCCGTTTGATCCTTCCCCTTCATTTTTCATTTCATCAATTCCATTTTCTACCATAGTGTCGTCGAATCCAACTCTACAGTGTCAGACATAAATTACTTGGGAAGCCTTTTTTGACAAATAATGTAATTGTCGGGCTCCATGAATACATCGGAAACGTGATTTTAAAATACCAATGCAACGTTCAATGATAATTCTTGTTACTCCAGCTAAGGTAACTCTGTATACGATCATGTCTGCGAGGCTAAACGCATGCTAAATTTCTAGAATGATCACTCCGAATTAGGTGACTTTCGGGTTTTACAACATACCCTTCTGAGAGCCGTCATAAGTAACCGTATTTCTCGTGAGAAGATAATGATACCAAACAAAACAAACAAAGCGAAAGTGATGCTGGTGGTTAACAAATAACCAACTATAAGCTATCAGTGGAAGTAAGAGGAAACAAAAGACAGCTCAGAGCCCAGTAGTAGTGCGGAAACAGGATCCGTCTATACAAATAGAGATTAGTACAGAGGTGTAAGTAGAGGGGGTCTACACACAAACATTACAGAATGAAAGTCGCCTACATACACTCAACATATACATATCAGGATGTATTCGGCAATGACGTCGAACGAAATCAAGGAAATTGTTGCAAGAAATGAACACAAAATGTATATTGGGAGACTGTAATGAGCTGCACCAGCTTTTTGCGATTCAGCACCTTAATAGTTAGTACGGGGAAAATTTGGACGATATTTGCTAAGAAGTAAATTAGAGGCCTACAGCTTATGTTTTTGGGCAATTCGGGTTAAAAACACAATTAAAGCTATCGTTTGTTTTGTGACACGAATTTACCATAGTTGTTTTGTGGCACGACGGGAACTGTTAATTATATTGATAAATTAATTTGGTGATCATTGGTAAAGGACGCAGTATCGTGCAAACTATCAATAATGTTCAATCCAAAATTAACTGAGTGATTGAATGTTTGGAAAGTTTTAATTTGAAAGTAAATACGAGTTAATGTGCATGCAACCCACGCATGAATGAATATAGAAACTTGAATAAATGAAAATTGTATGAATTTACACAAGTATTTGGGAATGTGGATAGATAGACGACTGAATTTTGGAAGACATATGACACATTTGACTGAAAATTATATGAATCGATTGTATTAAAGGCATTAGTATGCTCCAAAATTGCATATGCGGAATAAGTGCGTTTGGAAACGGATAGAAAGGAGCCTTACCCAGGTAATGAAAGTTGAGAATGCATGTGACAGAGAGGTATTGGGTGCGATATGGGTGATTCATATGGGTGAAGAAGGAGTGGATCACAATGTATTTTTTGAAGGAAATGAAGGGAAGATTACTAACTGGAAGATTTTATAAGTTAACTTATAGATCTAGGATAGTACTCGAAAATATTAATTTATTTTTTAGTATAGATAGAACTGGACCGAAAATCTTACCTAATAATCTTACTGTACGAATGGAATTGGAGGGTTATGAAATTGAAGGAATGGAATGATCGCATGTTAAAGTCTGCTCTTGAAAGAATGAAAAGTGAATATGTTGGGTATGTTATCATTTACACAGATGCAAATGTGAGTGAAAACAAAGTATAGGTGTTGGAGTATATGTTCTAGATATGAATGTTTAAAAATATTTTCGAGTTTATGACATCTGTAGTATTACAGAGTGGACTCGGTCGAGCAAACTCAGTCACCACATAAAATCGATTGGTGACACCCGATGTTGTTATCCGCATCCAATAGCTTACCTTACCCAATACGACACACACCTGTATAACAACGGAAAAAAACTAGAACCTAATAAATGTTGGTGATTGTGCGTTTAAGTAATTACGTATTTATTTGTTACATGTAACATGCTGCGAGAGACCACGAGAGGTGCCCATAACTGCAAGGAGATGATCAATATTTAGGCGAAGATATAGTTCAGCTAGTGAAGGCTAGATGGTCGAGAGGATGGGTGAAAGAAACGTCGTTCGAAAGTTTCGAAGTTTAGCGAAATCTCGAGCCGCTGAATTAGTAAGTTCTCGGTTCGCTAACCAGGAGCGCAAAGAGCGAAAGAAAATAAGATGACTAGGCAGAAAATGGGAGAATAATTTGGACCTTCGAAAGTGGCGGAACAAAACAAAAAAATGTTTATGGTATTGTTTTGTTTTTCTTGTCCAATATGCAAATTTTGCATTTCTTTTGTTGGCGATGAGTTCTAAAGCGATGAAAGACTAAAAAAAGGGTGATGCGAAAAATTACAGTGATAACACAAAAACAAATAACAAGCTTAATCGAAGTGTTAAAGTGATTGATATTTTTTTATTGGTGCGATCATTCATAAATTGTGAACAATATTTTTTGGTTGATGTGACCGTACAGTTAAAAAATAAAAATAAGAATGAGTAACTTTGTAGTAACTGGGTGAAATTAGGTGTCAACAGTGTTAAAAACGAGTGAAAAGTGCATTCTCATTCCGTCACAGAACCGTTCGTCATCGTAGACACGTGCGGGATAGCGGTCTCTTAGCTGCAGTGGACTATACAGGAGCGAAACAGGTGAGTTTTCCGTGCATATCCCAATTCCCGTTATTCTCTTTTTTCTTTTCACTATTTTCTGATCCTACACGTTCCCTCTGTCCCACATCGGATTGATTTCCTACGAGTTGCGTGGTGGTTATTTTTGTGGTATCAGCAAGTACCCCGCCCTAGTTCAATCGCTCAGAAACAGAGCAAAGCCGGACACACGTGCTGGTAGATTGGCGCCCAACGGTAATTATCGTATATTTTTGGTTGTCTACCCAAGCCACAACCGCGACACGGTGAGCACGTTACACATCATCAATATAATGAATGCTGAACTGATAGGTATGTTAGAAGGAATTAAGTTGGCGATACATGAGGAAAAGAAAATAGCAATATGTTTTGATTCTCAGAATGAAATGCTAATGTTAACCAATGATGGTCACGAGGAAAGTGTGTGTTTGATCGTCATTGCGAGGTTATAATCCAGTGGATATCCTCCCATAGACAGATTGAAGGTAATGAAAGGACTGATATGCTTGCTAAACGGGGAAATGTGAGTGATACAGTGAAAATATTTGATAAAAGAGATGTAAGAGATATACTTCAATTCGAGTGCTATAGGTGAATGTATAGAATAAATGAGCATGCATTTCAAAATTTAAGTTTAATGAAAGGAAAGAAGTATAGTTAGTTGTGTAGCTCCCTTTGAAGGTACCTTCTCATAAGATATTCAAGGATGATACAAGAATGGTACGAACGATTGAAAGTATAAAAATGAATCATGGTAATTGGAAAGAGTGTTTAATCGTTTGGAAGATAATAGCGTGTGCGAGATTTGTAATGTTATAGGATATTGAACATCTTCTGTTGCATTGCAAAAATGTTCATCATTGTAGAGCCGAATTCGATATCCTTAGTAATACGCATAGTTTGACTGATGTTATGAAAGTAGGTAGATTTGTGTTTGTGAGAAAAAGTGGATTAAATGTATAAAAACTAAATAAATTGGGATAGCACTATTGAAAATTTAAAATAGTTTATTAAAAATTATATAAGAATGTCTTCGTGACGTATTATCCTTAAGTTATTAAAAAAATTATTTCATTGTATATTTAAGGGTATTAGTTACAAGTGTAAAGCAATACGAACTGCTGGTTGGATTTATGCAAAGGGATAAAAGAACACAACAGATGCGCGTATTTCGTCAAAATCATTATGGAAAACTCTAATAATTTAAATAGTCACCAGAAGATCGTATTGGAAAAAGTATGGAGTAACTATAATCACATTAAGAAGAAACTGAACCAAAACGACCAAAACATAGCTGGAGCTGGTGGCTGGCCGTCAAGATACCAAACATTTTCTCCACTAGAATAGTGATCCTATCAATAGAATTGCAACCGGCAGTGGATGGTTCAAATGGTACATGTCATTGTGGCGACTGAATTCTTTGATCTGTCCGCATTAAATAATGATCCTCTCTCAATCGAATCAGTTTTAGAGATTAATAACGCAGATAATGAACCACCACCAATTCAAACTACAAATAAAAATTAAAATATTAATTCACGTCTTTTCGAACAACAAATTACTATTCAGAAACAGTTCCAAATATTTTTAAATACGACTATAACAGATTCAAATAAATCAATACATAGTTCGATTGAAGCGAGATCATATTATTTACGGGAGAAGGAAATGAAATTAATAGAAAGAGAATTATTCAGTTGTAATAATAGCTGCCACATAATAGAATAGCTGCCACAAGGAATTATTACGACGCAAAATTGAAAACGAAAATGGAGACAAATGATGTAGTTTGATCATCCTCATAAAATATCTCGAATCCAATTACCATTGTCAAGGTGCGATGGAGGTTTTTATATAAGTAAGGACAAGTTCCGATTCAACCACTGATCCAACCGCTGTTGACCAAATAATTAACAACAACCAAATCAGTTATCCGTCTTAAACAAGACCCAGTTGCGCCATACCACAACAATGAGTTCTATTATTTTCATTAGAATGCCCATCTCATAGAATGCTTTCCAGAATACGTGTTCAAAGTCCACGAAAAATAGAAATAGTAGTGCGCTCCATTCAATGTAATGTTCGATGTTGCTACTAAATGAAATGACAATATGTCGGCTTTTTCCAGATCTTAAGCGAGTTTGTTCAATGGTATAGTATTTTGATTATTGTTTCTAGTACAGTATGTCCACCGGGAAAGTATACTACTATGTTTGCCGCCATTTTGGTAAACGTTAGTCTTGACAGTTCATATTTGGCAGTCGTGAAGTAAACACGAGGCAAATTTATTATGGAGAAATATTCGATAAACCAAAGTGTTTTAATTGTTAAAACATTTTATCAAAATCAATCATCGATTACTGTGATGACGTGAAATTTGTTTGTGTTGCGAATGATTTCGAAGAAAGAGGGTCTTAAGGTGATAGGCCCAAGCATCGGCCACAACGTACTGCAAGATCGGCCGAAAACATTACTGCTGCTCAAGAAAGTGTTCAATCCATCAACCTCAATTCGACGCCTTGCTCAGGAGCTTGGTCTTCGAAGAACAAGTTTGAACACAATTTTGCACAAGGATTTGCATTTGCTTCCATTTAAGATTCAGTTGACACAAGAGCTTCTTCAACAAGACCATTTACGCCGCCGTACATATGTCAATAGGATGTTACAGCTCGCCCAGGACAACCCCGATTTTCATGAAAAAATCATAATGATTGATGAGGCATTTTCATTTGGATGGATATGTGAATAAACAGAATAGTCGGTTCTGGGCAATGAAAAAACCCCAAATTATTCATCATTCACCTTTTTCTTAATTTTTTGTCGGCTTTTACAGGCCATTATTGGCCCGTACCGTGTCAACAATCCGACTCCATGGGTTTCGGTCACGAGCCAGCTCTTCAATCATTGCAAGCAACCAGAAGATGCCAGATCGCTCTCTTCGCCACGGAGCCATCGTCGACCTCTTCGCCTACTGAAAGGCGGTTCTTCCTTTAAATATCGCTGTTTCATTCGTTTCGGATCAGCACGCAGAACGTGACCGAGCCAGCGTGCTCGCTGTCCTTTTATTTCATGCACGATATCAGGAATTGGCATTAAATTCTCGTGGTTAAAATGAACTCGGTATGTGCCGTCAACATCGCGTTTTGGGCCATATATCACACGCATGATTCTTCTCTCGAATGTAAGAAGCTATCTTTCGTACTCATCCGTTAAGGTCCAACTCTCACACCCATACATGACAACGGGTCTGATCAACACTCTGTACAGTTTCAGCTTATCCGTATTTGCAAGATATTTTGATTTCAGCAGTGGACGTAGAGGATACAAAGCCCGATTGCCAGTAGCAAGGCGAACCTTGATATCCTCTCCCACACTATTATTGTGAGTAATGAGAGATCCAAGATACTTGAATCTCATCACTCCTTCAAACGTGTGGTTTCCACTACTGAAATTATTTGCGTCTTGGTCTCGAAAACCAGAGATCATATATTTTGTTTTGGACTCATTGATTTTGAGACCAACGGAAGTTGAACACTGTTCCAGTGGATCAAGTATCTCTTTCACTCCGTTGCCATTTAATCCAATCACACAGATATCATCTGCATAAGCAAGAAGTTGATTGGATTGTCGGAATAAGATATTGCACTGAGGTGTTTGCACTTTTACGAAGGATGTATTCCAACATGAGATTAAAAAGTATCGGGGACAGCGCATCTCGTTGTCGAACACCAGAAGTGATTGCAAAAGTTCTCGATAGCCTGTTCTCAACTTTGACACAGCATTGTGACTGCGTTACTGTAATTTTACACAGATGTACATATTTCTGAGGTATTCCTAAATATTCAAGCGCATATCATAGGCTTGCTTGAAATCTAGGAACAGCAAGTGTACATCGCGAGATGTTTCATAGTACTTGCAAAAAATCATACTTGATCAGTGACTGACCGATTTGGACGGAATCCTCCTTGGTAGTCACCGACAATTTCCTCCGCCAGAGGAGTAATTATTCCCAAGATGATGTATTACAGTAACTTGTATGCTGTGCAAAAGTGAGTTATACCGTGATAATTCTCGCACTTCAGCCGATCACCCTTCTTGAAAATTGGGCATAACGCGGCCACTCTCCATTCGTCAGGCATAACTTCATTTCGCCATACCAATCGAATAAGGTTGAAAAGACAGTTCCACAAAGTTAGCCCTCCGAATATCAAGAGCTCTGAATTAATGCAATCAACCCCTGGTGAATGATTTTTCTTTAATCTCTGCATGGCCATTGTGAGTTCCTCATAGGATGGATCCTCAACGAACATCTCTGCGGTCTGTATTTGAGGGTATTCAAACACAGCTTGTGATACATGTGGAACATTAAGTAGATCAGAAAAATGTTCACGCCATGTATCGAGTACCGCATCGAACACAGAGGTTTCCATCCTGGTCCCAACTCTGGTTGACCTAGATCTTATAGTATGGTGCAATTCGGTGATTCCTTTGAAGAAAACACGCGAAGTGTGCTCATTTCTGAGTTGTTGTATACTCTTAAGACCTTAGACTTCCCCCATTCGCGCTTCTTCTGTCTACAAATGCGTTTAGTTGTCCTCCTAGCAAGAACTGCCGACACTCCTCATCAAACCAATCAGTTTTGGGCTTAGTTTTCACTATACCGAGAGTGTGCTGGGCAGCATCGACAACCGAAGTTTTCAATACTTCCCAGATACTGTTCACGTCATCAGATTGGTAATTGGATCGTAAAATGCTATTACTGACAAGATCTTGATATTTTCGTTGCGTTTCTTCATTTATCAGACCTTCACAGGAGAATCGCGTTGTATTTTCTCCTGTCCTCCTTGACTTGTACGAAAATCTCCATCGTAGCTTTGCATCAACCATAAAATGGTCACTACCTACGAATTTTGTTGACGATCGATACGATTTCACGTCTTGGACAAACCGAGCCCGGTCTTTTGAAATCAACAAATGGTCAATTTGGCTTCGGGATGTTTTACGTGGATGTGTCCATGTTTCCAAATGGATGTTTTTATGGGGAAAGAATGTACTAGCCACTTTGAGATCATGTGCGATCGCAAAGTACATCATTCTTTCCCCATTCTCGGTCGCAGTTTCGTGTCGAGGGTACGGACCTATATTGTTACATAAGTCGGTCTGATTTCTGCCAGCACTAGTATTAAAGTCACCAATCACTAATCTGACATCGTGCTCCGATATAGAACCCATCAGATTATCCAGATTATTGTAAAATGAGTCTTTATCTTTGGGTTGGCTTCCAGCAGTGGACGCATGTACACAGACAATTGACAGGTTGGCTAATCTCGTGTGCAAGCGAAGCTTACACATTCGATTATCGACTGCCTGGAAGTCCAACACAGCCTTTTTTACCTGTGGCCCAATGAAAAATCTAACTCCAAGATTTCCGAGGTCATCTCCACTGTGTAGCAACGTATAGCCTTGGGACACATGGTCTCCATTTTTAGGCCATCGAGTTTCTTGGAGCGCTACGAGTTCCAGCCGATACTCCTTCATACATGTGATAAGGCCGTCCAACGCGCCAGGTTTTCTTAGTGACTGCACGTTCCATGGAATTATTGCGAGACCAGAGGACATCTGCTAATTACTCGTGCCATTAACAGATGTCCTATGGTAGACCTACCGAGGTGTACTTTCTATTCGATTTTGCATTTCCTTCTGATGATCCGAAGCGTTCACCCAAAATAAGCACTACCCTCAGCAATGGTTGCTTGAACTTAATTACAGACAAGGCATACGAGTTAATATTGAGATTGCAGATAATCATAATATTATATAAGCGAATGTTAGAGCTAACTATACGATCTAATCCCATTAGTGACAATTTGCAAATAAGTTTAAACTAATTGAAAACTACCGGTAAACTATCAATTTGTTTGTCATTTTCAATTTCCATGGAAAAACTTTATAGGAACCATTTGTTCCATATCGTTGTTTAATATAAAAAAAAACTTTTCAACTTAAAAACTACTTTGAAATTTTTCAATAACTTCGAAAACAATAAAAAGACAACATTTCCTTCTCTTAACTGCTCCGCACACTTTATTGCACAATCGATGAACATCTGATAACATGTTGCAATAGCAAAAAACCAAATCCATTCGCCAAATATGATATCGATAGCATTTCAAACGATATTATTGGAAAAATTGGAAAAGTTGCATTTGTTGTGTGCTTTTGTATCGTTCGACATTTTGCAAACCATTAAAAGTTTCTGGCAAACAACAAATATTGTTTTGCTTGTCGAACGAATTTATTTAATGCACATGGCAAAGTTTCGCAAATTTTTAAGGCAAATACCTGAGTCTTTATATACAACCAAATCATATTATAACAGATCAATTTGTACACCTCTTGGCAATATATGTACACACACATATTCGTTTAATGTGTATGATGAACGAAAATTCAGATACAAAAAGCTTTTCATATTCGTGTATTGGGAAGGAGGGGTGGAGGAAAAAATTAAAAATTCCGTTTTTCAAACTTTATTCCGGGAGACATTTTGATATATATTTATGGCATGTACTGGTTACGTATACACAAACACTGAAACGAAATAAAATCTTATTTGATATTCTTACTGTGCTAATTATTTATTTACGACTTAAGTATATTATCTAACTGATATAGAATTCATAAGGGAATCGTATTGAAGAAAATATTTGAATATTGCAAAGTTACGGAAATGGAACACTTCCCTTTATGATTTATGAAGGTTAATTTTATCTGACAAGGTTTCTCTCAAGTGGAATATTTGATTTGAGTCAAATGTTGTAAGAAGGAATATTTTTAAAAGTCTTTATCAAAATCGGGAAAAAAATGATTTAGCATATTAAGACTGTGTCAAGTTCAATTTACCAGATGGGTTGACTACCCCTGTTTTGTTCAAATACTATTTGAATGAAATCAAAACTGAAACATAATGTATCAGTGTAGTCACTACGGATTTTTTAGCCAGGATGTCACTTTACTCCAACACAATAATCCTAAAAGTGTGTCTTTAACAAGTCTGTAGCCACAAAGAATAAAAAATCGCTAATCTGAGCCCCCCATTTACATTTTAGGTTATCCAATAACTACAGTAAGATAAAACGTGTTCCTTGGGGTGAACATCTACAGTGTGCACCTATGCCTAGTAATGGTTCATAAGGTCTCAGTTGAAACACGGTAAGGGCCGTTTACGTCGTTTAAGCAATAGATTTGTTTTATTATAGAACTCGCATTCATAAATTTCGCGTCGCTCCCAACAATTAGACATGTCCACATGGTGAATTTTTCCCAGTGATTTGTAGATGTGTACCATTGGGACTTGACAACTTTTCTTTTAAAATAAAAATCTACCCGATATCTCAAAAATTGTATTATTGACGGCTATCTCTCTTTCATTATTGGTTCTAGACCATTGATTTAACGTAATCCTATCAAAAAAGTGTAAAGGTGTTTAAATCAAATCATCGACTGGGCCAATTATGGCTTTAACACTTAGTCAAATTCTTGAAGTTGCACTCACCGACTCGGCATTTTTGTAGTAAATTTGGAAAACTGAAGTTTACTCTGAAATTCCTTTTTCACCGGTGGGATTTGAACTGCAAGCTCGGTACTGTGGTGGTATTGCAAAGTTGATACTGGAAATTTGGGAGGTTGTATCGGAAGCCGGAATTGATTAGTGTATGCATTAAACAGGTCCATAGGCGACAGTGAAAGGGGTGAACTATGTCATATATTTTGGGTTGCTAGTTGTATTCTCTATTGCAGAACTAATTAATGGCCACGGCATCGAAAAGATCAAATTTATCCAATTCTTTTTCAAATACACTATATCACAAAGCTAGACTAATAGCTAATTGAAATATTTATTTCAAATATACCAGTTCAATAGCGAATAAAATTGCAGTCGGTGCTACATAAGAGTCCTCACATGAATACTGCTTCTTGTATAGCTCCCGAGGAACGACATTTATTTCTTCCATACTTCCATTTCCATTTTCCAATTGTTTTTTTCACTATATAAGCAGTTAAAGGCGCAGCTGGTTCAGGAGCTACGAAATATAGGTGAGAACCAGTTTTAGCCAAACTGTCTACAATTTCGTTGCCCTCAATGTCACAATGGGCGGGAACCCACATGACCGTTACCTTGTTGTTACGACCAAGGAGATTTAGAAATTTCTTACAATCCAGTACCAGTTTAGAGCTGGTTAGAGGGTTGCTCAAGGAGTTAAGGACAGTTTTACTATCCATACAAAATATAATCTCTTTGTCGTCGGCTACGAGATTTAAAGCTGACATCACGCAGTGAGTAATCGCAATTAATTCCGCTTGATGAATAGTACAGTAGATCCCCAGACTTCCAGAGATTCTCAGATCATGCGAAGGACAGTAGTAAGCCCATACCCTGTTGAATGACAGCCATCTGAAAAGAATACAAGCGATTCGGATATCTCTTTGAAAAAACTGGTGAGAACCACATATCTCTGGATGGATGAAACACCTAAAATGATCTATGGAAACTAAAGACAGGCAGAAGCCTATCAGTTACCATGTCAAGTTCTGACATAGCTAGGTTAAATTCATTAAGAATATATCTATGGCCTGAAATAGTGCCGAGAGCATTCCTCGCCCCAACACTCCTCAAGCGAAAGGCAGCCGAACAAGCTGTACCTTAAATGTAGGATTGTAACTGGGGTAGGGAGAGAATTAGCTCCACGACTATAAGAGCGGAGTTGAAGCCATGGCTCCAGTTACTGCCCGACAAGCGAAGTTTTGCAAACTATTGAGTTTAACAATTGAAGATTTAACTTTAACCACTGGTCACCAAACAACAGATGCATAAGTTAGCATTGGGAGAACCAGTGATTTGTAGATAAAATATAACATTTTGGGGGATAATGCAAAAGAATTACCAAAGGCTCTGCGGCATTGTCAAAAAATAGCAGTGGCTTTTTGTAGTTTAAAGTCCAGATGATACTTCCAAGAAAGCTTGTTATCCAGAAAAACTCCAAGGTGTTTGACATAGGCTGAGCTATTAACCATACAACCAAAGTGATGGTACAGAAAAAGCTGCAGTGTTCCTACGCCTTTTAAATATAACCACTGTTCATAATGAGAAGAGCGTGCTGAGTTAAAGCTGATATGACGTTCAGATGCTTGCCTGAAACTGTCAGAACCAGATCATCAGCATAAATTTGGGCGACAAAACCGGAATCACGAAGATTCACAAGAATTTTGTCAATGACCAGAAACCATAGCAGGGGTGAAAGCACACCTCCCTGCGGGCATCCTCTGGAAGTCTTGACTGTAATAAAGGTATCCTCAATCTCGTATATTGCAATGCGAGATTCAAGCATACATTTAATCCACCTGATAATGTAGGGTTCGATGTCAAATTTAGTATATGCATTCGTAATCGAGGGGAATGAAGTATTATCAAACGCTCCTGCAATATCCAGAAAAGTTCCCACAAGAAATTCGTTGATGTGCATAGATCTCTCAATCCTAGTTACGAGTTCATGTAAGGCAGTCTCACAGGATTTGCCAACTCTGTAAGCATGTTGCCTATTACTGAGCGGAGCGGTAACTAAATGTTGGTCTTTAATAAATCTATCAACAATCCTTTCTATAGATTTCAGAAAGGTTGATGACAGAAAGATAGGCTGAAACGAGTTGGGGTCGGTGTAGTCCGACTTGCCAATTTTAGGAATAAAAATTACTTTACTTCTGCTCCAGGATTGTGGAACAAAACTAAAAGCGTTATGTTCCTTAATGAGAGGAAATCCATGCTGTAATACAGCAGGAAATACATCGTCAAGGCCGGCAGATTTGAAGGGTTCGAAAGAGAACATTCTCCAACGTAGGACCTCATAATTGATTAATCTACAGGCTAAGTCCCAATTGGGACTTATATCCAAACATTATTGCGCACATAAGGTCGGTCTCATTTGTTATCATTTGAACACGAAGGTTAGCCAGCTAGCATCATCCCTTGAATGCTATTCATCAATTACAGTTAATAGTTTAAACCGGTCTTTATTGGGCAAAGACTAATAAAAAGGTATCAAAATTGATCTATCAATACCGTGCTACAAAAATCAAAGAACTAAAGCTTATTGACCAAACGACGGTTGTGAAGTATTTCCTAAAAAAAAAGTTATTCCTAAAACCAAAACCAATAATAAAAATGTATATGTATTTGAAAATACGTAATACAAAACAAATTCGAAAACTACATAAAAACGGGTAATTGTTATCACATTGGAAAATTTTTGACAACTGTCCATTGGAAAAATTATCACAATTTATAAAGATAACGGAATAATAATATTTTAACAAAGAAACAGGTATTTAAAAAAATTGTTTTTTCCGAGTTTTCTGATTATACTAAACGGCGGGAACTATAGTGACCTCTAGCGATGCATTCCAAACTAAATAATTACTTGGCTATGAAGAATTCAATATTTCTGCCGACAGGTCTACTTAAGTTATGGACTAACATTAGCGTAAATTATCATAAGGTTAATGTATTGGTAATCAATATTATCAAAATTACACAATCAAAAATGAAATTGTTTAGGATAAAAGAAAACAATTGTTATTTTTAGTTTTGCTCATGAACTATTACCCTTATTATGATGCGTTCGAAATCAAAATAAGTATGCATACACTAGAGGTATTGAAGGAAACGATAATGAGACGAGCTTTTGAAGCAAAAGAAAATAAATCAAACTTAAAATTATTATGTTTCTAAAACATTACAACATCAAAACATAATATTCAGGCAAACATAAATTCCCAAATTAAAGGTTGCCTAAACATCAGTCGCCGTCGTATAAGCAGCTCGCACATTATAAAAAACTTTTAACACCTGCGCAGGCTTTCAAAACGAGAACTAAACCCTGACCTCTTATGATTGTAAAATCTTATCTACGCTTAAAATGAAGATCATTCGTTTCATTTTTGATTAAATTTAAGTTGCGGAAAACTATTATCGGATTCGTTCGAATTATGAGTTAAAGCGACTTCTTGGTAACAGCGATATCATCGTAATCATTAAATTCAATTTAATTTAGCGAAGTTGCTAATGTTATTATTTTTATATTTATTTGTTTATTTTATGGATAAGGAAATGGTCGAGCTCCGTCCTAATTGACCATATTGCAGAGCTTATTTCAAAACTCATTTTATAATACCATTTCCATCCATACCCAATCCTATCATAATCGGTTAGTAAATGACCGAGTTCTATCCCAGGTGACCATATTTGAGAACTTCTTCCAAAAACCATTTTTCCATCCATCATACAAAATACATTGAGAGAAATAATCGAGCTCCGTCCCATGTGATCATATACCAGAACTTCTTCCAAAAATCATTTTGGAATCCCATTTTCATCTAACATACACAATTCTATTATAATCGGTTAAGAAAAAGCCGAATTTCGTCTCAAGTAGCCAAACTCTGGAACTTCTTCCAAAAATCATTTTATTATATCCTATTTCCATCCAACATACTCAATTCCATCATAATCGGCTAAAAAATATTCGAATTCTGTCCCAGGTGGCCATATTTCAGAACTTTGCCCAAAAAACATTTTCCAATCTCATTTCCATCAAACATATTCAATTCTATCAAAATCGGTTAAGAAATGGCCGAGTTCCGTCCCAGATGGCGTTGTTCCAGAACTTTTTCAAATATCATTTTATAATACAATTTCCATCCAACATACAATTTCCATCCAACATCCAAGAAATGGTCGAGTTCAATCCCAGGTGGTCATATTCTAGAGCTTTTTTGAAAAACCATTTTAAATTTCAACTTCTCTCCGACATGCCTAGTCCCATCATAATCGATTAGGAATTGACCGAGTTTTGTCTCAAATGGAAATATTTCGGAACTTCTTCTGAATGGATTATAGCCGCTGTACGTCATACAGGAAGATCCCGACTGCGTTTGCGTGACGCAGTCGAACTATACCTTCGTATACTTGTAATGTCGCTACTGAAAAGCTCGAGTTATGAATCGAGATAAATGAAGGACCACATGCTGTATTTAAAGTTCATTTGTGGGTATGATAGCTAAAGAACGATGGTGAGATAGAGAGTCGCATAATTGCAATTTGTCACTGCCACTCTATCAGAATCCCCAAAGAAATAGACGAAAACACGGCATAATGTAATTCGATACTGTAGATATTTACTGACATACATCCCAAGTAAGGAAAATTATTAACTTATACGAGTATGTATTTCAATACTAAAATGTATTAATTATATTCCTTAACAAATGGTTCTTCTCAAAATGATGTTTTTCCTCAGAATGCCCATCGTTTAAGAATAACAGGAAAATTCGAAAAAGCCGACTTCACAAATTCTGTAAAGTAACTTGAAAGATTTCCTTAATTTTCCTAAGTGCATAAAATTATATGTTTTAAAACATTTAAATTACTTTTCTATAGAGCATAGATCTTGACTTATACAAAACATATACACGAGGAATCTTGGGACAATTAAATCTTCCATAATTCTGTACTGAATGCTTCGAATCACACTGTCAATCACTTAACTTGCGTTATTATTAAGTGCTATACATATTGTCACGAATCACGGATGTCACCTGTGATAACTAAAAAGATTTAAACTATAGCAGTAGGGGTTACCCTGTAACCAAATGTTTACACAGACGAACAGAATAAAAATAAATAATGGAATGGGCGGAGCGAACCACATACGACGAGAAGAACATTCGCGAAGTGTAGAGATGAAAAATAATGGAATTTTCTACAAGTATTTGCGAATTAGTTCAATTTTGAATTTCGAAGTGTTAATATCGAGTAGTGAAGTGTTAAAATAATAGTAGTGATAAATATTGTGAAAAGTAATAGTGAAAATAAATATAAGTGAATTATTTGTGAAATATTTGTGTAATTTGTGTGGGAAATAAATTAAGTTGAAATTTAAAGTTTGCGAGTTTGACATTCACAGTCCAGTGATCGAACCGGAAAAATTATTAGAATAACCACTCGGCGAAATCGTAACAATATCTATGAAAATTAGAAGGCAAATATTTAAAAACAATAATTAACATATTTGAATTATTTTACTCAAATCGTAATAATGAATAAATAAATTATTACATAATATATGTTTCGTTTAATATGGATTTTAAATATTATTTACACTAACACATTCGTATTTAGTAAGGATTAGGAAAAATTTCACATTCCTACGGACATACGTGAAGTATTCCCTAAACATTTTCCTAAATTTTTTTTTTGTTTTAGGAAATACTTCCCGTCCATTCCAAACGTCGTCAATGGTCAGAATGGTGGCAAGAAATGGCAACAGTAGATGATCAATTTTCGAAGAAAATCATCTTCAGTGATGAGACACATTTGTGGATTCACACCTCAGTGGATTCGTCAATAAGCAGAATTCCCGCATTTGGGCGAATCATAATCCAAGAGTGACTGTCGAAAAACCAATGCACTCACAAAGAGTGACTGTTTGGTGTGGTTTATGGGCGGGAGGCATTATCGGGCCGTCTTTTTTCCAAAATGAGGCCGGTCAGGCAGTTACTGTGAGTGGTGTTCGCTATCGTAAGATGATAACGAACTTTTTATGGCCCGAATTGGAAGATATGCATGAGAACGATATGTGGTTTCAACAGGCCGGTGTCACTTGCCACACAGCTACTGAAACAATGGCTCTTTTGCGCGACAAATTCAATTGCCGAATTATCTCACGTGGTGGCGATGTCAATTGGCCGCCAAGATCATGTGATTTGACACCGTTGGACTTCTTTCTTTCGGGTTATTTGAAAGAAAAGGTGTACGTCGATAAGCCAGCAACAACTCAAGAGCTAACGGATGAGATAATTCGGCACATTAATATGGCGGCCATTTGGCCGATATTTAGTTCATACATAATTGAACCGTACCATATATTATCATAATAAAAAGAACTGACAGTAATTTCCTAAATAATTTGTATTTTATTCAAAATCAACATCAGCCCTTAAAATTTAACCACCCTTAACAAGCTCAAGGATTTTGTTGAGGGACAACGTTCATCAACTTCAATTGTCTAAATCTGGCGAAAATTGCTGTAATTTTGAGAGCAGCTCTGCAAATGTTTTTGTTTAAATCAGTGGACGCCACAGTACACTTTACTCACTCACTTTTCGAGTACTATAAGTAAATCAACTCTCATTGCTCAGTTGTACTCATAAGACCATAAGAATCTTCCATCATTCGCGCGTCTATATAAATTCGTTTAGCTGTATTGCTTTAAATACTTTGTGATTGTTAACGTGGTTTGCGTTTCATTATGAGTTATATTTCGTTGCTATACAGCAATACAACCCTTCTCAGCAAACCAAACATCAGATTATTTTAAGATGAGGTTTTATCCTGCGAATTACTTACATCATTGGGCGCAAGTACACAGACAATGAACAGGTGGGCTAATCTCAAGTGTAAGCGAAGTTACGTATTCGATTATCGACTGATTGGAAGTTCAAAACAGCCTTGTTTACCTGTGGCCCAATGAAAATCCAACTCTAAAGATTTCCAAGGTCATCTCCACTGTGTAGGATTCTCGCCCTAGAGCACCACAGAGAATCCTTTGTAATCGCTTTGGATATATCCAATGCTTTTGACAAGGTTTGGCATGAGAATCTCATTTGTAAACTTGTGGCATACGGATTGGGTTCGATCAAGTGGATAAAAAGCTTTCTCACAGACCAAATGAACAACGTTATGATAAATGGGAGATTATCAACAACACACTCTCCAAATACTGCAGTCCCTCAGGAATCAGTTTTGTCACCAACTTTGTTTTTGTTAAACATTAATGACTTGTTGGATAGCACTGTGAACCCTATCCACAGTTTTACATCTGATGCAACTGAACTCTTGTATTTTATTCGAGGTCAAGCCTACTCCTTTAGAGTTAAACGGTAGGATGTTGTCTGGTTCTTCAGATGTATCAAACCTTTATTAGACCTTGTATAGAATATTTCTGTCAAGTTTGGGATGAAGCATATGGCATTGCTCTCCAGCTGCTGGATAGAGTTCAGCGGTGTGACATCCGAATAATACGAAACTCCAGACTTACGAAAGATCTAGACAGCCTACAGCACCGCAGAGATTTTGCAGAACTCTGCGTGTTCTATAAATGGTAAATGTTCTGCAGAATTAACGAAGAAAATACCACCATTTGTTACGCCAGGACGGGTAGCACGAGGAACGGTTAATTCGTATAGGTTTACGGTGAAGCTACCGTAACCTCGAAATGAATGTGCAAGGCGCGAATTTATTTATCGAACATCTAGAAAGTGGAATTCGTTGACCGGTTTTCAGTTTTTTTTACTTGAAGGACCGCGCGTTGGGTGCAAGAGTTCTGACAGTTACAAGGAGCTAGGACTGTCTATAAGTTTGCCCTGCACCCAAGTAAAACTTAATTTAATGAAAAAAACGTATTGCATTGCGACCCATGATCTCAATTTTTAGGCCATCGAATAATTTAGAGAGCTTCGAGTTCCAGGTGATACTCTTCCATACATGTAATAAGGCTGTCGAACTGCATTTTCTACGTGCCTGTCGACATTTTTGAGATTAAGTCGCCTCCTACGATGCCGTTGTGGTATTTTATTGATCCTTAGTTTTATTTGAAATAATTTTCGACAAATGAATGCCTCCACCCACTGGGCGTCACTTCTTTATTTTTTATAATTCTATAACTATATAAAAAAACACATAAAACATTAATATTTATGAGATGGTACCTTAAACAACCACATGATACGAGCATATAAATGATAACGATACGAGGGTAAATTATATAAAATAGTTTCAGATACCAACACATAGAGTTCGTTTAAGAATTTTCATTAATTTTTTTGCAAAGTTCAAATCGAAGATACGTTATGCGATGTAAGAAGTTATTTAATCACCCAGCAACCGAACAAAATTGCAATTCACATCTCATTGTTTTCGTTATAAAAACTGTTAACTTAATAACAAATTCTTCTCACATCAAGAATTGTTTTTAATTTAGTATTGTTACAAATTTATATTTTATTTAATTTTCCATCGTAATTTCATTACATTTTCATGATATCATTCCAACACAGATAAAAACATATTTTCATTATAATTGTGGAAAATTTATATTTTATGTCTTTCCAACATCTCTCTCGCCTTCTTCTTGTCGTAAACTTTTTTTTTTTTTTTGTATCTTTCGTTTCTTATATACTCCGTCGTCTTATACAATGTATGTGTATGTACTACTACATACTGTACTTATGGGTAATACCCCATCGTATTGTGTCATTCTTTCGTAACGTAGACAATTCAAATTTGTTTCTGGGTTCTGGGTGCTGCTTCAAGAAAATAAAAATACTTGAACTTATTATCATTATTTTCATGATGATTATTATTATTTTTATTATCATTGTTATCATTACGTTTTGTTGTTGCTATTTTATTTAATGTACGAGTACTGTACGAAAAAAACGCTGTACTGCTTGATACTGAGCTTTGTACGAATACTTCTTATGCTCTGCTCTTTTTGTTTTGTACACTCATATTTGAAATCATAATAATTATAATTATACAGTGGAAGTCAAGTGGTTATTAATTTTAATATTTTTATGAATTATTAACAACGTTTTAATTAGTAATTTTGCAGTTCAACATTTCCAATGCTTTCTATCATTTTCTAGATAAATCTCTTTCGAACAGTTCATTATAGAATTTTCCTCCTCAAACGGTTTTAGTACTGGCTGATAATATTGTGCTACGTTTTCCCTTGGTAGGGATTCAAACCAATCCACGGTTCGATCACTGGATTGTGATTAATAAAAAACCACTTGCTTGTTTTTTATTAACAATCACCACAATTCACTTTTACACTACTTTTATTTCACTCGACTTTCATTTATTTTACTATTTCATTTTTTATCGCTTTTTCCCGATTTTAATTTATCGCTGTTCCAATTCAAACTAGAACTCTACGCTTTCTGTTCGCGTATTATTTCGTCTGCATACCTAGTTCAAGCTGATTTCCAATTGAGAACATTTAGTTATTCTATTCAATCAGAGATGTCACTCGCGTCCGTAACAATTGTTACGGAATAAAACAAGCAATTAAAATGCGACGAGTCAAAATAGAACCAGAGAACTATACCTCGAGATATAATGAGAAAAGAGCAGTAAATGAGGCATCCATGAAGTTCTGGGATGGCAGTAGGTCATATATCACGAGATTGCTGGAAAATTAGACGTAAGCGAGCATTGCCTTTGTACCGTAGATCCAATGAGGACCACAAAAGAGTAGAAGAGAAGGTGAGTCCTGCAAGATCTTAGGCGTTAAACGAGTAAGAGTCAGCTTTAATGAGTGAATGCTGACTCCCACAACCGAATGCTCCATGATCTTCATCCTTGTTTCCCGATTGACAAGAGTTGGAGATAGTTTGACCGTAAGTAGAGAAATTGATGGCAGATATAGTGTGATAACATTAGACACGGCGGCAACGCGGACGATTGTGCGGGCTGATTTGATAAATAATGATCTTCATCCAATTGGCGGGTTAAAACTACAAACAGCAACCGGCGAAAGTGCAGAAATAAAAAGGAAAAAGGAAGTACCATACGAATTGGTAACAAGAACTTCTCTCATGAAGTTTTAGTGGCCGATATTGTCGATGAAGTTATTTTGGGTATGGACGTCATGAAGAAGAACCAATTCGTGTTAGATGTGGGAAAAGAAACACTAAGTTGTTGTAATGTTGAGCTGCCATTTCAATTGGACAGTAAGGAGCCAATCGTGAAGTGAGTTAAGTTAGACCATCGAACAAAGCTGCCAACACGCTCAGAAACAGTAATTTGGGGTGAATTGGATGGAGGTCCTGGGACATGGAAGTTGTGGGTTGTAGAAGCCAGTGACGAAGAACAACAAGCACGAGAAATAATGCCGGGGAAAGCATTGATAAAACCGAAGATAATGGTAGAAAGAACCACGTTAAACACCGGATCGACACGGAGACAGCAATGCCAATTCGACAAGCTCCAAGAAAACTACCATTGGCAAAACAATCAGAAGTGGATCGCATTGTTACGGATATGCAAACGGCAGGGGTGATTGAGCAATCGACTAGTCCATGGAGTTCACCAGTGGTATTGGTACAGAAGAAAGATGGCAGCATGAGATTTTGCGTCGATTATAGAAAAATCAATTCGATTACTAAGAAAGATAGTTATCCGTTACCGAGAATCGATGATACATTGGATACGTTGGCAGGTGTACAGTTGTTTTCCACCTTGGATCTACAAAGTGGATATTGGCATGTGGCGGTCGCAGAAGAGCGAATTCGTGAGGAACGGATTGTGGCAATTTAACGTTATGCCGTTTGGGTTATGTAACGCCCCTGTGACGTTTGAAAGACTAATGGACCGAGTGCTTAAAAGGTTGCATTGGAAAACGTGCTTGGTGTACCTAGATGACATCATAGTTATGGGTAAAAACTTCGAAGAACATCTACAAAATCTGGGTGAAGTGTTCGAACGGATTCATTCAACAGGGTTAAAATTGAATCCAAAGAAGTGTGCCTTGTTCCGCAGCGAAGTTAAATATTTGGGACATAAGATTACAAGGAATGGTATACATACAGATGAGGATAAAATCTCAGCTGTCAAGGATTGGCCAAAACCACAGAACCTACACGATCTGAGAAGTTTTATTGGGCTTTGCACGTACTATCGAAGATTCGTTCCGGGATTTGCTGACGTAGCGAAAAGCTTACATGAATTAACGCAAAAGAACAAGCCATTCCAATGGAATAAGCAGCATGAAGAAGCGTTCAGCGAGCTGAAGAAGCGGTTGTGCACAGCGCCAATACTTGCATACCCAGTACCAAATCGAAGATTCATCTTGGATACTGATGCAAGTAATAATGGTATTGGAGGGGTTTTGTCTCAAGAAATAGATAGGCAAGAACGGGTTATAACATATTTTTCGAAAGTTTTGTCAAAGCCGGAGCGAAATTATTGTGTTACAAGGAGAGAGCTGTTGGCCATAGTACAATGTATAGAGCATTTCCGGAAGTATTTTTATGCCCGGTGAATCGAGAGATTGGGTTGCTTCGATTATACCATTCAACATCGGAAAGGAAGTGCTCACGATAATGCAAATGCTCTGTCAAGACGTGCATGTCTCGTTGATTGCAAACATTGTGGTCGAGTGGAGAATAAAGAAGACGTCGTTGACGTGAGACTTATGCAAGTGTTACCAACCGATGAGTGGGCGAATGAGGAAATCAGAAAGGATCAATCAAGAGATCCCGACTTATACATGATACAACGGAAATAACACCAGCTACCATCGTTTTTGGACACAATTTTAGATTACCTGGGGACTTGAAGTTTGGGGCGATTCCTACGACAGCTTTGTGTGGACAAGCGTATGTCGATAAATTGAAGGAAGATATCGACGAGATACACAGATTTGTCAGAGAAAGGATACAAATTTGAAGTGATAGAACGAAGGCACGATATGACATCCAAAACTACAACATAGCTGGGAAGGACCATACAAGGTGATTACAAAAATCAATGATGTAATCTACCGAATCAGGGCATCATAGGAAAACCAAAGGTTGTACATTTGGAAAGGTTGGCTCTCTATAAAGGATTAGAATTGTATCCTGTTAGGGAAAAACAGGTTTGGGCGGAGGGTAGTGTTACGGACGCGGGTGACATCTCTGATTGAATAGAAGTACTATATGCTAGTAATTGGAAACCACCGAAATAATAAATAAATGGAAAATTGTACTATGACCGAGAAGCGGGCAAAATGAGTATTAATACGCAAGCAGAAAGCGTAGAGCTTCAGTTTGAATTGGGAAAGCGATAAATTAAAATCAGGAAAAAGTAATAACAAGTGAAATAGTGAAATAGTAAAAGGAACAGTGAAATAAAAGTACTGTAATAGTGAATTGTAGTGACTATTAATAAAAGTTATAGTGGAAAACAAGCAAGTTGTTTTAATTATTCACAATCCAGTGATCGAACCGAGGATTGGTTCGAATCCCTACTAGAGGAAAACGTAACACAATTGTCCGTAAGAGAATCCCTACCAGCGGAAATCGTAACAATTGGTGACAGCGCGGTGGTATTGTGAATAGAGAAACATGAAGCTACCAAAGAGACTTGAATTACGGGCTTTTACTACAGCGGGTAGCAAAGCTGAATTACAAAAGAAACTACAACTAGTTTTGCTGAAAGAAAATATAGATTCAGACCAGTACGATTTTAATACTGACAAATGCTGGTAACAAATGCTGTAAATGAGATTAAAGGGGCAACAAATTCTGGAACAACCATAGCTCCAGCAACAATATATGTAAACACCCCAGCACCTATAAGTTTTGATATGGGACAGTTAATGGCAGCGATGCATGAATTGCTAACCTGCCAAAAAAATTTGAAAACTGGACAAGAAAATTTAAAACCAGGACAACAAACTGTGTGTTGGAAGAACAAGATCGAACGACATTTTATTTCCGAAGTGAGTGAAAAGTTGCATGAACTATCTTTATTTTTAAATGTCAAAGTGGATACGGTACAAAGTAAAACGGAGCAACAATTTCTTATAGTGACGTTAAGAGGTGGTGCAGCAGATATGTTTCAGATTGTTCGATAAGCCGGACGCGGGAATAATGATAGAATTATGCTTTATGCTTTTAACGAAAATATGGTGTTGAACACAAACAAGGGCTACACAGGATCGTGCTCAAATGACGTTATCAAAGAATCGAATAAAAACTAAAGGAGCTAGCTCCTAAAACTATAACTCGAGATAAATTGAGAAACGTGCAGTAATTGAGCCATCGACGAGGTTCCGGGATAGCAACAACAGAATCAGATGTTGGGGCTGCGATAAACTAAGACATATATCGTGAAACTGCTGGGAAAACAGACGTAAGCGAGCAAGAACATCTTCGACTATGTACCGTAGGTCTAATGAAGAGAAAACAAGATCAGAAGAGAAGGCGAATCCTGCAAGATCGCTGGCGTTAAACTAATGATTGGGTTACTTCAATTATACCATTCAACATCGGAAAGGAAGTGCTCACGGTAATGCAGGTGCTCTGTCAAGCCGACCCTGTCTCGTAGATTGCAAATATTGTGGAAATTATTTATGCAAATGTTACCATCCGATGAATGGACCAACGAAGAAATCAGAAAAGAGCAAGCAGAAGATCCCGATTTATCGATCATATTGAAATTCGTAGAAGACCAGAACAGACCCTGTTAGAAGGAGTTTGCTGAGAAGAGTGCTATAGTTAAGGCATATTGGACTCAATAGGATAGTCTATTAATTGAAGATTGCTGTTTAAAACTGGCTTGGGAAAGTTCCGATGGTAGAAATAGACAATCATTAGTGGTTTTACCCGGATGTAGCTTAATAGTTAAGAGAGTTTCTCATCACTCCGCGGTCTCGAATTCGATTCCCGCCGTTGACCAAAAATTAACATGCAACCGGATAACAAAAAAATGCGATTGAGTGAAAAAACATTCGTTGAGCTGACCACCTACAATGTGCACCATTCGTTAAAATGGTTGATAAGGTCTCAGTTGAGACGCGGTAAGGGCCGTTCAAGCATAGATTTAGGCCATAGATTTTAGTGGTTGTACCAAGGATCCGAATTCCAGAAATTTTGAGGGAATATCATGGAAGAATATGTGGGACCATCTAAGCATCAATAAGACTTTGGCAAAAGTCTGCAAAAGATTTTACTAAGCAGGATGCAGACAATTGGTTGCAGTTGCAGAATGATGTCAAAAATGTGACAAATGCATGCCAGTTAAAGGTGCTGCACAACGAAGCCGCATGGAAAACGCAGCAGTATAATAGCGGAGCACCATTTGAGCGGATTGCGATATATATTGCAGATCCATTTCTTATCAATGAAAGCGGAAACAAGTATGTTTTAGTGGTGATGGATTATTTCAGTAAATGGCCTGAAATCTATTCAATACCAAACTAAGGAACAAAAACAATCAGTAACGCAGTGTGACATAATTAGATAAGTCGATATAGGGTACCCAAGGAACTGCATTCAGATCAAGCCCGCAATTTTGAACCAATGGTATTCCAGGAAATATGTCAATTATTGGGGATCGACAAAACAGGAACAACATCTTTCCATCCTAAGTCAGACAGCATGGTTGAACGGGTTTACGCTAGACATTAGAAGAATTTATAAAGAAAACCGCGGATAGAAATCAATGTAATTGGGATCAAACTATACCTATGTTCATAATGGCATATCGGTGAGCAACACATAAGACAGCGGGAATAACACCAGTTCCCATCATTTTTGGACACAATTTAAGATTATTTGGGGACATGTATATCGATAAACTGAAAGAAGATATCGACGAGATACACAAATTTGTCAGAGAAAGGATAAAAATTTCAAGCAATAGGATAAAGGCACGACATGACATCCGTTCAAACAGTAGATATATATATATATATATATATATATATATATATATATATATATATATATATATATATATATATAAATATATATATATATATATATATATATATATATATATATATATATATATATATTGTATACAACATACAACGGAAGAGAGGCTTATCACCAAAACCTGGCTGGGAAGGACCGTATAAGGTATGATTACAAGATTCAATAATGTAATCTACCGAATTAAAAAGGAAATCCGAGGAAAACCAAAAGTTCAACATTAGTAAAGGTTGGCTCTCTATAGAGGAATAGAATTGAATCCTGTTCGGGACGAACAGGTTTGGGCGGAGAGTGGTGTTATGGACGCGGGTGACATCTCTGATTGAAAAGAATAACTAACTGTTCGCTATTGGAAATTAGCATGAACTTTTACTATGACCTAGAAGTAGGCCAATTGAGTATAAATACGCAAACAGACAGCGTAGAGTTTCAGTTTGAATTGGAACAGCGAGAAATTTAAATTGGGGAAAAAGCGATAAGAAGTGAAATAAGTGAAAGTTGCAGTGCAATAAAAATAGTGTAAAAGTTAACTATGGTGCTTACGTTAGTGAAAATAACCAAGTGGTATTTATTATTCACAATCCAGTGATCGAACTTTAGATTGGTTTGAATCCCGGGATACTAGAGGAAATCGTTACAATATATATATATATATATATAAATATATATATATATATATATATATATATATATATATATATATATATATATATATATATATATATATATATATATATATATATATATATATATATATATATATATATATATATATATATATATATATATATATATATATATATATATATATATATATATATATATATATATATATCCTGCCGGCCTTAGATTGTAGCGTAGTGGTGCAGAAGTTCAGCTGTTGACCAAAACTTACATTGCCCCGAATTATATAAAAGGAGTCGTGTGTAAAAGCATTCGTTGGGACTGACTTGAGACGATGGTAAAAATAATAACTATTCATCCAACCATTCTCAATTTAAACTAGAAATTCCACTGTTAACTAGTTTTCGAAATATTGTTATTCCATTTATGGCTAATTGAATAGAAGCCAAGTGCGCTTGGAATTGCAACTGTGCTTACTCGGCAAAAAATCTACTTTGAATTTTGAATGGAATGTCCAAATCAGCACACACATATTCCTTGCACTACTCGTAAGTCATCATCAACTATAGACTTAAATATGAGAAATTGACTCCATTCACACACTATAGAGATATATCGGGATGTCACTGCTGCGATGGTCCTAAACGTTTTATACTTAATTAAAGGTCTCCCAACAGAAGCTTATCAAACTTTTTCTAAACAATAATTTAAATTTATAAATCAATTAAATTTAGAAACCACCTATTCCAAAGTCCACTAAACACCAGAAAAGCTCTTGTTTTTCTTTCCATGATATTCTATAAATGTTTTAAGCTTGGATTTTTACATTGGTAAAGCTTAACTATTATATACCAATCAGTTTACTAAGCAGTGTTTCAAAACTATTCGAAAAACAAATGGGCAATTTGGGTTCAGAGCTGGGCATTCCAAATGTCATCAGCTTGGGAGAGTTGGGCTTAGCACATGGTAGTGTATTCCTAACTCTGTGCAACATTTCTGTAGCAGATATTTCTTATTATGAGAACATTATCTTTGCTATCTTTTTTGAAGCTCAAGTCTCCCCAAGTCTTTCGCGGTTCACTTATTACGTCCTACTTTACGCCACTACATATCCAACTTGGCGATGTACGACTCTATAGGTCCGATTAACGTATAGAACCATGTACATTGCATAGCTCCCTGTCAGCCTTTAGTACTGAAAAGGAGAAGAGTTGGCTCCAGAATTCTGCACTCCAAGAGGGGTTATAGGTGTGATAAAAATTACATTTTTATACCATTCATATATTAACTCTGTTTTTGAAAGTTGTATAATTTTTAGATATTGTATAATCTCAAGCCTGAATCTCGTCTATGGAAGTCTCAGGAAATCAGATTTAAAATAGATTAATTTCGCCCATATGGATATAAAAATCCGCAAAAGCCTGTCATATTTATACTACAAACCAGCTTGCAATGGGATAGTCGATTAATTAGGGCAGCTAAGAGTTGTTTTTCCAATATAAGCTAGAACGTTATCTTTCGCTCAAGGTTTGGCTTACTGTTCGGAATCTTAGTCTTAGTAGGTGAAGAACTAAAGGGATTATACTATACTGATGATGCTGTATCAGGTTTAATATTTACTTTTACTACATATATAAATGGAGGTTGAATCGTTACTGATACTCCAGTTAAAGAGCTATAGAAGACAACACCGAACAAGCAGCATTGTAAATTCTGTATTATATAAAATCATGAACAAAATGGAATCCATTTCATATAAATCAACAGGCACCAATGTTAATTTGCTAATTGCAGGAAAATGCTGGAAGAAGAAACGACATCATTAGTTATAATAATATAATTTATATGAAACTCCTTCCTCCATTCACCTTTCCAGATAAAGTGTCGATCAAAGGCCCATTTATGGCATCATTAAATCTTACTTGTTAAAAACAATTATATAAATAGTGTCAAAATAATTGGAATCTTTAAATATTCCAATTTAAGAGGAAATTTCAATTTTGAGTGACAAAACTGATTTAAATTATTTAAGAGGAGATTTGCGGTTCAACCATCCCACATTTGCATCCCAAACGTTGTTGACAGACAGAGTAAAAATCGAATCAATTAATTTTTTGTTTGCCGGCTTAGTACTTTCGAGTTTTCATTTCCTCTTCCATAATTTTAATAATTTCATAAATTTTAATTTTAAATCAAGATGCAATAAAAAACGTTAATCTTTTGCTGGAACATTGAGAAATTATAAAATAAATAGAAAAGATTATGCATAAATTAATTTCTTGAATGTGGTTTGATTTGCATTTATAAAAAATTTCATACATCTGGTCGATTGAAAATTTTAAATTCTGGGTAGTTGGTTTTAGTTTTGAAGAGAGTTGGTTTCTTTGTTTGTGAACCATCAGTTTTTTTCTCCTTATCTTTATGAATCCAGCTGAATAAATTTTAATAATTTTTTAGACCGAATCCACTATAAGACATAATATTATTTTTTGTGGTTCAAATGACGTCACACTTCTTAGATTTGAAGTAGCATATACTTAATGCTTCGTGAGTGTGTGTTTGTATGTACATACATACACCATCTACATACCGACAAGATATATTGCCAAAATATTCATAATAAATAGCATCCAGTATGTATAATGTGTATATAGGGTTGGTTAAATGTTACACAAAATGTATATTTCGCTGAATCTGTGTGCAACATTTATAACTATAGAACACAACAAACATGGGGTAGTTTAGTAGAACTGAATAAAATTTATGAATGCACAGTATTCAAAAAGGCAAAAAAAACTAAAAATGTACGTCTTCCATTTATGTATTCAAAGATTTCGACTTTGTGATAACATTTATTATATAGAACATTGAATTTCTGTTATCTCTGCATATATGTTGTTTAAAAACTGAAGCACATAAAATGCCAACGATATATGAGTTATTGATACACATTTCATATGCAACGAGCTTTTATATAAAATTTCCCGAAAAAGCTTTTCGAGGGCAATGACTTCTGGCTATAACCCACGCATAACTTTAAATATCGTTAATTAACAGTGACATCAAAAGGAATCCGGAACTCATAGACTAAAGAGGATGCTGTTGTCAAGTTGAAGAGTATACGACTATACTCCTGGACAAAAGTAACGCATATTTTTTTTTGTAATAAAAAAAATCCCGCTGAACAATTTCAGTGGAACTGTTATCAAATGATCCTAAATTTATAATTTTCTCAAAAGAGAATTTTGAGAGAAATTATTTTTCATTGCAAAATGTTAAAATGTGTCGATTTTTTTTTTAATTTTTAAAAGCGGTTTATTAACATTAAAACTAGCTTTATTACAATTTAATTTGATTGATTTAATAATGAGTATTTTCCCCCGTGCCCTTATTATAGCTTCTATCCTTCTGGGCATACTAAGTAGAATGCTTTGTATCATTTCTTGCGGAAAGAGGTTCCATTCTTCTTGCGCTGCAACTCTCAGCTCTGCTGTCGAATCTGGTGCAGGATTTCTAGCTCTAATACGGCGTTTTAGAATGTCCCACACGTGTTCAATCAGATTAAGATCAGGACTCATTGGTGGCCACTTAAATACACGTATGCCAATATCTTGGAGATATTGTCGTACCGTTGCAGTAACGTGGACTGGAGCGTTATTATGCATTAACACAAAACTGTCAAAACCTATGAAGCCCACATATGGTAAAACGTGATTGCCAAGAATGTTCCGAGCATACCAGTCTGCATTCATCCTCAAACCAATCTCCTCTAGCTCCGTACGGCCCTCCCAACTGATTCCACCCAAAACATTATTGAACCTCCATTATTGTTCTCTAACTCTTCTGTATTCAAGATTACGTCCATCTGGTTTCTATAATTGCATTCTGGTCTCATCTGAAAAGAGAACAGTGGCCCATTGATCAGTTCCCCAATTTGCATGAGTATGAGCAAATTCTAAACCGCTGGATTTGTGACGGGAAAGACGCCGTGGAACTTTTACAGGCCGTTTTGGAGTTAACTTCACTTCTCTTAATCTTCGTCTTACTGTTCTGACACTTATATTCACTTGACGCGCACTAAGTAACTCATTTTTGAGTTGAGTAGTAGTTCACTTTCGATCTCGTAACGAATTCATTTTTAAAAATCGAACGTCATGCTCGGTTGTGCACCTTTTACGTCTTTCTTTTATACTCTAAGGTCTCACGATACCGCTTAAGTACTCGTGAAACCGAAGACTGATTAGTTCCTAATTTGCGATTTGTACTTGTGTATTATCTGCCTGATACAATTTGACCACTTTAACCGCCTCCAGCTCTTGAACGGGTGCCATATTACAATGAATTTTATATTAGGTGTTTGCTTTAGAACACATTTACAAAAACTAGTGGTACTGCATTTAAAAGTAATTGATATGCAATGAAACAAAAGCCTCATCGTTGCGTTTGATTTCAAACACAATGCACTTTTGATTAAGCATTTTTGAAAAATTTAATTGATTGGCTTGCAGTAAACTTTATTCAAGGTGGTTTCTGATTAAAATATAAATGAGCTATAATTTGACACTAAAGTGTCAAATTTTTTTATTACAAAAAACAAATATGCGTTAATTTTGTCCGCGAGTGTATGCATCAACCAATCTAGTCATCGGAAATTATTAAATTTATGACTTTAAATATCTACTTTACATAAGTGTAGTAGTGAAGATGCACATTCGTGGGTGTAATATGTAGTGATATGTTTGACACCAACAACCGTGACAAGGCGGAAATTATGGTGCAAGGCATCAAGGCATAGAGTAGATACAACTGACATTAAGCCCAAAGGTTCACTGTAAAATACATTTAATAAAATTAAAAAAAATATATTTTTTGTGAATAATTTACACAAAATCTAATCTATGGCTTAGAGGCCGTTAACGGCAATTAACGCGTCTCAACTGAGTCCTTACACTAACGGTGCACATTATACACTGAACCAAATGTACCACTCAACATAACAAATTTTAGTGACAAAAATATTGATAAATATTTGTCGGTATTTTTGTTGTTATTTTGAAAAAATTATTTCATTCTGATAATTTATTTTTATTTCAAATTAGAATATTACAGTTATACCTACATTTATATTTTTCAAAATATTAATATAATTTTTCATTATTCTTAATGAACATTATTCTTAACAATATTTTATCAGTATGATAAAAATGTATTCTATCTGATAAATTTATCAGTTTTCAATCAGTCTAACTGATCAGTTTGCTCTCAAAGTGAACATCAATCTAGATCGATAAGAAAATAGAAATTTACGAAAATGGCTGATATTTCGCGCACATTCTTGTAATTCGCTAGCACTGAACGTGCTCGACTGAAAGTATTTATATATAATAATTGCACGTCTAATCAGGTAACATAGCCTGAAGAGATGGGTTTGATCTATTCGTTCGCACAGCTTTTTAATATGACGTCATACAACACATCTAAAACTCCGGTAAGAAACCTACAATAAAAATGAAAATTACATCCATAAGGAGATAGATCTTAGAAATAAACCCAAAATCCCTACTCCCAAGCCAGTCTTAAAAACAAAATGAGGAACTCAATATAATAGCTGGGAGGGTGATGATTTTTTAGAGGGGGACGTTCAAAATGAAAGTCACAACCTCTAATACAATACAGTGAATGGTAGCAATATTATAAAGCATAGATTAACCTATGAGAATACTTGCATAATGGATAATTAAACCAAATACTCACTCCTGCATTTCTTTTCGATATATGGTCTAATTTGTGGTCCCTTGGTCAGCTAATAGGCAAACGACTCATGTTGTAACTGACTTTTGCGTAATGAGGGGTACTGTAAGGGCCAAAATATGCTTGTCTTCTGACCAATCACCAAATTTAGTAGCACTAAGCACACAAGTTTATAAACGATCGTTACCAAGATCGATTACTTTGGAATAAACATAAGAATTGTAGTTTATTTGATGAAAATGTATCAAGAAAATAACAGAAAATGACCAACACTTGCAACACAAAGCCAGACATGGCATTTTAAAGGCAATATGAAATTTGACCCCTCTGCTTCTCATTTATTATTCGAAGTTTATGCAATATCATGATTTATTGATTCTAGTCGAAGAGAAAGGAAACTCGAAGAAGAACAGTTTAATATGAATGTCAAATTTCGGAAATGTCCATTACATTTCTAGTGACCTAACAGAAATCTCTGGATATAGCTAACCATATACCCATTGGTAGCAAGACCTAATGACAAATCGTGGAGCAGCCATACACCCTGAGATCGTAACTAAGAGCCAAGATTATATCTAAAAAATAACAGAGCTAATGCGACCGATTCTAACTATCGTCATTGTCCGATAACAATGTTTCTGGTACACCCAAATGTATTTTTATAATTTTGTAATTTTATACTGCTGCATTCCTGATACCCCAATTTTTGCGCATCTGGAAAATTTGTTCAATATAGTAAAATTGTATATATATGTATATTAAGGCATACTACTCCAAATGTCCCAGTTGTGTCTTACTTGAAAAAAATTGACAGGTTTTGTCTTCAAATAACGTAATTTTTTACTGCAAGGCCCATCCGAGAGCAATAGAAATTCCACCACAAAAGTTCAAGCATTTAAGTGAGTTCTAACATTTAGACAACGCATTAGCTAACTGATGCTTCGCCATTAGATTAACTGATACGTCGGCGCGTTTTCAACTAAAAATTTTGAACCTCCAAGCTGGAGGTACCGGGTTCGAATCCCGATAGGGGCAGGATACAAAAGGGATTTTTCACCACTTGATTACGATCGGTGATGTGAATGAACACAACTATGACCCTCTGTTAGAGTGAAGAATTCATGGGCCGACCCATCTTCCATGTCAGTCTGATGGTTAGGTAAATCGGACCTATAGCCGTACGTCCTCGATTTGGCTGCAAAGCGTAAGGTAAGGACGTAAATAAGCGAACCGCGAAACAGTTGGGATCGCCTTGAGCCCCAAAATAGATTGCATAGTAATAAAATATATAAAAAAAAGAGTACTGTTGCCATTAGACAGTTTTTTCTCACATTAAAATCCAGCTTGCTATCGAAAGTCGTGAAAGTTCGATTTTATTTCTGGGGTGTCTTCCAAAAGCCATGAAATCATACACCTAAGGACTATTTGAATTTTGAATTAGTAAACTGTATCCACCAACTGTACTCGCGTCACAGTGATATAAAATATTTTTGTCAAACCAGAATCAACAAGAATCGGAGGCCGTATAAGAGCAGTTTTTGATATTCCTTATAGAATTCAGCTATGATTTAATATTCTCGGGATCCAATAAACCACCAAGAAATTAACTTAAATATTTAGTCCGAATTAGCAAAAGCTTGCTATGTTAACGTTCTGATAAAGCTTAGCTATGCGGATAAGACGGTTATTTAACTAAATCACAACTCGATCATTTAATCGATGAGGACTGAGCTCATGCATCAGACGAAATAATGTATGAGGTGCAATGCACAACCCGAATGGCATCACAATAAAAGAGATTTTTAACCATCTGTTGGAGTGCAAGTTGTACTTAAATTGGCCCTTTAGCCGTAAAAAGTAACGAATTCGTATCCTGACTTTTACGCAATTTGATGTTGGTAGGTCTGCTGTATAGATCAAGTACAAAACTGGCCCCAATACACGTCCTTAAGGCACTCCTGAATGAATAACATATAAATCTGTGAATGGGCCTATTTAGACAAGTATTTTTAACAACACATATCAACAACACTTGAAACTACTTGAAGTTTAGATTTGTATTCTATACCCGATGTTTATTATATATGTATATGTAAATTCGTTTCATTTCGTATTGATACTTTGACTCGTTTAATTCAATCTTCGCGTGCGTACAAAAAATATAAAATTGCTTTCTTTTTGAGTAAAATGTAAAAAAAATTCTAAGTGATTTTATTTTATAATTTATGTGTTTTTGTTTTAAAAAAAGTGTGAAGAGACATCAAATAGCGATATTTTGTTGGTAAAATAAGTAAAAGGTTAAAAACTGTTTGTTTAAAATGTTTGATGATAGTGATGAAAGTGATGAAAATGCTCCAGTTGTTGCTGCCCTTATTGGAGCCGCTGCTGCGTGCTTATTCCTAGCGGCAGATGATTTACCCAAGCGTGAAAGAAGTTGTTGGGTAAAAGAGTATAGGAAAACTCGAGAAGAAATCGGCAACACACAAAGCCTCATGAAGGAGTTAAAAACAAATGCAAGTGACTACAGAAACTTTTTAAGAATGGATGAAGATTCCTTCAATTTCATTTTATCAAAAATAAGAACTGACACAGAAAAACTAAATACGCATTTAAGAGACGCCATTAGCGTCGAAGAAAAGCTAGCGGTTACGTTAAGATTCCTAGCAACAGGTGAAAGCTATATGGACCTGGATTACAATTCAAAATTATCGAAGTCGTTTCTGTGTGAAGCAATTATAGACGTTTGTGATGCCATTTATAAGCATCTGAAGCCACAATTTTTAAATGTAATAATTTTTTCTTAATATTCATAATACTTAATTATTATTATCAACTAAAAATTTAACATAAAATTAATTATTTTTCTTAATTTTTATTTCAGTTTCCGACAACGGCAGCAGAATGGGCATTAATTTCGGACGATTACCGTTTAAAATACCAATTTCCAAATTGTTTAGGTGCTTTGGACGGTAAACATATACGTTTTAAACCTGCAAAAAAAAATTCAGCACTTTATTATAACTATAAAGGATTCCATAGTGTGGTATTGTTAGGTCTTGCCGATGCCTACGGAAAATTTATCTACATCGACGTGGGATGCAATGGACGAGTAAGTGATGGTGGTGTTTTGCAGCGATCCAACCTTAAATATGTATTGCTACAAGCAGATAAAGTCCTACCACCAAAAAAGTTAGTTGGGAACCATCGGTTATTACCCCACGTGTTTGTCGCAGATAATGCGTTTCCGTTATCACCCAATATGCTAACACCATATCCCTTTACAACAACCGATGAAAATAAAAAAAATTCAATAAGAGGTTGAGTCGAGCACGGCAAACTATTGAACGTGTTTTTGGCCTATTAAGTAATCGATTCCGCATTTTCCAAACAACAATCAATTTGCGTGAGAATAAAGCGATCAAAATCATCCAGTGTTGTTGTGTATTGCACAATTTTTTAATTTCAACCAGCGAATGGTATATAGAAAACCAGTTAAGTGACGGAAATGAAGCCTCTCAAAGAAGAGGTAAAGTGTTTCACGCAAACCCAATAACTACCAAAAATGGTGAAGTTGTAAGAAAAGAATTCATGGAATATTTTAATAATGAGGGCAAGATATAATTAAATTTATTCAATAAATAAAACATCCAAACTTCTTTACAAAACTTAAAACCTTGTTTTTTATTTAAATTCATTTTATTTTATTGTTATTTTAATAAGTATTATTGATTATTATTATTTTAATTATTATTCTATTTCATTATTTTTGAAACATCCGCTCATTGATAACCTTAGTACATCTTTTTTGGATGGTAAATGTGCTGGTTTCATTATTTGAACATCAATTATATTAATATTAGTTTTTTTCGGTGGGTTTTCTTCCCATTCTGAATGTGTGTAATATTGCTCTTCACATTCAGACGGAGAATATGGAGAAAATTGTGATTGAGATAATATGGTGTTGGAATTCAATTGTTCTATTGGAGAAGGGGAATAAGGTGATGACAAGTTTGAGCTTGGGGTTGACGTACGTTTCGGATATTGGATAAATTGTGGTTCAGAGGATTGTACGATGTTGAAATTTGATTGTTCTATTGGAGAGTAAGATGAGGACAAGTTTGAGCTTGGGGTTGACGTACGTTTCGGATATTGGATAAATTGTGATTCAGAGGATTGATATTGGATGATTCAGGAAAATTAGAACAGGATAATGAACTAGATGAGGTTAAATTTGATACTGGCTTCTTAAAATGGGACGGAATAGAGCTTAGGGTCGGTTTACATATAGGAAATTGGAAAAAAGAAAACGGTTCAGATGCTGGGGTTGTTGTGGTTTGAGGGATTGCAAGGTTAAATTTTTTTTTTGATTTTTCTTGTTCTATAATATGCATCTCCTCATAAATTTTACTTTGCACCAACTGCAAAATTTCCATTTTTACGGATCTAAAAGTTTTGTCGAGTTTTATTTCTTTAAGTTCGCTGCACAAGTAGCGGCAAAATTCTTCCTCCTTTGATAGCGTTTTCTTCTCTTTAGTGCTTAAATAATGTTTCGCAAAATTTAATGCTTCTACTGGATTAGTTTCCAAATTGTTTTGTTTTTTGCTTTGTTTTCTGAAATGATTAATAAAGATTTATTAACAAATGTATTGTACATCAAACCATAAAATTAACTACGCTGACTTCAGTTACACAACTTACTTTACGACCCTCGACAGCTTCTTCAGCATCCTCAATATTTTGAATTCCAATCTAAAAATAAAATTAAAACCAAATATGAAATTTAAAGTTAGTATATCACAACAAAACTATTGGTTTACATCTGAAAGGTCTAAACTAGCTGAAGACGTTGTCGAATCATTGCAATTCATTAGATAATGACACTCAGCGTAGCACCATAGTGTTGGTTCATAAACGGCATCACAAGATGTACCACTTTTTCTCGAATTCAAAATTTTTGATTTTTCTTTAGAGAGCTGGCTTTCTATTGTTCTAATTTTTTTTTTATGTCAGCCACCGTCACATTTATTTTACATTTTTTCACTTCATTTAGAATATCGTTTAATTTTTCATGCCTTTTAACTTTGTTCGTAAAATTATTGTCCAAAGGACTATATAGGCACGGATGCTTTTGTAGCTCTTTTATTAATAACATCGTTTGGGTTTTACTCCATCCATCTTGATTACCTTCGGACATAATTTTTGGTTTTAGCGGTTTTTACTTTTTTTTATAAATATAAAAATTCAGGATAGAATTTAACTATTTAACAATCTATCGTAAATATCGGTCGCACACAAAAATAAAATTAACACACCGGTAATATTTTTCTATTCACTGTTTACAATTCAAAATATAAGTTTAAATGAAAAAATTGGCCACCAAAAACAAAAATGACACACTGACACCAAGCGATAATATTTTTGAAGTAATAATAGATACATATGTCCTTACAGCTCAAAATAAAAATTTTAATGAAAAACATAGCCACACACACAAACACAATTATTGTTTTTAAATATAAACAACACGAGAATACAGAAAATTTATTGTGGAAATGTGCATCGGAAAATCCCCACCACAAATTTTAGTTTATAGGTAAAGAGGAAAGAAACGAGGAAAAAAGTTGATGCAAAAATACATATCTAAACAGGCCCAATGCAGTGTTAAATTACACAAAAAATTTCGATTGGAAAATTTTACAGAAACTTGGCGGTAATTGTGCTTTAATTTCATGTAGTAGTCCTTTATGCCATACCTTATCGAAAGCTTGGGCTATATCTAGAAACGCTGGAGAGCAGTACTTTTTTTTGTTCAAGGGAGTTCCTGATTTCAGATACAACTCTGTGAACTTGTTCCACGGTTTCCGGATTGATTTTTTTCTCGATTGGAATCGGCTAAAGTTTCTTCAAGAGCATTTTTTCTAAAAGCTTTGAAAGAGTTGGTAATAAGCTGATTGGGCGATATGAGTTAACTTTTGTTTCATCTTTGCCAGATTTCGGAATCATTATAATAATTGAAGTTTTCCAGTTGTCTGGATCGTAACCTGTTTTGTTTACATTATAGCGTTGATATAAGTCATTAATTTGATACATTTGTCCGGTAGATTATACATTATTTTTCTACTGCTCAAATATACGGGTACCATTTTTATATCGATGTTGTCCTTGAACGTTTATTTGACATTGCGCCACTTGTATCTGATTGGCTTACTTTCAGACGAATCTAAAAAATTCATTAGACTTTCTTGATTTCCAACTTGCACGTTAGGTTTAAACACTTCGCTAAAGTCTATTTCTACATCACTTCTTGCCCAGCTTCCGTCAGAAAGCTGTATTGGAGGGAATGAGATTGATGGTCGTTTCAGCTTTCCTGTGGCTTTCCATAATCAGAAATCCACTGCTTCACTAGCTGTTAGTCCTTTGAGATAATCTTGAAGCTCTTCGTCATGTTCATTAAATAAAGCGATTTTCAGGGTCTTAATCGCTTTATTTAATCTTAATTTAAGAGTATGTGACCTGTGAAGTTTCCAACACTTCCAGGTTATTGTACGTTTAAATAGAGACCAATTAATATTTTGATTCGTCAGGAATCTATAGATGGCGCTAGTTTTAGAAGTTGTGTGCTAAGAGTTATTTATACCGGATAGTGATTTTTTGCCTGACAGTTGGCCAGTTGGGTGGGTGTCCAGTAGATATACGATCCATATTTTCATTCTGTATATATTCCCACAGTTGTTTTCCTGTAGTATATATATATATATATATATATATATATATATATATATATATATATATATATATATATATATATATTAAATAAATATATATATATATATATATATATATATATATATATATATATATATATATATATATATATATATATATATATATATATATTTATATATATATATATATATATATATATATATATATATATATATATATATATATATATATATATATATATATATATATATATATATATATATATATATATATATATAATTATATATATATACAGCAGCTGTTCAATATGTTACAATGTTTAAGGATGTTTCGTTCGTCGTATAACGTGTTAATGGCCACGTGACGGTATGCTAATGATAAATATGAATTTTATTAAAATATGATTAACGAAATTTTTATGATAATAAAGTATGTATATCTGACATAATTTTTATGATTATTATCAACTGTGAATAATGCTTAACCGCATAATCATGTTTATAATATTTTCAAATTTGCGAAAGGTTATTTTAACGATTACACCTCAACTGAATAATAAATTGGAGCGAAATGTGCGAGAATACATATTTTAATAGTCAATAAATTTTGTCGCACAGCATCTCGCCACCCACACCACCACCACCACCACCAACCATTAAATCACAACCACAATAAAATTGTTTTAAGAATTCATGCAATGCTTTTAAGATGCTAATTTAACATAATCATAATCATAATAATCAACCTCACCATCATAAATGTTAGCAAACAGAAATGCGCGAGTATAATGGGATTTTCGTTAGCATATAGAACACGAGCGTTATTCCATCATTTTGTCGAAATATATTTGAATAAATTTTTTGGGGAATAAGACCGAAAAATAAAATTCCAATAAATAAGATACGTGGATAGAAATCATAAAAAGATTTTTATTTTCTTAATTTTTTGCTCTGATTTATTCAAATTTGATTTAATTTTTACAAAATTCCGAATTTCATTATACACGAAGAAGTGTTTCGGCACTGTTGGATATGGTATAGGCTAATACAAAGAGACGTGGTGTTGATTTTTTAGTATTCATTAGATAATTTGATTAATGATTCTTGAAAAGAAAATGATAAGATGTTTGTGGTTGGCGGTGGCAGGTATCTATACAACAAATTCTATAATTTTATAGTCTTCTATAATTATGGTCATTTACATTAGGATTAGGTATCTTGCCAAATTTAAAATTCTTTTCGGTTTTTGTATATAATTATATAATTGGGGGGTTTATAAATACGTTAACAATATAACCAACTAATAGCCTTTCACCAAACCTCTCGTTACGCAATAAAGCGTTTAATCTCGTCAAACAACTCGATATATCAGCTTATTAGGTATTCCGCGACTGTTTAGTCCTGCTCAACGTTTTATTTTTAGTCTTTTAGAGTACAGTCACGCACAGTAAAATATTCCATAACACTTTCCTATCGTGGTTCGCTATTTTTTTCCACACGTCGGTTTCTTTCTACATGGTTTTAATCATTTCCTATGTTGAAATCCTTCCAATTGATCTTCGGCATCCAAATATTACTCAAGCTATTACCACCCAGTGGGTATCCATATACCACCACAGTATCAAAATCAAAAGGTGACTAAATCTGGGTAGATCGCTTAGATGTCGACCTGCATCCGTAAAAAAACATCAAATGTTAAAAATGGGAACGAACAAACAAAGGGATACCAAAAAAATAACAATGAACGCCCGCTTAAGTATCCGATGAAGATCGGCACGTGAAACGTGAACTCACTAAGAAAATCTGGCACAGTTGGACGGCCTTATCACATGCATGAAAGAGTATCGGCTGAAAATCGTGCCTCTCCAAGAAAATCGATGGCCTAAAAGTTTAGACCATGTGCCGCAAAGACCTTACATTGTTACAGAATGAAAGTTGGATTTCTCATTGGACCACAGGTAAAAAAGGCTGTGTTGCACTTTCAGGTGGTCGATAATTGACCATTATGTGGTCACTACAAAGCAACGATGGAAATTTTCGTACAAGTCAGAAAGGACAGAAAAGTATACAACGCGATTCTCCTGTGAAAGTCTTATAAATAAAGAAACGGAATGAAAATATCGAGATCTTGTCAGCAACAGCATTTTGCGATCTAATTACTGATCTGATGAAGTGAACAGTGTCTGGGAAGTACAACCTCGGTTATCGATGCTGCCCAGCACATTCTCGGTATAATAAAAACTAAGCCCAAAAATGATTGGTATGTAGAAGAGTGTCGTATTGCTGTTGAGCAACGAAATATAGCCCACAATAAAGCGCAGACTCCGTTTCCAATCCACTTCTTGCTAAACGCATTTGTAGACTGGAAAAGCGAATGGTGGAAGGCTAAGCTTTTAAGAGAACAACAACTCAAAAATGAGCGCAATTCGCATAGTTTCTTTAAAAGAATCACCGGATGGCATCAAACCTTACGATCTCAGTCAATCACGATACATGGCATGAATATTTTTCAGACCTACTTAATGTTCCACATGTAGGAACCTCGAGCTGTATTTGAATACCCTCAAATAAAGACCGCAGAGATGTTTATTGAAGATCCATCCTATGAGGAATTAACAATAGCCATGCAGAGAATAAAGAAACATCGTTTGCTAGGAGTTGATTGCATTAATTCAAAGTTCTTGATATTCAAAGGAATTTGTGGAACTGCCCTGTGCAAATGAAGCGAGAGGTACCGGGTTCAAATCCCATAGGGTCAGACAGCAAAAAGTGTTTTTTCACCATCGATCGTTTGGGCGGTATGGCCGGTGGTATGAATGAACACAGGGGGTCCTGTTGAATTTAGAATTCAAAGACCATCTCATTGTCCATGTCATTATTATAGACTGATATAGACGTAAAGCCGTACATCCAAGACCCTATGTTATCACAAAGGACCATCAGCGGTCTAAGTGTGCGGTAGCACCTTCCTAAAAAAAACATGTGTGTGAAATATGGCCCAAAATGCGATTTTGTTGGCACATACCGAGTTCTTTTTAATCACGAGACCAGAAATTTAATAGAAAATTCTGATATCGTGCATCAAAGGTCATAGATGAGCCATCTTTCGATAGGGAACGATGGCTACACGGCGAAGAAAGTCAAAACAATATGAAGAGCTGACTCGCAATCGAAATCGATGGAGGCAGATTGTTGACACGGTACGGGCCAAACTGAAGGACTATAACTATAATAAAATGTCTCAGAAATTATTTTAAAGTGTTTGCCGTGACTAACTAAGACTATACCATATGAGCTTGTTCCAATGGTAATTATTCCAAATATGGTTGTTTCCCAGAGAAAGTCAACATCTCGAGTGTTGTGCTTTCGATTTTTGAATGGTCGTGGATTTCTGGGATATTCACCATATTCTAGAAGGTTTCAAGAAACTGGTAGCTTCAATTGGAGACCACATGGAAGTCGGTTTGGGTATAGATCTACGAGAGACAGTCGATGTATAGTTTTAACTTTTTTTGCGAAATCATCATCTCACTGAGGCTGCAGCTAAGACAAGTTTGAGATGTAGTTGTAGGTCAATGAACAGTAAAAAGATACTTGAAAGAAGCCAACCTCGCCTTTAACATTACCATCTAGAGGCCCAAAATAGGCAGCACGCCATCGTAAAGAACGACTCAACATTTCTTGCGAACCCATCAATTCGATCAACGATGAATGGAGGTCTATCGGCGTCCAGATTTGTATACGGTGGGGGTTAGTATATCGCTTGAGGGAAAAATAGATCTTTTTTTTAATATCTGATTGAGGCCGCAGAAAATTTCTTGTCACTGAACAATGTGTATCGAGCGCATGATATGTGGCAAGAATTCATTATGAAAAATCCATCAATGTATCTTTTTGAGCCTTTATAGAATGAACTAGCGGGTCCGAGTCAGAAATCCGGTACCAGCTGACATCGGCGGCTTCAACATTGGAAGAGATTTACGTGGTTTACCTTAATAAGGTCAATAATTAATCGCATTTAAATCGTTGGAGATGTGGTTTAAGTCGATATATTAGCTTAAAAAGGTCGATAAATCATTGTTTGGAGGTGGCTGTAATCTAGAAACGATCAGCTACAACCTGAAAAATAAAAAGGCAGAAATGAAGAAAGAGGTTTAACCATAATGATCCCAAATAAAGAGGCGACCTAAGCTAATGCAAAAACTGAAAAGGTATCTCGCCTTTCAACAGTACAATAAAAAAAATAGTGATGGCAACTCTTAAGCAAAGATCCTCATCAATCAACCAACAACTAGAAACAAAATAAGATGACTATACGTCTTGAAGGAGCTGTAAAGATAATATCAACACTACATACGTATCATCAAAGGAGAGTTAATCGAACTGACTTAACCGCTGTACCTACACGTCGTTGATTAGTGCAAGTGGAGATGGATCGCTCACACATTGAGAAAGACTCCGTATGATATAACACGAATAACATTGGAATAGATCAAGAACTTTCTGTTCGGCAAACCAAAATTCGAGCGAAAGAAGAATATCCACTTTGTAGTTGGAAAAACTTGCTCAGCGAAAGCGGACGACCACAATTTGTAATAGCTGATGGAAGCTAAACATTTTTAAGTATTGTACAAAGGAATATTGCATTAAATTGCAGAACGACATGTGTCTTTGATGATTAGAGGTATCTGTGGATATGACATAAATCCTGGGATTGTACTGTGGTTTATGAAACTATATAATTTCTGGCCAACAACCTACACTATTTAATATGCGGCCTTAAACGAGTATCCTCATCTATCATCAGGTCGACTAAATGACACCGAGTGATCTGCCTGGGTTGAACTAATCGTATGGTCTAATCATCATAGTTTATCTTAGAAGATTTATTGTCCGGCTGATACTTCTGGTTACGTCCAATATATACAGATGATCAAAAGGTGTACATTTTCTTTATAACACTAGGTTAGGTTAGGTTGGTGTGGCTGCTATCACACAATTAAACCGACGATCGGTCCGTTGTAATACCACTCTATGTACGGCTATAGGTCCGAGTTTTTCCGTAGAGCCATCTGCGCATTGCATAGCTCCATGTCAGCTTAGTACTGACATGGAAGATGGGTCGGCCCATGGATTCTAAACACGACAAAGGATCCATATATATGTACATTTTACACCACCGATCGTACCGCCCAAACGATCGAAGGTGAAAAAACCACCTGGGCGGTTATATAACACTATCTTGTGATTTTTATTCGCGAGACTACATTTGATAGGTCCATACCCGAATATCCGATCAACATATAACTATCCTAGAATATGCCAACAAGAACAGCTAAATTAGGTGCCTTATTATCTGACTCTAAACAGTATCAACAATCAACTTCACACCAATATTAAATAGAGGAGAACGGCAAGATAACCCAAATTAAACAAATTTATTCCTTTGCTGTCCAGCTCGGCACACCATCATAAACACACCTCGTACTCCCAGAAGCACATAAACAGCTAACATTTTGTCTTAATTCATTTCACATATAAAATCTGCCAGCAAAAAACAAAACAAAATAAATTTTCCATAAAAGGTAACACAACATGTTATCTACCTACATTTTTTCCAGTTTTCCACCAGTATCACATTCACAAGGGTATGTCTGCATTGCTTCACGTCGATGTCGTAAATTCAATTTTTTTCCAATCTTCCTCATTTTCCAGCTTTATGTACCAATATAATGTGTATCTATTCAGACTTTTATCTGTCATCAAACAATACATACAGTTTTTGTGCTGGTGTAAAGAAAACAGACCGAATTAGACGATGGAATTTTTCCTTCAATGGTGCCATTGTCTTTGTCATTTCCGCAGTCGTATTTTATTTCACTACTCTTGTGTGTCTCCCGTGGAATTGTAATCTATGACGAGAACTAAGGATTCGAATACGAAATGCCGATTTCTCTTCATTTTCTTTAATTTATACATAACGAGTTCTAAAGATTTAGAAAATTGTTGTGCTTTTACCATTTTCTGATTATTTTTCATTTGTTTCTTTTGTGTTCGTGAAAAACGCTAAAATGAGTGTACATATTTTGGTCCATGCCATTTACTTTGTAGTCATGCTTTTTGTAGCTTTTCAGTATACTTTGTGAAGTTTTGTTTGTTTCTGTGGACTTTATGCTGGTACAAGTGGCTCAAATCAGAATGGATACTGAGATTACGGAACGAAACATTGAATCAGTTGCAGATCATGTTCCAGGTTCTAAGGCATAACAATAGTACCTGGTTGATACTCTAGCGGAAAACAACAACAGCAAGAACAAAATGAACAGCTGGTGCTGGTCAACATATTTGCTCGACAACAACAAGAACAAAGCTGTTTCAAAGTCAACAAAAAACATTTTCGTGGGATTCGAAAATCACTTGAGAAAATCGTGACACAGTAATGTCGAAGAGAAAGTTCAAAGATTGGAAAAACTTCTCACAACGAAAGTACAAACCGAATTTATCAAGCTGCGCGGTATGATTGATCTACATCCGATCAGACACTCAGCATGCAGTTCAAAATCGCTTCGACAGAAGCCGATGATTAACAGTTAACTAATCTGTAGAGATTGGCATTGTGAGGACCATAAACTGAAATTATGCAGACTCTTTATAGGAACTGAATATATGACACAAACCATATGCAGGATCTCCATCGCATACAGCTCAAAATAAGAAACGAGAGAATAACAGCATCATTGGAAGATTTTGTAACCGATATCGTACGTCTAGTAAACCTGGTTTACAACAGTATATCTCGAAATCGACAGCCCGCGGAACCGGTAGCTTTGACCATGACACTGTTAAGACAGGAAGGAAGAAATGTCGAAGGTTGGGTTATGATAAGATAAATGGAAGTGAAATGGAAAAAGAAAACACGATTAGCTTCCAAGTGTTCGAAGAATTTAACGTGTCCACCAGAAGAATCTCGTGTTATTTTGTCATGTGGCAGAGTTAACAAAAGCGATAAGGTGGAAAGTAAATCGAGGCATGCAATTGTAAGTAAGGAATGATCCAGTTTACATCTAAATATAAGATTCAAGAAGAAAGATCGCAAGGAAGGAAGTAGAACGACACTAGGTACGGAGGATAAATAGTACTGGACTCAGTTGGACTCGTTATACAGTGGAAATAAATCTCGTTACATACACGCATCAAAGAACAAAGTTACAATCAGTACTGATACGCTGAGTTCATGCTATGATGGAAAGGTTCAACCGAGCCATGGAAAAAGAAGTGCATCCCATTCAATGAAACTGAAACAAACTTCTTTCAATGTTTTTTATGATCACACGGAAGAAACACTGGTCACTTTAACGCTCGAAAGGGCGATACTTCTCCTTATAGTGATTCTAGTATTAACAAACTCTATTCAAAAGTCTTTAAGGCTTAAAGCATGCATTTAGTCTGTAAGATGTCGAACTGAACCCGCTTGTTAGAATAAACTGTAACATTGCTAGGGCTGTGACAAGGATCGTAGCCGCTTGCCACTTGTGTGAGATATGTGAGGGAAAAATTGTGCCCCGCCATCCCATTGTCTCACCAACCACCAAGATTCATAGACTGAAACTTGGTGGAAAAAGTAATAATCCGAGTCTGGCCCTGCGATTTATTACAAGATCACGGAGAAAAGTCAATGTATGGTTCATTCTGAAGGATGGACATCCTATATATATTCACACAAAAGTTTAGGGCCTATAAGCTTGAAGCAGCACTAGATAAAATAGTCTGACGGATTAAAAAATCGTTGAATAATAAAGAATTTCTATTCTGAAAGCGTTCCTTGATATCCAAGGTGTGTTTGACATTTAGAGGGCTGATCGCTGCAGTTCATTTAGAGGGAAGATCTCTGCATGTCATGGAAACCACGTTTATTGCCATGCTTAGGCTAAGGAAAAATACTGCAGACTATGGCGCTTACATGACTATGGTGAGCGCCCGAAAGAGATGTCCTCAGAGTGATGTTTTCCGCTCTTGTGGTGTCTGTTAATTGCTCTCAATCGACTAGGCAGTCCCAATAGACTGCACTGCTTTGGATCATGATTATTATTTTAGGAACAACTGAAAGCCTTGACGATATCATATTTTTTGGGCTTCATTCGAAACAGATTTTGGGACTGAGAGTATACATCTAGAAGGTAATGTCAAAAAAGGCCAATCAAATGACGTTGAAAAAAAGCTTTTTCAATCGTCAGTGCTTTTCTCAACTGAAAACGTGATTATGTTGGACCGTTGTTGTGACATATTATTATATGTTACTTAGGTCACGTATGGTTATCATGGCTGTCATTTTAATGTGTGCTACCCACATCACATACAAATGTTGAGGTACACTTGACGTGTGAAAATCGTCTACACGGTGTGATAAATGTAATCATACCGACCTAATGGTTAAAGCTGCGGCAGAATCAATGTTTTTTCATCATTCGAATACGATCGATGACGAGAATGGACACATCTACGGCTTCCTATTGGAGTACAAAACTCATGGACCAAACCGTCTTCGATGTCGTGAAGTAATTACAATGTGGAGACAATCGATTTGGCGTCGGTGTAAGGTACGAAGCTATCTAAATATGTCTTTTTGATTCAGGAACAAAATCAAAGTACTCAATCAAGGGACCTCAGGTTCTCTCTTGATCAGTGATACCTAAATGAAATTTGTTGTAATGACTTTACAGCAGTCGTTGAAGTAAACGAACAGGGTATTCGCAATAGATTTACCTTTTTAACATGCTTCAGGTAAGAAGTAATTGATACTACTCTTGCCCTGGGAACCCACGAAACACTGATTTGGAAATTTATAGACTGCATCTCAACCAGTGGCTCCTATTGGTGGGGTTATGTCTCCACTTTTGTGGTTTCTTGTGTTGTGGTCAACTCTTAGTCCACCTAAACGACAACGGATTTTTCTGTAAGGGTTATGTTGATGATATTGTTGTAGCCTGGTGTAGTGACCAAGGTGAGAATCTATCAGTCAATCCTATAGAAAAATTTAAATGGTTCTTTTCATTACACGCAGGACTTTTGAAAACATTATTCTTTCAAAAATTGGGGTTCATACGATCCACCCTGTCTTCGGAAGTCAAGTATCTGGGGATCTGGTTACATCGGAAAGTGCCATGGTAAAAACATAAAAAGGGAAATGGAACAAAGCATGTAACATTTACTGGAAATGCAAACAATCGTTTTGTAAATCATGGGAACCGAAACGCGTGTACTGGCTATACGTATCGGTGATCAGACTTATAATTACGTTTGCTTCACTTATTTGAGGCCTAGAAAAATTAACGTGGTAAAAAGGAGACCTCTTAATCGTTTTGAAAGACCTGTTTGTCTGGGTATTGCAGGAGCTATGCACACCGTAACTTCTGCAGCTCTCTGCAGAAGGTGTGCAGCGCTAACTGCCTCTCGCCTACAAGATAAAGTCAATCTTCTGGGGATGTGGGCCAGCACACAATTGACCACATTCCCGCGGACACTATGGTGACAAAGCACGTCTTGAATGACAACCAGGCTGATCTAAAGACGATTGGTTCCAATACTGATTCTTCGAAATTTTGTTTGGAGACGATAATTGCCTAAGATCGACTAGGCAGTCTGAATATAGTTAAACTTCACTGAAACCCCAGTCATATGGGTATCAAAGAAACGTATTGGCTGATGGCCCATTAGGGTGCGGTTTCCACTTTAGAGGTGCCTGATCCCGCCTTACGAGTTATCGACTGTCACTTTGGTGATCTTTACCAAAAGAGATGAGATTACCTCATCTCTTGTCGACTGTCCAAAATTTTTTTTGGATCAATAAATCAGCAAAGATTTCAGTCCTTTTAAAATTATGATAGACACACTTTGAGGATCTTGCTGGTCACTCCCACGGAGCATTGTTCTCTGTATAATCATGTGCTCCGAATGAAAATTTGGAGAAGAAGAAACTGTTGAGCACTTCTTGTGCTCAGATTCTTCATATTCTTCCGATAGATTGCACTGCTTTCGATCACAAATCCTATTTGAGGATCAAATGATGACCTTGAAAATACCAGATAACTTGGACTTCATAATAAAAACAAATAGATTTCGGGGCTTAGTGTACGTCTGGGAAGGGATGTAAAAATGGGCCAATCGAGACTGAGTGACTGTTCAAAAAATTTAAGTAATTCAGCCAGGTACGATGCCGACGATCGTATTTTGAACTCAAACTGGAATCACAATATTCATGTCATTGGAAATTAATTTTCAAATCAATCAATCAAAATCATTATATTACGAGTGTATATCGAAAATAAGTCAATATTGAGTCAAACTTTTTCTAATTATTTTAAAAGTTATTAAGGAAAATTAAGAAAAACTTTTTCCTACCGTTTTCGAAATTTTTCTATTTGATTAAAACTTTTCGTTTATGTATCTTGAATTTTTGTTTTACTTTTTAAATCTTGAAACCTGAATTAAAACTTAAAAACAGCAAAGTAATTATTTATAAATGAGAGTAGTATGTATATATAGGAAACGATATAATCCACGATTTAAAATCAATTTAATTCCAACATTTATTATTTATTTAAACTTAATTAAAATATATAATTAAAATAAACTTAATTATTGCCCGATTTTACCTTGTGTGCAAAGTAATTACATTTTTCCATGGTTATTTACCGACCATAGCGCCTGACGCCATGGCGGGTAATTATATACGATTTGATCACAGTTTGAATCAGTATTGATTATCAAAAAACAAACAATATTGTTTGGACATAAATTTGAACAAACAACAACTAACAGATGCTATAAATTTGATCGGTTTTAGTCGTAAACTAGTCAAAATAAATTGCAATTTTCCAACCATCGTGCTATTGTTGTCTGTATATGTAGACGATTTGTTGTTCTATTCGAACTATTTTAATGTTTGATTTTCACGAAAACCGATAAATTGTTCAAAATTTTGTGTTATCATGTCAACATAACAATGGAGAAACAAATTAAACTTTTCAAATTATATTTTGTTGTAAAACTTTTCGTTATTTATCGATAGATATAAGTGACGTTAAACGCTATGTTGAATGGGCCAAACGTGCACAAGCTAGATTAGAAATGAATTTGTACAATCGTTAATGGGTTGCTCATTTATTATATCTGTTGAGCAACTGGTAAGCGTGATCGATACTGTTTTTCAGTTTTCTGCGAACACCTTGATGTTTCCGAGGTATGGCGAAGAATTAAATTATTGAACTTCCTCAATTGTTAGTTAAACACTCCATGCAAAAACAGTTACGTAATCCGAGCTATTTAATGGTGTTAGGATTAGTAGGTGTCGAACCTCTAGATAGTCAGGCTTAAAGTGTATCAATGGACAGGAACGTGTCATCGCATATTATTCCAAGATATTATCAAAGCCACACCGCAACTAGTGTAACAAGAAGAGAATTGTTGGCCATAGTGAAACGTGTAGAATATTTTCGAAAATACCTCAATGGCCAATCATTTCTGCTAAGAACGGATCATGGCGCCTTGACATGGCCACTGTAGTTTAAAAATCCCGAAGGAGTGCGATGGATTGACTGATTGGGTATAGTTTTGTCTACGAAATTCAACATCGGAAGGGAAGCGCTCATGGAAATGCGGATGCATTGTCGAGGCGACCATGTCGACTGGGTTGTAAACATTGCGGACGCGTAGAAAACAAGGAAAACAGTGTCGACATCAGACTAACGAAGGTGTTGCCTGCTGATGAATGGACCAAGGATGTTATCTACAAAGAGCAACGTAAGGATCCAGATTTGGCAGTCATTACCAAATTCATTAAGGAAGAACGTCATTCACATGGAGCGATATTTCGGATTTTAATTATGGAAGACGGATGCCTAAAGCGAGCATGGGAGAGCACCGATGGCACGACAAAGCAATTGTTGGTGGTAGTACCGAGGATCAGGATGGCAGAAATATTGGAGGAAAACCAAGGAAGGGCAAGCGGTGGCCTAAAAAGGATCAACAAAACGATAACCAAGGTACGTGAAAGATTCTACTCGGCAGTGGCTGAATGGTGTCAAAAGTGTTACCAATTTATGGCATTGAAAGGACCTGAAAAGAAGAGCCGTGGAGCGATTGAACAATATAATGTTGGAGCACCATATTCGAGAGGATTGCCATAGATAGTTGTTGCAGGACCATTTCCAACCAGCGAAAACGGTAACAAGTATGCGTTGGTAGTTATGGAATACGTTAGTAAATGGCCAAAGGCCACCCTATTGCAAATCAAGAAACAACCACAATCGCCAATGCAGTGGTATACAATTGGATAAGCCGTTATGAGGTACCCATGAAACCTCATTCCGACCAAGGGTGAATTTTTAATCGGTTGCCTTCCAGGAGATGTGCCAACTACTGGGAATTAATAAAACGCGGACAACACCTTTCCACACACAATCTGATGGCGTGGTGGAGCGTTTCAATGCCACATTGGAAGAGTTTATATAGTCAAAACAGTTGATTAAAACCAGCGGAATTGGGATCAAGGTATTCCATTGTACTTAATGGCCTATCGATCTGCGGTGCATTACACAACAGGAGTAACACCAGCGACAATACTTTTTACGAACACGAGTGACCTCTCTGAGTCAGTAGAAAAACTAAAAGTTTATAATTGAAAAGCAGCATGAACGCGGTATACATGCGATATAGAATATTGAAAAAAATAAAAGTTGGTGGTGTAGTGCTTCCAACCGCATTAGTCGAGTTGTAAGTACCAACAATCGAAAGATCTGCAACATATCTGACATTCAGAATGCAGTTCAAAATCACTTCGACTGAAGCTGATGATCAACAAATACTCCGGGTGAGCTACAGAAAACTAAGGTTCGCCTGGGAACTGAGGTATATGGCAAAAACCACATGAAGGACCACCATCGCACATATGTGGCTCAAATTATGAAGAAAAAAAATAATGACGGAATCATTGCAAGATTTTGTAACCGATATCGTCCGTCTAGTTAACCTGGTTGACTTAAGTTATCCCACAAAAACGACAGCTCGCGGAACTGTAGTTTTAACACGACAGAGAAAAAAACCACTAGAACGAATATTTTTGGGTTATGAAAAAAAAATGGAAGTGGAATGGTAAAAGAAAAACCGAAAAGCTTCTAAGTATTTGAAACTTTGATTTGTAGAGTTTTGTCCTGTGGTGGTGTCAACGAAAGCGGAATGTTGGAAAAAAGATGGAGGCATGAAGTTGTTAGTAAGGAACCATTTTTCACCCACAGCTGGAAGAAAAAGATCGCATGGAAGGAAAGTGCACTCTAAGGTACGGAGGATAAATGGTACTAGACTCGGTGGAACTCGTTATAAAGTGGAAACAAAATCTCGTTATATATACGGATCGAAGAACAAACTAATAATCAGTACTGATTATACGCTGAGTTGTGCAAGACATTCTCAAAAGTAAAAATTTGGACGAATCTTACGAGCCCGCAAGTTGGATATACGATGGAAAGGTTCACCCGAATCATGGAGGAACAATTAGATAAAGTAATGCATTCTGATCAAATTTTAACGCTAACTAAGAGTATTGCCAAAAGTCAACTATATTCGAAAGACTCACCGGCTTAAATTTTAAGACTTAAGCCTGTAAGATTTCGAACTGAACTCTGAAATTGTTAAAGAAGAATAAGAACAATAAATTGTAACACTTCTAGAACTGCTTGCCACTGGTGTGAGATATGTCAGGGAAAAGGGTTCTCGGCCATCCTAACTTGATGGCATGTTTGAGGTACAGTCTAAATACAGACATATTTGCAGAACTAATATGAGTACAAATGAGGAAGTGCTAATGAACACTCGTTTTTCCGAAAGTCATAGTTTTAGGACTAAAGTAAATGGAACTAAATTTTTGCTAAATGGGTATAACCCTGATCTATATAAGTATGTATATGCCAAATTTCTTGAAGCGTTCATTCAATGCAGAAGCCATTACGTTTTTAAGCCATTATCTCGAAGTTGATCATGTAACAATGTCCTGTGAGAATAACGGGCTAGCTCTGGAGATAAGTCTATCTTGGTTAATTAAAAACTATAAGAAATTTTATACTAGAACGATTTAGATTGGAGGCATGAGATATGATTATCTCAGCTTTTTTGGCAAATTTTCGATATCTCATGCTGTGGTCCAAGATTTAACAAATTCACAAGAGTAAAATTATTGGTCAATTCATCTACTTGACTATATTCTAAATTCATGAATTTTGGTTAATCACATAAGTCTAGACTATCCGTTAAGATTACTATACCGCTTTCATAAAGGGATAATCAACCTTTAAATTTATAGAAAATATTACATGTCTTATTAAATTTCTATTCAGTATTTTTTTGCCATCCATATGTTTAGGTAACATTCCGATATATTGTCGAATCCATTGTAAATCATAGTTACACTATAGGAATTAATTGACCCCTACTTCACAAGGTGCCACTAACCAGGCACAGAACTGCACCTTTATGACATCCATTCCAAATGGACATCATGGTTGCAGCTCCGTGTTAGTCGCCAGTAATCCTTTTTGACCTAAGATAACACTAAGCACGTTATTTGGAATCAGTAGGAACTGCGATTCTAAAAAAAAATGTAAACCAGGCATTAACGACACGGCTACATTTCGATAATAATCGTCACATGATGGTCTATCTGAGTAAGATATAAAAAATATATATTTCAGATAAATCACTCAAATGGCTTACTATATATTTCGGTGCGATAAAGATGACAGCCAGAAATAAAGTGCGGGAATGCTGGAGGGAAATATAAGATAAAACTCGAGTACCCAACAGAATTTTCAAATGGTGGAGGAGTGGAAACAAGCAGTTAATTTTTGCCCACTGCTATTTGACTCTTAAGCACATCATGTCAAGTCAGCTGTTTGAAACCATGAAAATACTAACTGTGGGAGATGCACCAAAATTCTAGAAAAAGCTCGGAGAACATTATTTGGTAGCGTACCTCAATATTAACTACAACACAAAGACTGTTATCTAAAGACTATCATGAAGTATTAAGCTCTCTCAGAAGTTGACTATCTTACATATGTGTAAATCCATCAGAATATTGATAGCTGGATTGTTAATTTGGAGCAGGAATAGAGTTAGAAACTTCTTCATATAAACTATCGAAAGCATCAATCTACTTAGAAATAAAAAAATTGGTACATTTTCTTGGCATTAGACTTCACTAGAAACCGAAAAAGTATGAACGATTCCTCGTCGCTGTTAAATGGTCCATTTTCGTTCAATAGCCACTTTCGGTAATCAGAAAGCGATTTCTATTGCTGGAAAGCTTTTGATAGTAAGCCAGTAAACCTGTCTTTAAAAAAGCCATTCTTAAACGACTGAATCACTAAGGAATTAGAGAATCTTTAATACACTATCCTTGTGTTATACTTCGACAAATGATTTTGAAATATAAACTATGAACAACTCCAGGGATGTCAGGAAGAGAAAATTGACACTAGAAATTAGAAATTAAAAATGGTAGCAACAATTGTGGTGGTGGAACTCCTCTAATAAATCAGCAAGAAGTTAATAGGAAAATAAAATTCAATCTGAAGTCAGCAAAAGCCTCGGGGTGTGACCTTATAACGGGAAAATTTTAAAGCAACTACCAAAGAAAGCAATCGGTTAACTAACTTACTTGTATAATGCTGTTATTAGATTACGGTATGTTCATTCTGCTTCGAAAGTTGGGGAAGTTATTATGTTACTGAAACCCAAATAAACCGCCCAATAAAGCTAAGTCGTATATTCTGAGCCCATTCGTATACCTCTACATACATGTGATATACCACAGTTCGACCACGTAAGCACAACAACATTTACTGACGACACCGCGATACTAGCAACAGGGCAAACTGTGGAAGAGGCGGCCAATAAACTTCAATGTACAAGTGATGAATTACGCCCGTGGACCAAGCAATGGAAAATGAATTAAAATCTGCCCATGACAACTTTACGAATAAATCATTAGTTAATTATTGACCGACAATCAGCTTAAAGGATGTGATGGTGCTGTACGAGAACTCTGCTAAAAAACTTAGGTATGACACTGAATGTTAAGCTTAAATGGATAGAGCGTGTGAAGAAGAAAAGATAAGAACTTGATCTTAAATATAGACAATTGTACTGGCTAATTGGACAAAGGTCAAAATTAAGCATATGCAATAAAATACTGATTTACAATCCCGATCTGGGTATTTGGCATTCAGCTTTGGGGCTGTACTAAGAACACTAACATCAAACTAGCTTAAAAAAAAACACTAACATCAAACAGCAAAGACTAGTTGCAATAATAAATAAATAAAAAACTTAATGAGTTGAGTGATTTTTCAACATTTTGATAATTTGTTACACTCTGACCTGCTATTACTTACACGAATCTCTCTGTATGGTAAGCATCCGAAAGAAGTCGAAAAAAATAGAAGATGCTTTCTCAGTTGTAACACAAACTCAGAAAAAAACTTGGGTCAGAAACACTAAAAAACTTGGCCGATTTAACCAAAAAGTTGGTGATTTTCAACCAACCAAATGCCTTATTAAAAAAAAATAACTAAACTTTTGATTATAATAAATTTTTGGTTATTTTTTAAATATAAAAAAAATATTTGTTTTTAATAACCAAATAAAATAGTTTAATTAACCGAAAAATAGTAAATTTCACATACGACTTAGTTAGTTTTAACAAGTTTCATTATTTGATATAATCCCAAATTTCGTCAATATTTGAGATTATTTTGGTTGTTTAAATTAACCTAAAATTTAGTATATTTCAACAATTGGCTAGGTTAAATTCAACATAAGAATAAACAATACATAATGCTAGTATACTTACACTCTTTTCATGTTTTCAAGCAGTTTCCTTATGAGTAATCCTAAAGCTTCAGTATGGTCAAGTATGCTGCCAATATATACTTCCCATTTGACGAAAATCTAACAAACGAAACCGGTGAATTATCATCATCAATCAGTGGTTTTAAACATTGTTCACTTGCTGTATCCCATACTAGACATAAACCATCGTAACTAGACGAAACCATTGTGTGATAAAAGTTTTCACGATTGAACTGTGGCGGTGCATCAAATACAGGATTTGGATGGGTCGAAAGTGTTTTTAAAAATTTACCCATTCGTACACCCCATATTCGTACCGACTCGTCAAAACTGTCCGTAACATTTAAACTTATAACAAAATACATTACTGTGCTCTTAGTGTCTTAAGACATTTGTCAGATCACTTAAGCCTAATTTGTATGCTTCCCAAATTTTTATTAATTATTCGCCGTTGTTAAATTCCCATATTTAAGTGTCATCGTCACAACTGACGATGCTGAAGCTTTGAGTAAAGTATTCGCTGATAAAGTATTTGGGCCAGTTGTTTTCATTTAAGACGCCCACTATGAACTGGTGGTCCAACTGGTACCATTTTGCTTATATAAATTTTTTCTGTCCAGTTATATTTGAACAATATTTTCATAGTGTGAGTAAAGCTCAATCTTATTTAAACTAAAACGTTGCTTACCAAATAAATTCAGACACAACTCATAATTGTTTGATTCATTATAAAATTGATTATTTATTTTTGGAGTATCGTTCAAAATTGGGAAGCACAAACGTATTTTCACTGAAAAAAAAAACAATCTGACGTTTAAAATTGCATTTCTAATAAAATTCTTTTTTCTAGTAACCAAGAATTTTGCTGATTTGAACTAAATTTTTGGTTAAAACAAATAATATTGTTGGTGAAAAATATACTTTTACTTTAATCAAGGTAAATTTTACCAAAATTGTTTTTAACATTCAAAGACAAATAATTATTGTTTGGTTAATGTTACTAAAGCCCTGTGGTTGGGGGCAAACATGTTTCGTAAATATTTCGAACGAAACATGAGATCCATAGAATACCACCACAGTATCCAGAGCTTGTCGTAGGAGGCGACTAAATCTGGTTGGATCGCTGGGCTGACGACCCGCATCCGTAAAAACCAATTACAGTTAAAAATGTCAACAAAACTAAAATCTCGGAAATCTTGGAGTTGGCTTTCTCATTGGGCCGCAGGTAAAAAAGGCTGTCTTGGGCTTCCAGGCAGTCGATAATCGAATGTGTAAGCTTCGCTTGCACATGAAATTAGCCAACCTGTCAATTGTTTGTGTACATGCGCCCACTGAGGTAAGCCAACCCCAAGATAAAGACTCATTTTACAATAATTTGGATAATCTGATGGGCTCTATACCTGAGCACGATATCAGATTGGTGACTGGTGACTTTAATGCTAGAGCTGGCAGAAATCAGACCGACTTATGTTATAACATAGGTCCGTACTCCCGACACGAAACTGCGACCGAAAATGGGGAAAGAATGATGCACTTTGCGATCGCTCATGATCTCAAAGTGGCAAGTACATTCTTTCCCCATAAAAACATCCATTTGGAAACATGGACACATCCACGTAAAACATCCCGAAGCCAAATTGACCATGTGTTGATTTCCAAAGACCGAGCTCGGGTTGTTCAAGACGTGAGATCGTATCGGTCGTCAACAAAATTCGTAGGCAGTGACCATTTTATGGTTGCTGCAAAGTTGCGATGGAAATTTTCGTACAAGTCAAGGAGGACAGGAGAATATAAAACGCGATTCTCCTGTGAAGGTCTGATAAATGAAGAAACGCAACGAAAATACCAAGATCTTGTCAGCAATAGCATTTTACGATCCAATTACCAATCTGATGATGTGAACAGTGTCTGGGAAGTATTGAAAACCTCGGTTGTCGATGCTGCCCAGCACACTCTCGGTATAGTGAAAACTAAGCCCAAAAATGATTGGTTTGATGAGGAGTGTCGTCTTGCTGTTGAGCAACGCAATATAGCCCACAATGAAGCGCAGACTCGGTTTACAATTGCAAGGAAAAACAAGGCAGTCCTTGCTAGGAGGACAGCTAAACGCATTTGTAGACAGAAGAAGCGCGAATGGTGGAAGGCCAAGGTCTTAAGAGTACAACAACTCAGCAATGAGCACAATTCGCGTGGTTTCTTTAAAAGAATCACCGAATTGCACCATACCTTAAGATCTCGGTCAACTGCCATTCGGGACCAGGATGGAAACCTCTGTGTTAACGTCGATGCGGTACTCGATACATGGCGTGAACATTTTTCTGAATGTTCCACATGTTTCACAAGCTGTGTTTGAATACCCTCAAATACAGACCGCAGAGATGTTGATTGAAGATCCATCCTATGAGGAATTCACAATGGCCATGCAGAGATTAAAGAAAAATCGTTCACCAGGGGTTGATTGCATTAATTCAGAGCTCTTGATATTCGGAGGGCTAACTTTGTGGAACTGTCTTTTCGACCTTATTCGATTGGTATGGCGAAATGAAGTTATGCCCGAAGAATGGAAAGTGGCCGCGTTATGCCCAATATTCAAAAAGGGTGATCGCATGAAATGCGAGAATTATCGCGGTATAGCTCTCCTTTGCACAGCATATAAGTTACTGTCTTACATCATCTTGGGAAGAATTACTCCTCTGGCGGAGGAAATTGTCGGTGACTACCAAGGAGGATTTCGTCCAAATCGGTCAGTCACTGATCAAGTTTTTTCGCTACGGATGATTCTTTCCAAGTACTACGAAACATCTCGCGATGTACACCAGGTATTCCTAGATTTCAAGCAAGCCTATGACTCGATCAATCGAGAGAGGCTATGGTATGCGCTTGAATATTTAGGAATACCACAAAAATATGTACATCTGTGTAAAATGACAGTAACGCAGTCACAATGCTGTGTCAAAGTTGAGAACAGACTATCGAGAAGTTTTGCAATCAATTCCGGTGTTCGACAAGGAGATGCGCTGTCCCCGATACTTTTTAATCTCATGTTGGAATACATCCTTCGTAAAAGTGCAACACCTCAGGACAATATCTTATTCCGACAATCCAATCAACTTCTTGCGTATGCAGATGATATCTGTGTGATTGGATTAAATGGCAACGGAGTGAAAGAGATACTTGATCCACTGGAACAGTTTTCAGCTTCCGTTGGTCTCAAAATCAATGAGTCCAAAACCAAATATCTGATCTCTGGTTTTCGAGACCAAGACGCAAGTGATTTCAGTAGTGGAAACCACACGTTTGAAGGAGTGATGAGATTCAAGTATCTTGGATCTCTCATTACTCACGATAATAGTGTGGGAGAGGATATCAAGGTTCGGCTTGCCACTGGCAATCGGGCTTTGTATCCTCTACGTCCACTGCTGAAATCAAAATATCTTGCAAATACGGATAAGCTGAAGCTGTACAGAGTGTTGATCAGACCCGTTGTCATGTATGGATGTGAGAGTTGAACCTTGACGGATGAATACGAAAGATGGCTTCTAACATTCGAGAGAAGAATCATGCGTGTGATATATGGCCCAAAACGCGACGTTGATGGCACATACCGAGTTCTTTTCAATCACGAGATCAGGAATTTAATGCAAATTCCTGATATCGTGCATGAAATCAAAGGACAGCGAATACGCTGGCTCGGTCACGTTCTGCGTGCTGATCCGAAACGAATGATACAGCGATCTTTGAAGGGAGAACCGCCTTTCGGTAGGCGAAGAGGTCGCTGTCGGCGACGATGGCTCCACGGCGTAGAGAGCGATCTGGCATCTTCAGGTTGCTTGCAACAGTATGAAGAGCTGGCTCGTGATCGAAACTGTTGGAGCCAGATTGTTGACACGGTACGGGCCAATAATGGCCTGTAAAAACCGAAAAAAAAAAAAAAAAAAAAAAAAAAAAAAAAATGTTACTAAAAACTTAGTTTACACTGCTAAATCGTTTGGTCAAAACTACTAATTCATCAAAAAACTTAACTTTGTTATTTTAAATATATTCTTAGGTTGTTTAACTATTACCAATATTTTGGCTAGCTAAATTTTGATAAATTATTGCTTTAACCAAGTAGCAAAGTTTTTATTTTTTATATTTATGCCCCTATTATGAATGTCACTTATGCGTCACCGAGTGACGTGACGTCACTGAACTTAAATTTTGGTATGACCCTTGAATGTCACGGTGTAAAATATAAAATCCTTAATATCTCGTAAATACTTGTCCTATCCCAATTTTGACGAAATTTTGATAAAACTTAACTCAAAGGTAAAATCCTCTGTAACTAGAGGTCCAATGGGAATTTTGACGATATTTTTGTAAAAATGGTTGATGTAAAATAAAAAATCCTTAATATCTCCGAAAATACTTGTCCTATCGCAATTTTGACGAAATCCTCTGTCAATAGAGATCCAATTTTGATTGGGAGTTTTGATGATATTTTTGAAAAAATTATAGATTTTAAATATTGTATCGAATCACAGATGTCACCTGTGATAATTAAAAAGAAAAATTATAGCAGTAGGGATTACCCTGTAACCAAATGTTAACAAATACGAACAAAAACGAACATAAAAATAAATAATATGAAATAGGCGGAGCGAACAAAATACGACGAAAAGAACATTCGCGAAGTGTAGAGATGCAAAATAATGGAATTAGGGTTGTAATAATTATTTGTGAAATATTTGTGTAATTTGTTGGGAAATAAATTGATTGTAAAAACTAAAGTTTGCGAGTTTAATATTCACAGTCCAGTGATCTAACCGGATAAATTATTTGAATAAACACTCGGCGAATATCTCCGTTAATATTTGTCATATCGCAATTTTGACGAAATTTTGACAGAACTTAATAAAAAGGTAAAATTCTCTCTAACCAGAGATCTAATGGGAATATTGACAATATTTTTGAAAAAAGTGGTAGATGTAAAATATAAAATCCTTAATATTACCATAAATACTTGTCCTTTGAATCAATGGGAATTTTGACGATATTTTTAAAAAAATTCTAGTTGTCAAATATAAAATACTTAATATTTTTGTAAATAATTGTCCTATCGCAATTTTGACGAAATTTTGACAAAAACTTAGCTGAAATGTTTATAGATAACTTTAAAAGATGGCCCTTCTCATCACGGTAACATAATTTTTTGCACTTCATTAAAAGCACCATTTGCTGGTTTACCGATTAATATGGGGGAGTGACGTCTGTGGTATCATAATTTTAATGTGGCCAGACACTGATAAAACCAACAAAGAGAAGTAAATCGTATTACATACATCAATGTCTAGTTTCAAGTATACACAACCATCAATCAACCAAATTCCAATTTGATGGACCGAAAATTTCAATTAAATTTAACGAAATCATTAAATCAATGCATATATCTATGTTATCAATCGCAAAAAAAACGTTAATTAATTTTACGAGTCTCTATATCACATATCGCATATATAAGCTCATCTAGCATAAAATATACAATCATCGAATAGAATTTCAATTTAATATAAAAAAATTTTGATTTGCAAGAACATAAAAATCTAATTACAACAAATATAAATAAAATTTTTACTTCGATGCGTTCGTATATGATTTTCCAAACAATTTTCCATTTGTTCAGTCACGCGAATTTTACCAAATTTTATCTGATAAAAAAAATTCCTTCTTTTTTTTAGTTGGTATACTCCCTAAAACAAAACCGCTTGATACCAGTTCTGCTTCAACATCACAACCCCTCATTCCATTTCAGGTGGTATTAAAATGTCGGAAAATCATTTTCCATTGATTCATAATTATTTAACGCAAATTCGAATGAAATATGACAACTTCAAATTATACAGAGTGGGGGAATTTCCTGGAAATGTATAGGAAAAGGACTGCTCATTAATTTGTCTATATATGTATAGTGTGCTTCCAGTATTATTCCTAAAAGCACACATTAAAATTTAATAAATAATTGTGTTTTTGGAAAATATATAAATTATTGTGTTGTAATGTAGAATTAAATTAATTATTGGCTCATATTTATGTATGCACTCGTATATATGCCCACATATATATGTCTATTTGACTAACCGCCTGTATATATTTTATTTGTATTTTCCAATTCGTAAATTTCCATCGCATTTACAATGTTGATTGCAATTTTTATTGCAATATGGCATGCAATACGTTATAGACAATATGACGGTACAAATATGTCCCCAAATTCGGCGCTGCACAATCGCTGAGTACATCACCGATATATCATAATTAATCAAAACTTATTTATACACTTCACCTTGAATCGTTTATACTTATTGTACTTATGAACTTTCCCTACATGCCATTAAATACAAATTTTGAAAAACATCAGAACAAAGACCAAACTAATCTCATTGAGATTGTTCCACGCTCCCTATTCAACTTTTTATGTATATAAATTGTTGTTGTTGTCTTTTCCACTTTTCTTGATTTATTCATAAATCATTTAACCTTAACAAAGGAGAAATGATAGCAGGGTAGAATGTAAAGACATATATAAAGCGATTATTTAAGATCACCTGGTGACATTAAATGATTTTTCATCTTTTCAAGTTTTTCATTTGTTTGTTTCGTTTTTTTGCTGGTCTAGATTAAATATAGATAATTTACATATGTGTAGGGCAGACGAAATATTTTTGGAATATTGTTTTATACAACATGTGCCTTTATGATCCGAAGTACTGTTGGAACACCGGAATTGGAGTTATTAAACAGGAAGTGCTCATAAAGTCGTTAATCACCAAACGTACATGAACGTATATGATCTTCCTATAGGTTTAACCCTAATTGGTTGGTAGTTGACCAGCTATAGAATGTTTCCAAATACGTTTATATAAAAACTAACCTCAGTGATTCTCTACTTGTTCTGAATTTTTAAGCGGTATAGCTGTATCTTATGGATCGAGAAAAATCGGTTCGTCCCAGTTAATTCAGTCCTTTGATTTCAGTAGTTCAGGGAACCACTTATTCTAAAGGCTTTGATCTTTTTTCGCACTTTGATTCATTGGTATGATCTTGTACGTTCCGCAGCTCCTCGTTGTCATGCTGCTGCAGTCAAAGTACACGACTCGATGCAAATTTAGGTATTTCATCGCTGACGTATTCTATGTTAAGGTCTCGATGGAGGTTGTCATTTCTAATATACCATGGAACATTCACAATGCTGCTTAGTACTTTGTTTTGAATTGTTTTTATGATCTTAACTGTAGTTTTCTTTGCACAGCCCCAAAGTTGAATGCCTTATGTCCAGATAGGCTTAAGGACTTGTTTATATAATAGTAGTTTGTTTTGCGTTGACAGCTCAGATTTTCTTCGAATAAGCCATTGCATTTTTCTGAATTCAATTCTTACCTTTTCTCTTTAAAATGCGCTTTCCACCTGACCTTAGTGTCATGCCGAGGTATTTTGTTTTGTCAGATTACGGAATTTGTTGAGAATTTAGTCTAATCGGAATATTTTCTATTTAGCGCTATTCTCCAATTTTGTGTCCAAGTGTTCACGGTATTAATATAGCATTTTGAAGTTTCCGTGTTGACTCGACAATACTTGTATCAGTATGGTCATAACTGCAGTGTCATCAGCAAATGTCCCTATTCTGGCTCCTACTATATTTGGTAAATCATTTGTATACAGTAGGTAACACACGATGCCAGCTATAAAGTCTCCACTTCCTGTCTCACCCGAAAGTAACGGTCATTTATGTAAGACTGTAGCAATTCAAAATAATGGTTTAGTAGATCTTTTTGAAGCTTAAATTCCAGACCACAGCACCAAACCTTATCAAATGCTTGTGCTACGCCTAGAAATACTGCTACCTTCTTCTCCTCTAGTGTCGGCTTCAATAGTATCAGCGATTCTACGTTTCTGTTCTATTGTTGAGTGGCCTTCTCGAAATCCAAGTTGATGTGGTGGTTTTTATTCTCTATAATTTTCTTTAGTCTCTATAATTGGCTTTAGCGTACTTATATATCATGTCATGCTTTGAATTCAAAACATAAGAATGTACTGAGGGTTAAAAACACTAATTTACCTTTGACGTAACTGGAGTTGATAATGAAAAATGATCTGAGATAGTTCGTAGACAGGAATCCAGATCAATATATGAATTCATGAATCCATGTCTACATGAATCCAGATCAATATTCGAAACTCGTTATAGGCAGCATTAAAACTTCATGAATGCCTGATGCGGGACAAAAACTCCAAAAACAATCACAAATCAATATTCCGGTACATTCACAAGAACAGCCAGTTCAGGTTTTATGGATAATTGCTGGTCGCGATAGTTCTCGCATTTTATTCGATCGCCTTTTTGAAAATGGGACACTAAGTGATCACCTCCATTTCGTTCCAAAATGTAAAACATTCTAAAGTCAAATTGACCATCGATTAGACAAGAGAGTCTCGTCTGAAGTTGATAAACGTTTGTCGGCTCTAGATCAAAAGTTGTAAGTTCCAGAAGTTGTAAGGAGTAACTCTCAGTTTTATTCAAAAATCACCGTTCTCTCACGTTTCCCGAGAACAGTGCTCTTTAACTATTCCGTTTTAAGTAGTGAAATCTTATGACTTTTGAAATAAGGTTAGGAAATCTTCTGCCTTCCGGACATTTTAAAGTCTTCAGCATCTTGCTTAACACAATATGACTTGTTCATTAGACTTCTTCAGTAATTTATGTAGCTAGTACTGTCTGTTGCTTTACTGAATGCTGACCACTATACATCCTGAATCAATATCTTAGTCTTGAGTTCCAGGCCCGTGTTTTTTCAATGGTGCTTCTACACAAAAACAAGGCGTATGTAATCTGGTTGAGTCTCTTTACACAACGTTTCATTATTCGTTATAGAGCCACTACTGGAACGTATTTTCTCCTATATAAACCACCACTGCTTGAAATGGCTCCCTTCTAATCTTTTCTTCTGCTGGCGGTTAATAAAATTGTTTTAAAAAAAATTAGAACAAAGACTAGGCTCATTGGAAATTACATCGAAGAACCAAAATAAAAAAATTACAATACTGACAGGTAAAACTAAAGAAGACACACTCTTTAAGAACTGCTAATGGGCAATGCTGGCGCAACACATTTCAGAACTAGAAGTATTTTTAAACACCAAAAAATGGATATATGCCTAATCTCAGAAAGTCACTCTACTAGAATCTCGTTTTTTAAAACACTTGAATACCAGCGCTATCAAACTTTTCATCCAGCTAGAGTCAGGACAGCAATCTTCATCAAGGAAATATTGAACATCAAGAAGAATCTAAAATAGAGGAAGAAGCTATGCAAGTGCTTCTATTGAAACCAAAAACAGGAAACAATCTACTGTCAACCCAGATATAACCTAAAAAAGGAAGACTGTTACATCCCAAAGGAAGAGAGCAGGTAAAACATTAAAATGTTAGTTTCACTCCAGTAGAAAGCCAGTCTACTGGCCTACGAATCCAAATAAAATTCCTGACCTTCTAGACTTTTCGATAACTCCGAAAATTACTCAGTAGTCTTAAATGAAGAAGGACTATCACTGGACCATTCTCCAGTCTTATAACAAAATAACAAAACAAACTGGAAATATTTTCGACAGTTAGTCCAAGAAAGCGCCAATCTACAGGTGCCGATATCGAACGCTTATATGATAGAAGAAGAGCTGAAAAATCTCATTGAAAGTATACAGAAAGCGGCATGGGAAAGTACCTCTATCCAGCAAGATATATTACAGAAAAGTATAAGCTACCCATTTGAATGAGATACTTGGTTAACGAAAAAAGACGAGCTCGCAAAACTTGGTAGAGAACTACAATCCCTTAAGGTTAACAATTCCTAAACAATTGGTGCAACGAACTTAAATACTTATAAAATGGATTAAGAATGAGTTACTAGCTTTTTAAGTTACCTGACAACAAAATATTCGTCTTGGATGGCTTCTATAAGTCTGAAAAGACCTAAACTGCAAGTGTCACCCATAAAAAAGGTTGATGGAACCTGGGCCTCATGGAAAACCTAGAAATTAGCTTGAAACAACCAACTGCGCAGGCAGAGAATGATTATGTAACAACGGTAAGCAAAAAAGTCAAGGTACTCGTTCTACCAGCCACTGTGAAAGAAATCAAACAAAAATTAAAAAATCATAAAGATAAAAAATCTACAGCACATAATAAGGCTGTCTTTAGACAAAGTTATGTTCCAAGACAGTGGAAAGTAGCGGAAATCATAGTGATTCCTAAGCATAATAAACCGTTATATGACAAAACATCATACAGGTCAATCTCTTTATTATCAACTACATGAAGATTAAAGCCACTTATAGAGAATAAAAAACTTATACCACCACATCAATTTGGATTTTTAGAATGCCACTCAACAATAGACTGCTACGATTGATTGAATCAGAAGAAGGTATGTTCAGCAGTAGTCCTAGACGACTACTGCTGGCACGAGTCTCACCACGGAACTTCATATTGTAACATTTCACCTCATTGTTTTCCGTCTTACCTACGCTCTAATAGCAATTTTTCATGTTCACATTGTATACACCAACTGGTTGTCGAATAAAAATCAAATCTATCACATTTTTTATCAAAATAATCTAAATTGATAAATGAAAGACGAGTATAACGGTGTCCTGCTGCTCCGCCAACTGAACGTAAAAAATCTAATCAGTTTATCACTTATCGTCTTAACTTATTGATTAACACCATGTGTCTGTATATGGTGACTTGTATCGAATTTGATGTATAAATACGATAATATAATAAAAAAGCTCTTGTTGTGGTACATTGAGAGCTTTTAATCATTAATTTTCTGTTACATTGAATACAAGGAGCGTTGTTAAGTGTAATTTCCGTATATAAGTTTCGTGTTGATTTAACATTTTCTTCTATTACGATATATACTAAATACATACTCGAATCTCGTGTAAACATACGTATGTGTGCATGTAAACAGGCAGAAGATTATTATTTATTTTATATTTAAATAATCAAGAGGAAACCGGAAAGAAAATAGAAAACTTTGTTGTACTGCCTTCTTCGCATTATTGTTTGTGGAAATGGAAAGATAATAAATAATTATTTATTTAAATAATTAATGTTTAGATTTAAGATAAATTTTAATTTTGTATTTATACTTTTGGGCACACTTTGTATGTATATATGTGTAAAGAGTAAGTTGGATACTACATTTTGAAGGCCACATAGTCGAATGATATCGAAAGAATGTATACTTACAATTTTGGTGTGAAAACGATAATTAGACGTCTAAATGTTGTCCAGCATTAATACGACCACAATGAAACCAAGCGAACCTCTTTAAAATCATTCGACAGTAACGATTTCTCTTTCTCTTTAAAATAGGTCTCAGTTTCGGCGATTCCTTCATCATTGAGCTCAAATTCCAACAAGCATGCTCTTGAGATCTGAAACTGGAAAAAGTCACTGGGTCCAAATCAGGAGAGAGTCGATGAATATAATTCCGTTCGCATGGTGTATAATTGTGAAGCCATGCCTCATCCATTGTCACATATCGACGGTAAAATTCCATTTTATTGCGGTTTATGGTCGACTGTGAGCTCATGCGGCACCCACATTGCACAGAACTTTCGCATACCCAATTGTTCGTGTAAAATGGTAAAAACACTACCGTCTGATATCGTCTGATAATGTCAAGTGCACCTTAAATTTGTGATCATTCATAACCAATTTGTGGATTTTTATTAGTTTTCTGAAAAAACAGCCTGATTTGGGCGTCCACTGCCCTTTGGGTTATTTTTTTCATCAAATAGCAATTCACTTCTGCTAAATGCTGTCAAATTGCTGTCAAATTTATACACGTATCGTTTAACATAAAAATCGTATGGTAAAAATTCTATTAATGCCATCTAGGTGTCATCCTTCGGAATTATTTTATGACCCTGTAATTCAAGCCGTTAACGAGTTTTAGGTTTTTGTAGGATTCAAATTTATTAATTACAGCTGCTTTTCATGCGGTTGGTCATGGTTTGACCGTTTTTGTTCAACGGTAAATATTGTCAAGCTCAATTATTGTTATCAGCACAAGTTCGACTTCAGAAACTTGAATTGCAGCGTCTATTTTGTATTATTTCCATACAAAATTATTTAAAATAACCCAATGAGCTTACTGCATGTTATTGGATATATTTACAGTTCTTTACTGTATAACGATGCCCGCGGCCGTAATCGTTTTGAAAAAATTGTGACATTGCAGCGTTTCGTTTCAATTCGATATTTATTGAAGTGCTGTGGGATATACAATATTTCTTGTTTTTCCATCTGGTGCATAAATGAATAAATCGGAAGGTTTTCGAACGCGTGAGCAATCTATTTCCGACAGCTACCCATGTGAGAAGTTTGGATTATCTAAATGTAATCCACACACTTGCAAAGATTGTCCTTGTGCTTTGTTGATAGTTATTGCGAAAGTGACAAATTTGTTGGGATCATAAGGATACGTGACATCTGTACGTCTTCACCTTTGTATTTTCTAGTTTAAATTGTTGCCTCGATATCATTGTTCATTGTGGATTTATATTTCGAAGAATAATGAATAAATGTGATGAACAAATCTGGGCAACCATATGCGCGAACGTATGTCATCACATCTTGTGTGTATTCATGTATGTGCCGTAGACTCCCCGTGAATGTAGTCGGTAATGTGACTATCCTTCCCAATCCGTTTGGATTCACATTATCATCATTAACGATTGCGTCTCGCAAATGGATGAACTACTCAGAACGCAACTCCGTTTGATTCAATCGAATATGTAGGAGTAGTTCGGTTTCAATCTTCGCGTACATGTCGATGAACAACTGTCGATATTTCAGAATGTGGTTTTTAGCGTCTTAATGGATCAACAATCAATATGAATAATAATTCATGGCACGGACTTTCTTATTCGTTTCCTCGTTTGTTTGTGGATTTCTCATTTTAATGTTGAATCTGTACTTCACTGTAGAGAATGAATAAAACCAACTCACGGAAACTACAAAAAATTCAATTCGATTGAGTTATTTATCTAAATTATTAATTTAACTCACAATAAAAATATTTATATACATAAATTCTTATGTCCCCACAACTCGTAACGTCATCATTTATTCGCTGTTTTCGTTTCAATTCATTGGAATTGGTTCTACAAGAAATAATACAGAACCAGAGAAGCAGCTAGTTGACATCTTTGCTGAGCAACCACAAAATCAGCATGAAGATCTGAAACCCAACCCCTCTTGGTTGGCATAAGTCGCTCAAAAAGGGATTCTTATAATCAGAGAAATAGTTTGCTGAGCTGGAGAAACAAGTAAATGGTTTTCGGGAAACGGTCGAGTCAAGAATTTTCGTTGTCAAAGAAGAAAGGAGAAAACTCAAAGAACGCTGAGAACTCGCTAAAACGAAAGAGGAATAAATATCCAAAATATTGCGCGATGTAATCAACAAGCTGAAACCAGATGGTGTACATTAAAAACAGCAGCAGAAGCACCAGCCAAAATAAAACAGTTCCACCTTTCATGGAAATGCAGCATACGATTGGCAGGAGTCCATAGTACACAAGGAACGATTGTACTAAAATTGGCATTACGATATCAAGGAGACGAAGCTGTGATAAGCTGGTGGAAGCCTTGTAGTGAAAGTACAGGGATAATCGCGTACAGCTCTAAACATGAAAAAAGGGTCATTGGAAGAGTTGGAAGTCCATATCATCCGACCAGTGAAATGGACATACCCGAAGTAGAACGCTGATCATCTAGATGAGCCGTGGTGGATACTTTCATCAACGTTATTCGAGAATTGCAAATAAAGAAGCAGCTGTGTCTGGGCGGAAATAATCAATTCGCGGAAATGATAGCTTTTGAACGGGACCACATGGAGAACGGGAAGAAAGCGTATGGGTCAGACAGTGTGAGAAAACTGACAACCATCGATGATTGAGTCAAAGCAGTATTGGTTAAAATCAAATGTTGGACATATGGAAAGTTAGAACTTCAACGAATTGTATAAGCAACCCGAATCTCGAGAATAGCAGAGAGAAAGAAGTCACGCACCGGGGGCGGAAAACTAACTCAACGCAGTCTTGACGGGCGAAAGCTGGCTCAATCTTCTCATTGGACACAGGTGCATTGCGATCATTTATACGACTAGCCGTGATCGCCACTCAGGTGATCGATAAAACTAGGCGACTGACACGTCGAACAGTGACAGGTAAAACAAGTTATGTTCATGGAGAGAGCATCCTGAAAAATAGTGCAGTTTATAGGTAGATCAAAATGTTAAAGGGACTTTAAAGAGCAAAGATCACTCAATTTTAATTGCCAAAAATTCAAGATGTTGGTGTAACCGACTTGTGGTTTTATCAGGATGGTGCAACGTGCAACACCGCAGCAGGTGAAACTATTTATGTATTAAAATAAGATTTTAATGAAAACATCAAATAAAGAAAGATACCTTGATCTGACGCCGGTAAGATAACTTGTTTGTTTGTTGTTTGTTTGTTTTTATCTCTACAATCTGTTTCGGGGCTCGAGGCACTTCCGACTCTTTCGCAGTTCGCTTATTTACGTTCGTACCTTACGCCATTACAGCCAAATCGAGGACGTACAGCTATAGGTCCGATTAACGTAGAACCATCTGCACATTGCATAGCTCCATGACAGCCTATAGTACTGACATGGAAGATGGGTTGGCCCATGAATTCTGCACTCCAACAGGGGGTCATAGATGTGTTTATTTACACGACCGATCGTAATCGTATGGTGAAAAATCCATTTTGCATCCTGTCCCTATCGGGATTCGAACCCGGTACCTCCCGCTCCAACTGCCGCAGCTTTAACCACTGCGCCACCTGGGTGGTGATAAGATAACTTTTTATGGAGGTATCGAAAATCACTTGTTTGTTAGAAGCAAACAAAACACAACTAACGGAATATCGGCCGAAATCACTTGTTTGTTAGAAGCAAACATAACACAACTAACAGAATGTGGCCGGAGACAAACTCTTGGAGTGGATATTAATGGATCAAATACTCTGTAAACCTAGCGCACTACTATGGTTTCCAGCAGAACCTAATAATACCATCGAAGTGTTGGAAAGTTGCTATAACTATCGGATCCTCGCGACAGTTATTCAGTAAAGAGTCACTATAGAGATGTTGTTTGAAACACGAAATGTGATAGATAAGCTTTTGCTTCACCTCGATCACACTAAAAGTTCACAAAACAGGCGAAGTAGAAAAAACAGGAGAATCGAAGAAGTCTTTAGCCTCTATATAGATATAAGTATATGGAGGCTTCATCAGGAACTTCAAGTTTGAAATTACTGTGGTGGAGACAGGAACTTCGTATATAATGGTCATTCCTTTTCTGATCACGATTATCTACAACCAAATATTTTGGAATAGGATAAAAACCGACCGAGAAACGTTTAAAACTATTCTGAATTAGTCACTTACGGAACCGATTTTTAAACTGTAAAACATTTTAAACTATGTGCCTGCATTTCGTATCCATCGATTGTGTCGAGACATCGAAATTTCTTCATAGCTATATTGGGCACTTAAAATTCGGTTTACAATCGCAAGAAATTGAGATTAAAGAAAATCGTTCTAAAGGAATTGATTGCATTAATTCAGGGCTCTTGATATCCGGAGGACTAAGTTTGTGGAACTGTCTCTTCGATTTTGTTCGATTAGCATATCCTCTGGCAGAGAAAATTATCGGAGTCTCCTAAGGAAGATCAGTCACTGACCAAGTCTTTCGGAATATGATGAAACATCTCGCGATGTATACCAGGTATTCCTAGATTTTAAGCAAGACAGTGACTCGATCAATCAAGACTATGGTAAAAATACCCTTCAACATTACTTCTTCAAACGGGTGGTAACCACCCGTTTGAAGTAGTGATGAGTTTCAGGTATCTTGGATGTCTTATTGCGAGCAATAATAGTGTGGCAGAGCCTATGAAGGTTCGCCTCGCCCCTGGCAATCGGACTTTACATCGTCTGCGTCCATTTCTGAAATCAAAGTGTCTTGCAAATACGGATAAGCTAAAAATTGTACAGAGTGTTGATTAGATCCGTTGTGTATGTATGTGATAGTTGGATCTTGACGGATCATTACGAAAGATGGCTTCTAAAATTCGAAAGAAGAGTTCTTTTTTTGCACATACCGAGATCTTTTCACCCACGAGATCTGGAATTTAATGCAAATTCCTGATATTGTGTATGAAATCAAAGGACAGTGATTATCCTCTGCGTGCTGATCTGAACCGAATGATATACGGCGTTCTTAAAGGGAGAAGCTCTCTGTTACGACAGCAGCCAAACCTAAAAATTATAGCTAAGATTCTAAATTATAGTTAAAAGCTCTACAATATATATATTATAAACTGTTATAAATTATTTAAGTCGCCAACCAAAAATGTACACTCGATAATTTAAATTACTAGATATTAATTTACCTTAGATGTCACTAATCGCTACAATGATAATTCAACTTTTTGTTATAGATAATGTTTTTGTATAAATGTCAAAAAATTAATAAAAAAAGGTATCAGTCCGCATTAAGCAATCAAATAGTCAACTTCAGAACTAGAATATCATAAAACAAGCAAATTACAGTTTTCTCTTAAAAATAAAAATAATTTGTTGATTTATTCAGTGATTACTAAAAAGGTGTTAAAGTAATTTAACAAAGTGATTTGGGTGCAGTGAATAAATTAGTGAACGACGACGCCAAATAAGGCACAGCTATTTGTGGTGTACCTATTTGAAATCTACAGCAGCCGTATATCACAAATTTTCGTCGTGAAACCAAAGCCCAGCATCCACTCACAGCTTAACATGGTCCTTCGAGCCGGATCCTAGAATTAAATCAACAACAACGAGGTATTCAAAGCGTTTAATTCGGAAGCATCATTATTTGCAAAAATTTGCGGAATTAGCAGCACAACAGGAAAAACTACGTTAGCAAGGTCACAACAACGGTTGTCCTACGGATGGTATTCACCGGTATGAGCACATGGAAATACTGGCCCACGCTGAAGCCGAGCGATCTGAAATACGATAAGTATTTCTAGTATTATTTTTTTTATAAGAAACATTATTAATATTATATTGGGTGTTGAGAATTTAAGTGAAAATTATTATTGGGCATTGGTAGTGAGTCGTCCATTTTTTTTTTCTTATAGTTGTATAATATTTACATAGCCTTTGCGAACAATTAACAATCATTTATTATAACTCTCAGTACTTAACATTTATTTCAATAACTGCATGAAGTATTATTCGCGTGCAGTGTAGTGAACTTTAGTGAATTTTAGTGGTAATAATTGTTCAAGTTTTCTCCAGAACTAAAAGCAACGAGTAGTGGTATTGAATCATGTCGGAATTAGCATCGATTAAGAAGATTAGATCAAGCCTGAAGGGCAGCATAACAAGGCTACTTACGTATGTTCGGGGTCTGGCGGAAACCACAGATGAAAACATCGACGCGCTTCAAGTTCGGTTAAAACGCGCTCAAACCTTATTTGATCAATTTACCGATATAGAGCGGCAAATCTTTCGGCTTGACCCTAAGGAAACTTCATTATTGGCAGAGGTCGAAGAAAATTATTTTTCGATTGTGACTGAATTAAGCGGAGTTATAAGAAAACGCAGCATGCAAGAAGGGTTTTTAACGTCAATGGCAGACTATACGGTGAATACAAAGCAAATGCCACCAACCTCACCAACGATTAAACTACCCAAAATCAATATTCCTCCGTTTTCGGGTGACTACGTAGAGTGGCAGTCATTCTATGACTTGTACTGTACCACGATACATGAGAAGGATTATCTCACAGCATCACAAAAATTCCAGTATCTCAAGAGCCTTTTACGGGGTGAAGCAGCATCATTATTGCGCCACTTCAGCGTTACTGAGGCGAACTATGTGGAAGCTTTGCAGAAATTAATCCAGAGGTATGATAGAAAGCGGCATACGGTCAACGCGTTTATTAAAACTTTCCTGGAGCAGCCGCAAGTAAATCATGTCAGCGCAGCATCGGTACGAAAATTGTGGGATACATCAGACGAAGTCGTTAGAGGCCTTAAAGCACTTGGAACTAATGCAGAACATCGGGACCCGTGGCTGATCTACATAATTGTGAACAAATTGGATTCTGAGTCAAAAGGTTTGTGGGCACAACATTCTGCCGAAAAGGATTTCCCTGCTTTAAAGGAATTGTTTGAATTTCTGGGAAAAAGAACGGACGCCCTAGAATCATTTAGCAGAAGTGTCGCCAAGAAACCAAATCCATCCCAAAGTTTAAAATCCGAAAGTTCTAGAGCATTCGTCACAACTGGTAAGCAATCCTGTCCAATTTGTAATACAGACCAGCACAAACTTTTTGAATGTACCAGGTTTAAAGAGATGGACATTAATAAACGATGGGAACTAATACGCCAAGAAAAGCGATGCTTTAATTGTTTTAATTTCAGCCATGGCACTTATAATTGTAAATCCCGATTTCGCTGCCGTCAATGCAACAAAAGACACCATACTCTTTTACATTCAGGAACGGAACCACCAGCTGCAACACAACTTGATCAATCTACATCCAGTAACCTAGCCGAATCTAAGGTTATGCAAGTGTCCTCTAGAGAATCACAGGTAATTTTACCAACGGCAATGGTAAAACTAAAGGATCGGTTTGGCAGCTTTCGAATGTGTCGAGCACTTCTGGACTCCACGTCGCAGGAGTCATTTATTACGGAAGAGTGTGCTCAAGGTCTAGATCTACCTCGTAGTAATGGAAGACTTTTGATGAAAGGTTTAGGTGATTCTCCATTAGGTAGTTCAAGGGGAAAGGTGGAGTTATCAATACGGACGATCGACAGAGAAGAGCTTAAAGCATGGGCATTCGTGATTCCCAAAATTTCGTCCAAGCTACCATCATACGAATTCGAAATAGATGACTGGCACGGATTAAGCAATATAACACTAGCTGACCCAAAATTTAATCAACGCAGTCCAATCGATGTATTACTTGGCACAGAAATTTACTACCAAGTAACTCAATGCGAAAAAATCAAATTAGGAGATCGTCTTGTGGCCGAAAAAACTGCATTGGGCTGGATTGTAGCGGGTAGAAGCAATGAGCAACAGGATAATAAGCACCCAGCGTGTTTCAGTATAGTAATGGATGTTGACGATAGCCTAAGGAAGTTTTGGGAAATAGAATCAGTAGCAGCAGCACCAACCTTTACAGCCGAAGAGATAAAATGCGAGGAACTATTCGTGGCCACAACTAAACGAGCTAATGATGGAAAATTCGTAGTAAAATTGCCTTGTCGAGAATCTGAGTCTAAATTGGGATCAACCTACTATTTAGCAATGACCAGATTGGTTGCCATGGAGAAAAGATTCAAGCGAGATCCAGAGTTTCAGCAACTTTATAACGAATTTATGATAGAATATGAAAGGTTAGGACACATGGTCGAAATTCCTACCGATGTTAGCTCATATTACCTACCGCACCATGGAGTCTTGAAATCAGCCAGGACCACCACAAAGCTTCGGGTGGTATTCGATGCATCTGCCAAATCATCGACAGGACTATCCTTAAATAATCAGTTGTGTGTCGGGCCAACAATTCAATCTGCTTTGGTCGACATAATATTGAGATTTCGTCAGCATCGATTTGTTGTTACCGGTGACATAGAAAAAATGTACCGTCAAATATGGGTAGCGACGAAGACATGAAAAATCAGAATATTGTATGGAGACAAGATCCTAGAGTCCGACCAAAAACTTTCCGCTTAAAAACCCTGACATATGGTACAGCACCAGCATCATTTTTAGCAACCCGATGCGTCAATGAAGTAGCAGTGATTGCCCGAGAACAATTCCCAATAGCAGCACAAGCAATTCTATCCGATATGTATGTGGACGATCTCATGACCGGGGCCGACACCGAAACTGAATTAATGCGCCTTAAGGATGAAATCATCGCTATTTTAGACACTGCCAGCTTTCATTTACGAAAATTCTCTACTAATAGCAACGAGCTACGCTCACGTTTGGGTATCACTGTAGAGAACGTAAAGCAATTCAACGAAAATCCATTAACAACAAAGTTGCTCGGTGTGATTTGGGATCCTGTAAAAGATCGTTTCTCATTTCAGGTACTTTGGATGATCGAGAAAAGCACACAAAGCGGTCATTACTATCCGAGGCTAGCAGAATTTTTGATCCGATTGGATGGCTGGCTCCAGTGATTGTTCGGGTGAAGATACTGTTCCAAAGCTTGTGGTTGCAGAAGTTGGAGTGGGACGATGAATTACCAATCGAAATTGTATCCAATTGGGTTAATATACGTTCTGATCTTATAACAGTAAACAAAATACAGATTCCGCGTTGGTTGGGAACTCATAGCAGCATCGAATTGCATGGATTTTGCGATGCTAGCGAGATGGCGTATGCGGCAGCGGTTTTCGGCAGAGTCAAAACAGAGGATGGGATTGAAGTAAACCTAATGATGGCTAAAACGAAGGTAGCTCCCCTGAAGGCGATAAGTATTCCAAGGTTAGAACTCATGGGTGCTCTGCTATTGACAAATTCAATGAATAAAGTACGTTCAGCACTCAAACAGAATATAGAAAGTATAATACTATGGACGGACTCAAAAATCGTATTAGATTGGTTGGCAACACATCCGCGGCGGTGGCCTATATTTATAGCAAATAGAACAACCGAAATATTGAGTTCGTATAGCCGTGAAAAATGGATGCATGTCTCGTCACTTGATAATCCAGCCGATTGTGCATCCCGTGGTTTATCTGCCAAAGAGTTGAATGCATTTGTATTGTGGTGGCATGGGCCCAAGTGGCTGGCAGGACCAGAGACAGAGTGGCCGGCACAAACAGTTTCGTTTGGCACAAATGAGGAAGTAAAACAAAGCAAAATTACCTTTAAAATCAGTGTCAATAGCGATTTATTGAATGATATCGTAATCAAATATAGCAGTTTTCAAAAGATGAAAAGAATTATGGCACATATTATCCGTTTTGTTCACAACAGCCGATCGTTATTAAAGGAACGTAATTTTAACTCTCTGAATCGAGATGATATGAATTTGGCGGCCGTATATTTAATTCGATACACTCAACAGCAACATTTTTACCAAGAAATTCAATGTTTGAAATCTGACACAGCTTTGCCCAGATCCAGCCATTTAAAAGCATTAAATCCGTTCATCCATAGTGATGGAATAATTCGGATCGGTGGTCGATTGAGACACTTAACAATATCAGAATCGAAAAAGCACCCCCTGCTATTACCACGCAAATCCGAAGTCACAATCGCGATTCTGCAAGATATACATCGACAATTTTATCACGCCGGTATAAGTTTTATGCTGAATTTTCTACGCCAGCAGTTTTGGGTGATTCGCGCAAAAGACGCAATTCGGCAAGTGGTCCGTACATGCATCCAGTGTTTCAAACACAACCCACTAAAACAGCAACAATTAATGGGCGACTTACCTCCAGCGCGAGTTGAGTATGTGCACCCGTTTCATAAAGTTGGCTTGGATTATGCAGGCCCATTTAAAGTTCAAAACATTCGAAAAAGAGGGCAAGTTCCAGTCAAAATGTACATATGCATCTTCGTCTGCCTCAGCACAAAGGCAGTTCATATCGAATGTGTCAGTAATCTAACAACCGAACATTTTCTTGGCGCATTATCCCGATTCACTGACCGGCGCGGACTATGTAGCGAGATTTATAGCGATAATGGCACCAACTTTGTCGGCGCTAACCGACAATTAATTGAGCTTTACAATTTTCTTAAAGCCAATTCTAATAAATTTTCTTTATCTCTCCTAGAAAAAAATATAAATTGGTATTTCATCCCAGCAGGCTCTCCTACTATGGGAGGCATTTGGGAAGCAGCGGTGAAGTCTGCTAAAACTCATCTGAAGAGAGTGGTTGGAGCTGCCATATTAACCATAGAAGAATTTACAACTCTCCTTACCGGTATTGAAGCAATCATGAATTCACGTCCACTGTATGCAACATCTTCCGATGAAATTGAGGTGCTTACCCCAGGGCATTTTTTAATTGGGCGACAACTATTGGCGCTACCCGAGCGCCCCATACCAGATAATCATTGCTTATCAAAACGTTGGGATGCGGTAAAAAGAATTAAGCAGCATTTTTGGCATCGCTGGCACCGTGACTATCTAACGACACTACAACTTCGGAATAAATGGCAGGATAAATCATTAAATCTCCAAGTTAATGACATCGTGGTAATCCGTGATGAGCAATTACCTCCAGCTCAATGGGCTCTAGGTAGAGTCCTTCAAACACATCCCGGCAGTGATGGATATGTTCGAGTGGCCACCGTCAAGACTACAGCTGGAAATACAAAGAAGCACATAAGCAAATTGTGTAAACTTCCAATTAATTGAATCAACTGATTCAAGACGGGCGGTATGTTACGACAGCAGCCAAACCTAAAAATTATAGCTAAGATTCTAAATTATAGTTAAAAGCTCTACAATATATATATTATAAACTGTTATAAATTATTTAAGTCGCCAACCAAAAATGTACACTCGATAATTTAAATTACTAGATATTAATTTACCTTAGATGTCACTAATCGCTACAATGATAATTCAATTTTTTGTTATAGATAATGTTTTTGTATAAATGTCAAAAAATTAATAAAAAAAGGTATCAGTCCGCATTAAGCAATCAAATAGTCAACTTCAGAACTAGAATATCATAAAACAAGCAAATTACAGTTTTCTCTTACAAATAAAAATAATTTGTTGATTTATTCAGTGATTACTAAAAAGGTGTTAAAGTAATTTAACAAAGTGATTTGGGTGCAGTGAATAAATTAGTGAACGACGACGCCAAATAAGGCACAGCTATTTGTGGTGTACCTATTTGAAATCTACAGCAGCCGTATATCACAAATTTTCGTCGTGAAACCAAAGCCCAGCATCCACTCACAGCTTAACACTCTCCATGGCGAATAGATATCGATATGGGATCTTCTAATTCGTTACCAATTCAACCAACCATTCCAACCAACTATCAAGGAAGGATAGGAGTAGCTGTTTCGACCTTAGCTGTTATTTCGCTCAGGACTCTAATTTATTTTATCCCATTTCTGATTGAATATATATTTTCACCATCGATGCACAATTTTCACTTGGTATTCACTGGCGAGGTCTTCAAAAATCTACCAACACTTTAAAGTATTAAAGTTCGTAAACTTCCATCGCACAGCTTTATTCCACTTGTCTGAATAATTTATATTCCCATTGTGTTCCGATCTTTCTATACATAGGATTCGGTTTAACTGGGTTAGTTTAATAAAATTTATTTTGCACTGTGTCGCTTTCAGAAACAGGTAGAGATACATTCTATGCTAAAGCTTTCAAAAACTTTTATAAGAAATAAGATATTTATGGTAAAGGTAATTCGTCAATATCTCTCCATTGCTCATGAAACCAGAACTATTCAAAATAAGCTTGAAATGTAATCATTTAATTCAATTTTTTCAAGCTGAAAGCATATATATGATCCAACCAATATAACAAGATGATGTAACACAAGTAAATTTAATTGAAATATTTAGTTCACTCTCGATAGACGAGTACAAAACTACTATTAGCTTTTTTCAGGAACAACAAAAACGTTCACTCCTGAACCATATAAATCAAAAAAAACGAAATAAACTAACAAAATAGATTATATATGCTGGATCTATGTATAATGTTTATACCAAGCAGCATCAAAACATTCAAAGTAATAACAAATCATTTTTTAACTTTAGCAGCGAACATAACAGAAAAAAGCTTTCAAGACTCGAGCGTAACATAACAACAACAAAAAAATTGGGTACGAAGGAAAAAAATTGAAATAATTGTCTGTCTGTTGAGTAATGTACGAGTACGTATGTACATACAGAACTATCATATAGTATATATCGAGATGTATCATCATGAATAACAAAAAGCACGTTGTGCTTTTCAATGCTCTTTACTGGAGAATAACAAAAGAAAAACAACATATACAGCATTCGGTATCTCGAAATGTTTTATTGTTGATGGTGTATCGTCTTTTTGTGATGTTCCTCTGTAACAACTCATTTTCGCCTTGTGGAAATGATTCCAGTCTAATGGAATACAAGTATTTATATAGTAATGTTTTTGTAGCGCTTGCTTCAACTGTGGTGTATGCAGAATATAAATTTGTATGTATATATTTTTAGTTTTGCAGGTGTAAAGCTTTCGAATATAATTTTATGTTATTAAAAATTATATAACATGACATATGTCAGCCGTTTTATCTACTCGTATGCTACATATCATCCACATACAAATATAAAAGTGTAAATAAATTAACATGTCATATATGTATGTTATAATTGTTTTGATGTCCGAAAAGCATTTCAACATCGAATTTTAAGTAACTGGTTATTTGAGGAACGTGCACAATACTAAAGTCATATATAAAAGCTCAGCACTAACAAATACCATATATGTTGATTGGAGTGAACTTGTCCCTCACTCTGCATTAGGGCCCTGATTAACTTCCGGCTAAAGAACAATGACAACCTTTCATGGATAGCTTACCGGAAGGTTTAGCCACGTCTGTATCCTGGATGTTACTCAAGCACCGCGATTACTCGACTTTTCACATGAACCCTTCGCATCGTCTGTCGTGGCACTTTTATTTTCACTTATTTTCGTTTGTTCAGACTACATCGGCAACATGACTTCACAATTTTTCTTTTCTTTTCACTTGCTTTATCACATTTCATACCACACTCCTTCCACGTTGGACCAGAAAGCCATAAGTCTCTTCCACCGCCTCACACATCACCTATTATAACTTTCCCGTGCAGCACTATACATCGGGCAAGTTATATATTTATGCGCTCCTTCTGCCATCTTGCTTTCGGTACATTTACTACTACAATTCGTTATTATGATGCTCACTTCACCAACCAGGAAGTATGGTTGACATTTGTTCTGACATAGCATTTAGACTCTTAAGATCAGAGTTAATTGTTCTCTGGTATTTTGAGGTGTTGTAATGTCTGTCATTTTTTATATATATATATACATATTGTCAAGACATATATATATATATATATATATATATATATATATATATATATATATATATATATATATATATATATATATATATATATATATATATATATATATATATATATATATATATATATAATTATGATTTGCGGATTTACATTAATATAAAAATTAATTATTTATTTTCACAAATTTATTAAAGTTACAATTTTACGTGCTGACTTACAGCATAACCACAAAACTCTATATCTACTACATGATTTTATTCTATTTATATTATTCTAAAATGCTTACTCGCTAAATTAATTATTTACTGTCTATATTAAATTACTTTTGGGTTAGGTTGTTGGCCTGTCTTCATTCTTCAATGCGCGTGGTGTTCAAGTTACATCCTATGTAATTATGTGCTCAGCATATTTTATTGAATATAACTATGCGCGTGGTGATGAATTGCATACACAGCATATTATGGTAACATAACTCCTCCCGGGGGTGAAGAAAGGCGTCCTCGTCCTTTGGTTTGATTCCCAATGTTGTTAATAACTCCGAACATCGTGTGATTTCATCGATTTCCCGTGGTTTTGCTGGTACTGTCGTTGTGTGTTTTACCGTTAATGTTTTTGTATGTCTCCGGATAATTATATAGATGATTAGTATTACTATCCCTATGGATGATAGCGACACGCCTCCGGATAGAGACCAGATCCAATTTTGGTGGTCCAATTGTTTAAGGTAAACCTTTTTTAGTTGTGCTCTGTTATTCATATTTTCCTGGATGATTTCGTCGACATTTAGGCTTTTGATTAGTTGTCGAGTAGCTTGAATGTTGTGGAGTGCACCTTGGATTTCTGTTGTTTCACTCTTCATCTCGTATGACTGGAATTTTTTGTTCTTTTGCTTTTGATTAGTTGTCGAGTAGCTTGAATGTTGTGGAGTGCACCTTGGATTTCTGTTGTTTCACTCTTCATCTCGTATGACTGGAATTTTTTGTTCTTGAAGTTTATTGTGCAATTCCAGAATGTTATTAAAAAATTTCCGTTTAACGTTCGATTGCTAGGACCACAATCTGATGATAGTATTTCGTTCTTGGCATTGTTTATGACTAATTTATCTTCCGCGATGAATTGTAATGTTGTTTCTGCTTCTGCTGTCACGTTGCAATGGCTTTTTGTACCCATCAGTAATGGTTTGATGCAACTATCCCGGAATTCTTTGATGTCCGATTGTTTCTGCACAAAATTATTGTGGTTTGTGGATGTAAACAGCTTTTGGTTTGCTCTAATAAGGTGTTGAGGGTAGTTATTGATGACCGTGTCGTTGATGACTAATGGTATGATCATCATTGTTGTTGATTTTTCCTCTTCTAGTTTAGGTACTTGGAGTATGTATAGAAGAGTTTCGTCATTAATTACTATTTTTGGAGTAACATATTGAAGAGCTTCATCAGGAAGGGAGATCTTAACGCCTTGATTGATCATCAAGTCTTTTATCAGGATAATTTCTTTTAATGATAAAATTTTGCTGCTCGTTAATTCTGATTTCGTTCTTATAATTGCCTCTTGGATGTCTTCTAAAATACCGTTAATTGTATCGATGTTTATTATGGTTGCGATTAATTCAATTTCCGTCAGAGCTACTTTGTTAGCAATTGTGGTGTTAGTTAGTGCCTTGTTTACTGTATCCGTGATCAGCTGGATTCTTTGATTGACCCGTTCATTTATATGGAACTGTGCATTATTTTGATTTACCAGGTCTTCCATTGTACTGTTTATGATTCGTAGATCTTCTGCATCTGGAGTCCCTGCGACCCATTTCCAGGCTGAACCCAATGTATCCCAACGTTTATGTCTTATATTATGAGTTGGTTTAATTTGGTGAAAATTATTATTAAGTTTCTTAAATTTTTGTTCTACTACTTTATAAAGATCTAAGTTATCATTTACTCTATTAACAACAAATTTATTTATTGATTTTATTGTATCTTCTAAATTTCTTAAATCTATTGGGTGTATTAATTTAATATTTCCTATTTGTATTTTACAATCTTTAATTTTTATTACTAAAATAGGATCTTGATTCAAATTTTTTATTTCTAATTTTTGTGTATTGCAAATTTTACTTATGATTATAAGAATTAATAATTTTGAAAACATTTTTTTTTCTGAAAGTAGATAAATTTTAGATTTATTGTTTCTTTATTCTTTTTATTTTATTTTTATTTCTTTTGATATTCCTGTTTGTTCTGAATGTTTTAGGTGTTATATCTTTAACTTGTGTTTCAACCCCTCTAGGTTGAGCTTTTGCTCTTACATTAGGTTTTATAAAAACCATTTGTTTGTCTACTAAAATTGGGGGTTGTTCTTTTTTACAATTTTGCTTAATTATTCTATTTTTTGCTATTTCTAAATTATTGTGTACATTCTGAAATACGTCATTTGCCTGTGCCTGAATTTCTTGGGGGTTTGTTAAGTTGTTTTGGTTAAATATAACCTCATTTGGCGTGAAGCCGGTAGATGAATGCACAGAATTATTATACAGTGCCACTGACAGTTCTATGGCTTGTATAGTATTAGAGTTTGGGATTTTGTTTTTATTTGTGTTGAATATTTCAACAATGGTTGAGTGAGTCTTCTCGATTTGACCGTTAGATTCAGATGAAGATGCGTAATCTAATTTAATATTTAGGTTACTTAGGTACTCTTTGAATTGTAATGATTGGAAGGTTGTCTCATGGTCCGAGACAATGGTGCTAGGAATTCCGAAAAGTGTGAAATATTTTGTAAGCGCACCGGTTACATCTACTAGATTTTTGGTGTTAATATTAATCATTTGCAGATGTTTAGAAAATGCATCAATTAATGATAAAAAACTTGCTTTATTTATGCTGAAAATGTCTATGTGTACTCTTTCCAGTGGTTTTTTTGTAGTTGGTCTTGGTGATATTTTAATGTTGTAAGGTTTACGATCGTATTTATGTATGTTACAAATATTACACGTATTAATATGGCTTTTCACCTTACTTGGTAGATTGGGAAAAAAGTACGATCGTTTGATTTGGTTTTCTACCTCTTTTACCCCTCTATGGGCTCTTTCATGTTCTTTGGTTATAATCGTATTTTGGCGATCACTATTTGTGACGTCTTCGACCATTCTAGTGACAAAAACCAAATGGCCGTTTTGCGAGAAATTTTGTCTGAAAGACAATTGTATTTTTTCATATAAGCTTTCTGGCGCGAGAATTGCCGATTGCCTACCGTTATGGTATGTTTTAATGATTTCCGTTATGTCTTCTACCCTGAATGATTTTTTTGAAAATATAAATCTTTTGAATTTTGGGAAGATTTCTTCCGAAATGATGACATCGATCTCTGAGATTTTAAAAATTAACTGGTTTCTGTAATAGTTTATTGGTCTGTCTGCAAAATGAATAAAGTAATCGTCCGACGTGTTTGCGGAGTGGACTGTTTCTACTTCGCTATCGTCCTCAAGATTGTTTATTGCAACTACTTCGGATTCAGGAAGATTATTTCTCGAAGATTCGTTAACGTTCAGTTCAGTTGCACCTGCTTCATTGGGTGATGGCATTCTGCTGAGGGCATCTGCCACAACATTTGTTTTTCCCTCTCTATATACGATATCATAATCGTAGTTTTCCAATTCCAGTCTCCATCTCAGTATTTTGGAGTTCTTTTCAGACGTTTTTATAAACGTAAGTGGTTTGTGGTCTGTTATTAATGTAAATTTTTTACCGTAAAGGTATGGCTGGTATTTTTTTACCGCCCATATTATTGCCAATGCTTCTTTTTCATTTGTGGCGTAATTTATTTCCGTTAAATTTAAGGTCCTAGATGCGAAAGCGATCGGCCTTTCGACATTATTTTGCACTTGCGAGAGGACTGCACCTAGCGCGTAATCTGACGCATCAGTTGTTAATATGAACGACTTCTCGAAGTCGGGATAAGCAAGTATCTGATCATTTGCTATTGTTTTTTTCAGCGTTTCGAATGATCTGATATATTCTTGATCCGTTAGGTCCAATTTTACCTCTTTCTTTAAATACTTGGTCATGTGTTTGGCGATTTTCGAATAGTCTTTTATAAATCTTCTATAATACCCTGAGAGACCCAAGAATTGTTTAATCTCCTTCGGTGTCTTCGGGAGTGGCCAATCCAATATTTTCTCAACTTTACTTTTATTGGGCTTTACGCCATCTTGAGTTATTACGTGTCCAAGGAATTCGGTTTCTCGTTTAAGAAATTCGCATTTATCTAGCTGAATTTTTAGGTTAAATTGAGAAAGCCGTTTTAGAACTGTTTTGAGATTATTTATATGATTATTGAGGTTCTCCCCTACAATCACAATGTCGTCTAAATAAACGTGGCAAATTTTGCCTATTAAACCTTGCAACACATTGTTCATTGCTCTTTGGAACGTAGCTGGGCCGTTTTTCAATCCGAATGGCATCCGACAAAATTCGAAATGCCCCTTATCTGTAGAAAAAGCGGTTTTTGCCTGCGATTTCGTATCCATCGGTATTTGATGGAATCCGGATTTTAAATCCAGAGTGGTGAAGTACTCTGACTTCCCAAGATTGTCAAGGATTTCTTCCATTTGGGGTATCGGATACTTGTCGTCAACTGTTTTGTCATTTATTTTAACTTCCTATAGTCAATGACGACTCTTATTTTCTGTATGCCGGAAGCGTCTCCTTTTTTCGGGACTACCCAAATTGGTGAAGAATAAGGACTATTTGAATGTTTTATGATGCCACTGTCTATCATTTCTTGGATTTGATCCTCCACATCTTTTTTGAAATGATGGGGGTATCTATAAGTTCTTGTATATAGACTGGTGATTCATCTTTAGTGTTGATTACGTGTTTGATTATGGATGTTGCTGACAACTTTTCGTTTTGTCGCAACAGAACTGTTTGATTTTCGTAGATTGTATTAATCAAAGCTAATTTTTCATTTTCATTCAAATGACTAGTTCGAATTAGGTCCTTTATAATTTCTTTACTAATAAGTGACTTACCGATAACTGGTATGGGGTTTATTGTTTCAAAATTGTTCACTTTTAGTTTTAATTTTGGTAAGCGATCAGGTGGTTCTGGATCACTTGTGAGGACTCTAACGACTGTTTTGCTGTTGTTGGCTTTATATAAACCGGGTTGGATTGTTATATCCTTATTTAGTTTACTAAATTCTGGTACTAACCAGTTGCCGTTTTGTTTCGTTTCAAAAATTACCGTATGATTATAAAATTTATCTTTTGGGTAATAACGATCAAACTTAAATATTTTGTTATTTAGTGTTATGGTATTTGTTTTATAATCTATTTTGGCTTTGGTTTCCGCCATATACTGTGAGCCTAGGATTCCATCAAAGAATCTATGAAATTCTAGTTCATAAAATATTTGTTCTGGCATACTTTCACCTAATAGATTAATTTTACCCTTTTTATTCACTTTATGAATTCCGAGGATATTTTTTACTGACATTTGTTGATTATCTAATAAATTGTTTGGAATGATGCCGGGCTTTATTATATTTTTGTTAGCACCGGTATCTATTAGTAATTTGATTGTTTTATTTAGTTTTTTATTGTTAAGATTTAGATATGGTAGGAAGTTTAACCCTCCGTATCCGAATCGTGGTCCGTCCGAAAATTTATTTCTCCTAGATCAGATTCTCCTAAATCTTGTGGGTTACTATTCTCTTCCTCTCCCTGTTCATTCGAACATATTTCGGTATTGTTTATGTTCCTTTTATTAAAGCTAAGTCTACTTCTTAAAGAAGGATCCACTTCCATTGGGATTGGTGTATCGTTTTTGTGCTTTAAGTTGGACACACTATTATATCCTTTGGGTTTATTTGACGTTTCAAATACATTTGTTTTCCTAACGTTTGTTTGGTTGTAATTTTGTTGTGTATTAATTTTTTTTGAATTATTTGAAATAATTTCATTCGAACGGAATTTACACAGGAACGCATAAGCTTCCTCTATGCATTGTGGCTTTGCCGCTTGTGCGTAGCCGAAATAGGGTTTACGTAAGCCTGACAGGAATGCGGCCAACGCATCCTCTTCTATGAACGCGTTAATTGCTTGCCAAGAATTGTTATATAACGCTTTTTGTTTCGAAAGCGATTTGATATTTTGGCAAATTTCCTTAATTTTGTTATAATAACTGTGTACAGGTGTGTTCTCACTTTGTTTGGTGGACCACAACTGTGACTTGTAGTAGGATAGCTCTTGTCTATCCCCCAAAGCCTCTATCAATATTTGTTTGATTTCTTGAAATGATTGGGGATTACCTGCAAGGCACAACACGTCCTTAGCTTTTCCCTCAATCTTATTATTTATTGCTTGGAGATACAGGACAAATTGTTGTTCTGTAACCATGGGTGCGAAGATGTTCAAGGTATCTTCCACTGTTTTCAACCAAGCATTAAGTTGTTTCCTATTTCCATCAAATGATGGGATTGATTTAATTGGGTCAGGGATTCTGAATAAATCCATTACTCCCATATTCCCTGTTTTTGTTTTTATTTCGTTGGTTTTTTCCAACTGATTGTTCAGAAAGGCCATTTGTTGGTCCTGTTCCGTTTGTTTATTTGTCAGTAGAGCTAATTGTTGGACAATAGTCTCTAACTGCTTGCTTAATTCGTCCATTTCTAGTATTGAATTGGCTTCTACGATATTCTCGTCTATATTCCTATTACGATAATAAATATCTACCAACTTTTTTTCATTTACTAGGAACGAATTATTCTCTTGTGTCTCACAATGTAGTGTACCAAGAAAAAAAATGTATTTACCGCCTCTATCTAGTAGTGGGTGGTTAATATGACAAGTCGGCGTCTATCTAGTAGTGCGCTCGTCTGTCGAAAATGGTAATTATTTAATGAAAAAGCCTATCTGTATCTATCTCGTAGTGTACAGAATAATGAGTTCACGTCTATCTAGTAGTGTGTGGGCTCGTTTAAGATTTAACAAAAAATTCTTACCTGGTTTTAATACAGTAATCAAATTGGTCGTCTATCTCGTAGTGCGATCTTTATGATTTATTGTATTTTGCTGTCGTGGTGCTGGTTCAAGTGTAGATTTTCGGTGTGGCACGGCGGAATCACAAATCCTCTGGACGATTTAATTTTTAAATCTTTAGTCTGAGACGTCACTAATGCGGAATTTATTTAGTTTTCTAAAAAACTCGCGACGGATTCACTTATTAAACAAGTTTTTATTCACTTATTCTTTGCACTGTTTACACACACTTTAATGAACACTTACCGCACGGCTGCGCCAATTATGATTTGCGGATTTACATTAATATAAAAATTAATTATTTATTTTCACAAATTTATTAAAGTTACAATTTTACGTGCTGACTTACAGCATAACCACAAAACTCTATATCTACTACATGATTTTATTCTATTTATATTATTCTAAAATGCTTACTCGCTAAATTAATTATTTACTGTCTATATTAAATTACTTTTGGGTTAGGTTGTTGGCCTGTCTTCATTCTTCAATGCGCGTGGTGTTCAAGTTACATCCTATGTAATTATGTGCTCAGCATATTTTATTGAATATAACTATGCGCGTGGTGATGAATTGCATACACAGCATATTATGGTAACATAACTATATATATATATATATATAAATATATATATATATATATATATATATATATATATATATATATAGATATATATATATATATATATATATATATATATATATATATATATATATATATATATATATATATATATATATATATACATATATATATATAAATATATATATATATATATATATATATATACATATATATATATATATATATATATATATATATATATATATATGTATATATGTCTTGTCGAGCTTTTCCATTACCTTGTTCTTATGTCAGCTTGTGATTTGCAGTGTCATTATTCTTTGCGAAGCTAGTTCCAAGGGAAATGATGGGAATGAATACATGAACTGAGATATCCGACCAACCGGACAAGAGGTTTGTAGATCTGTTTTACTATTTGCAAGCAAGCGGTTTCGAACGCTCGTGAAACCTACCCGTGCTGATGAGTCAGGCTTGAACATGGTGCTAAAGAATCATGTCACCTTGCACTACTCTTGGTATCTCTTCAGCAACTGGTTTATCATGGTTTGCTGTTAAAGGAAATTGCTTAGCGGAATCCACCACGAAAGAAACTTTCGGTTATGGATTTAACAGTGCAGAAACCGATTCCAATGATAAACTATTCTTCCAGAACTTAAACGTGATCAGTCCTTGCCACGGAAAGAGACTGAAAGCTAGACGATAACTCCAGTCATGTAGTTAAAAGTACGGTATAATCTGAAATTAGCATCCAGGTTTGGAATTATGTCGAGTGCTTGTCACTTACAAGCATAAAAACGAAACCCTCATGTAGGACTAATTTTATCACTTTTCGAGCATATCGCTTGAAAAGTGAAACACATCATTTGCTTCTTGGAAACATTTGGGTTTTGAGGGTTACGATTTCTTGAACGATATGCTTAGTATTCTGTGTTAAACAAGGGATTTTAAGATTAGTCTTTGAAGCTGTACTGCTTCTACATCGCTTGGAACGAACTGGGTTGAAGATCATCTGTAGGTAGTGCAGTTTTCCAGGTTCGATTAAAGAACCTTTAAATTCCCTGAAAATTCTGGAAATTCTAGAACTAGAACTAACAACCGACAGATGAATCATCGACAGTCAAAAGAAAGAATCGAAAAGTATACACTTGGATATAGATCCATCTGTATTAAGCTAGACGTACTTGGGTTAAAGCTGTTTTTTGCTCTGACATTATTTTTCATGAGGCTCAAAAAGAATTAGAGAGTTCTCGAGAGAAGTGTTCTGTACAATTTCACTTTGATTAACGCGTTTCACTCATAGCATTGACGCATAAAGATTACAATAATTTAAAATTTAAGCATGATTTTCTTATTCAAGAATCATGGAGTCACGGAAACAAAACAGGAGGACAACTGCATCCAAAGACCGTAGAAGTAACTTGGTAAGTGGTATCTGATCAAAACTTAGAGCCAACCTAGCATATGCCTAGGTGGTGAACTCTAAGACTGGAAGATCTTAAATGTAGTAACTTTCTCTCTCTCTCTTTTGCTCTCCCTCTGACCATTGATAAACCTCTTTTTCTCTAAGTGGAGAGATAAGGAACTAGAGATTAGGATTTACCAAAAATGCCATTTATACAGACTTCAACTCAGCCAATAACTTTGAAAATGCACCGATTATGTAATATTAAAAAGTTATGCCAAGAGATCTGGGATACGATGGTGGGCTAGGGAGCTGAGAAGACTAAAAAACAGGAAAGAAAACATCTGTACAATGCTATCAAAAAGAAAAATCGAAACACTTGGACTTGTACATATCATCTCAGAAGGTTGTGTATTCGTATGAAGGTTGGAAAGACATCAATTTGCAGATTTTTCAGAGAGGAACTGGACAGCTTCATTGTTAAACCTTTGAACTGAAGAAGTTTCTCTGTCAAAATATGAAGGTAACTATTGTGACACGGGTATAAACGAAGAAACCACCTGAAAGTTAGTATTCAAATGAGAATGAAAATCATCACACAAACCAACTGCCAGGCTTCAGTGAGTAGAACTTCTCAACCAAAATGATGGTTAAAGAAAGAATGGAATGGAGTTATAAGTGTCAAAACTTAGAAAATCAAAACATGATGGGATATGTTCTAGTCTGTTACAGATAACCTTCTACATAAGTTTTAGAGTCAGTTTGGCTCTTTCAAAGTGGTGAAGGAAAGTCAGAGTAGTGGCTCATCCTGAAGAATTGAAAAATTAGATAAGTACAGGCCAAAAGCTTTCGACATAACAACCTGTCCTCTTTTCTACTTAAATGCTACGGTTGTTAAATAAATATTTTAGCTAGAGTGCACTGCAAGTAAATCCCTTTTATTACAAGCATTAATAGAAACAGTACTTCAGACAAACTAAAAAACTTCTTGCATTTCCATAACGTGTCGTTCATTACTATGATCGTAGCAGCTGAAAGATATGGTGTGATGGGCAACCTTGTGCTGATTAGTGCCATGCTTAAGTTAACGAGAATCTCTCATTAATACTTTGGAAGTGATAGGATACGGTGACGGCACGGAAGGGGTATCCTCAAAATTCTGTTTCCCGACAGACACCTTTTTGGTCAACTAACTGCGACAACGGGCTTTTAATGTCTACCAACGACATTGCCATAACATTGGTTGATAAGTATACAACGATGTACTGTATGTAATCTTTCAGGTAACCCGGGGATCATGCTTCTCACACTCTCCTTAAGACAAGTATCAATGGTTCTAGTAAGATCGAATGATTACTTAGCAAAACATATTGAAGAGAATTCGAATAAAGCATGTAAGATGAAGCATCCTCCTTCGTTATATCTTGTAGATCATGAAGTGAAATTTCATATCCCTATTGGAACCATAACAACTATTATGGCTATCTGAATGTAGTTGGACTTTTTACCGGATATCCAATAATATAGGTATTAAAGGAAACATGCTAGCCGATAGCTTGGTGCGGGCAGACACACTTTTCACTTTTGGATAACCAGATCAAGTAATGAGAGAACCTCGTATCCAAAACTAGTTGCTCATCCAAAATTTTCATCGGAATAATAAATCAACAAAGATCCTAGATCCTCTTAAACTATAATAGAAGTATTTGCAGGATGTTGCTAGATTTTATTTGAGAAGAGATAAGAGACGGAACAAAGGTAAATAACAAAGGTAATAACATTTAGTGCTCGGCACCATCTAGATCTCCACTCTTGCTGATGTTTGCAGCCCACAACTCAACAAGAATGTTTATAACAGAGGTACAAAATATAAAATTGGTTTCGACATATTTATATCTTCGTATACATTGGCGTTTTAGGTTTAAAAAGCGAACCAAAATGACTACTTGACCTAAATGATCCATCAATAAAACCTAAGCTAGACGAACATAGGTTTAAACCCTTTTTCTCTATAAGTTGTAGAAGTGTGATAGATAATGATGTGTGCTGTAATCGTGACAGCTATTGTGGCATTTTGATTAACAGCTAGGGCGCTGAATCAACCAGCGGTTGTCTTATGAAATATATGGAATCTTATGTGATCTGTAACATTCGTTCGCTAGGCCGCTTTCGATCTGATGGCGTCATTGATTAGTTGTGTGATCAAAAAAATCAAATCCATCTCGTCAGGTATATGTGATCGGACTTGATGAATGTTGCATTTCGTTTCTATATATAATGTGAGGCTATGTTGCAACTAGAACTGTTGCGAATTACAGAATTTGAATCGAAATTTTTTTTTTCGATTATTTTCTTACTACTTCACTATTGTGGCGTGACTACTCGTCGTATTTGTGAACGCCACAAGGTATAGAGATAAGATCATCAAGTATATCTTCTTAATTCAAAAGCCGTACATATATCGTGACTAAATCATGACTAAAACCAGATACTTATGGCTGTCTTGAAGACTGCTGGAACAATACCTTAGCCATACTCAAACCAAAATGACTGACATATACAAAATTCAGAAGCGTGTAATGCTAGTTTTGGCTCTACCGTGTCAACAATATTATTCCATCGGTTTCGATCACGAGCCAGCTTGTCATACTGTTGTTAGAAATTAGAATTTGCCACAGATCCCGTTTGGCCATATATAACGCACACATGATTCTTGTCTCGAATGTTAGAAGCCATCTTTCGTATTTACTCGTCAAGGTCAAACTCTCACATCCATACATGACAACGGGTCTGATGAGATGTCGAGGATATAAAGCCCGATTGCCAGTGGCAGGGCGAACCTTGATATCCTCTCCGACACTATTATCGTGAGTAATGAGAAATCAAAGATACTTGAATCTCATCACTCCTTCAAACGTGTAACCTACTGAAATCAATTGCGTGTTGTATCTAAAACCAGGGATCAGATATTTGGTTTTGAACTAGTTGATTTTGAGATCAACGGAAGCACAAAACAGTTCCAGTGAATTCTGAAGCTCTTTCACTCCGTTGCAGTTTTACTCAATCACACAGATATCATCTGCATATGCAAAAAATTGATTGGATTGTTGGAATAAGATTTTGTCTTATCCCATTTCAGATAAATATTCAAGCGCATGCCATAGTCTCTCTCGATTGATCGAGTCATAGACCTCTACGAGTGTAATGCCTATACATTTCTAATAAAAGATCGACTATCTGAATTACCTTGAAGCTATGAGTTTCTTGTCGAAAAATTATTTCACTTTTCATTCACATATCACTCATATTTCACTAACGAAGAGATAATAAATCTAATATGTCATATTACTTTGGTAGACGTACTTTCTCACAGGACATTGACCTTTTAGTCATTGCATTTGATCCTGGTTTCTCTTTGGTGACAATTATGACAATCCTTAACCGACATATTGACTGACCTTCGTTTGCTATATTCTTCATTACGGGTGACGTAATGTCGAGTTTAAATCTCCCTCCTGTTTGAGACACCCTTTAAAATTTTATACAAGGTTCCGCAGCGCACAATACTTTTTGTTGTCTTCGTACACGACAACTGTTTAACGATTATTTCAACTACATTACCTAAAGAAGTTAATTATAATAAATTTAATCTATTTTACGAGTATTTGCATCATTTTAAACACTCCAGACAAAACAACGCCGTCAGCACTAAATAATTCACCCATCTCGAACTTAGTCATTGGTTCCCTTTGCCATACAATACAACAATGAATTGTACACAAAAAAATTGATTTATGATTTCTAGATTATCGCATAGGGATAATATACACACACATAATTCAAATAACAACAACAAACTCGAATCGTCTGAAACAAAAAGGAAAACCCAAAGTAATTTTCCAGGATATGCATTAAGATTTATGCTTTTATAATTGCATGCAAATAAATTTAAAGTTTTTTTTTTGCTTCACTATTTGCGTAAACCAAGCAACAAAATTGGTGTTCGAAGCGAAGGGATTTAGGGTCGAATGGGGTATATGTACTTTCATATAGGGTTAAGGGAATTGTTGTTGCTCTCTACAAACTATTAACTATTTACAAAATAAAATTTATCATCATGCTTTACATTTTTAGGGGTTTTGTTATCAAAGTTGTTAATTTAATAAAATATATAGTTTGTTGTTGTTGTAGATTTTTCCAGTTTACCGTCCGTATTCATTTTCCATTACAGCTTATAAAATAGTTTCTATATGCTGTACTATACATAAAAATGGTTTTAGATAAACTAAGATTTTTTATGTTGGGGCCTGTAATGAAGTTGTAATCTAAAGTTGAATTTATTAATTCAAACTTATAAATTTCATTACAAAGTAGAAACTATTTAATTTTGTGAACTTTATGTATTGAGCTTTCGTTTTTGGAAGTAGCGGTTGTTAAACCAATTCTGATTTGAATTTGGGGTATTTTGGTATGATAAGAATTATCGTGAAGATGCAATTCGATTGATTCGATTAGTTTGATTTCAAGAACTGATTCAATGAGATTCTCTTCTCTTCTCAATTATCCCAGTTCAAAATCCACTCAAAATCTCGCATAACCTATATAAGATAATTTTCCATCCAAAACTCATTTGTTATTTAACCAAACGTTAATTCGTCACAGTCCAACAATATATTAATAAATGAAAGCTCAGTTGTGTTTGTCTCTATAATTTAGCGGTTTTTACAAGCCATTATTAGCCCGTACCGTGTCAACAATCTGACTGCATCGGTTTTGATCACGAACCACTTCTTCATATTGTTGTTAACAGTTAGAAGATGTCAGATCGTTTTCTACGCCATTGATCCATCGTCACCAAAAGTGACCTCTTCTCCTACCAAAATGTGACTCTTCATTTAAAAAACGTGACCTAACCAGCGTACTCGCTGTCCATTGGTTTTATGCACGATATCAGGAATTTGCATTAAATTCCTGATCTCGTGATTGAAAAGAACTCCATAAACGTCGCGTTTTAGGCCGTATATTATTCTTCTCTCGAATGTTATAAGCCATCTTTCGTATTCATCCGTCAAAGTCCAACTCTCACATCCATACATGACAACGGGTCTGATTAACACTCTCCAAAATTTCAGCTTATCGATATTTGCAAGATATAATTTCAGAAGTGGACGTAGAGGATATAAAGCCCGATTGCCAGCGGCAAGGCGAAACTATATATCCTTCCCCACACTATGACGTGAGTAATGAGAGTCAAAGATACTTGAATCTTATCACTCCCCAAACGTTTGTTTACCACTACTGAAATAAATTGCGTGTTGCTCTCGAAAACCAGAGATCAGATATTTGGTAGATATCATCTACATATGCAAAAAGTTGATTGGATTGTCGGAATAAGATACTGTGTTGTCCCATCTCCTTGTCGAACACCAGAAGTAATTCAAAAAGTTCTCGATAGCCAGTTCTCAACTTTGACACAGCATTGTGACTACTTTACACAGCATTGTTACTGTGTTATTGTCATTTTTGTCTTTATAATAAATGAGACAAAATTCGCCGCACGATCGCTGCATCATCTATTATCACACATGTTACGTGATATATAGAGATACAGAGCAGAGAAAAAAATAACTATACAGAAAAAAACCAAGTAACAAAAAAAATTCTGGTTTTTGAAATTGTCTCTTTACAAAAACAACAATTGAAAGAGAATAAAATACTGCAATGTATAGATCAACTTCTCTGTTTAAAAATTTAAATTTGTTTTTGTATATTTATTTTGCTTTGAATGTGTGTGTTGTTTTCACTAACGATAGTTTTTATGCATATTCCAAAATACATGCAGCATAAGTAGGCTTTGATAAAAGATTCTCATTTGTTTGCTTTTTCGAGAGTATAAAATTTATTTATTTAAATTTATACTCTCTTATTTTCTGAGATAACCCCAAACCAACGAAATGACCCCAGAAAAAACTAGACGAAAATTGATTCGTAGGTTTTCTTCTGTATATGTTATTTTTTTCTGTGTACAGAGATTGGTTTAAATATGATGGGGCAGTTAAAGTGCGAGTTGGCGGATTCGAATCCTGATAAGGACAGGTATGTCAAAAGGGGTTTTCAGCATCTGATTACGATCGGTGGTATGAACTGTAGGCTGCTTTGGGATTATGGTTCTACGTAACTAGGTCACTATGGTGCAGATGGTCCTACATAAATCGGACCTATAGCCGTACTTCCTCGATTTTTCTACGTGAGTGCCCTGTTTTGTTTACGTGAAACTAACTGTAGTTCTTTAGTTTTCTATTTGTGTTGGTGGTTTCCTTGATATCACGTGCGTAACCTTTCTCTAGTTTATATACCCTATATGCTATATAGTGTGAGAAGATTACGTTCTGACTGCTGGTAGACTAGCGCCCAACTTGTGTTGCTTTGTTTTTACATTTTGTCTACCTATTCACCTACGCACAGTCAACAGAAATATCGCCTGGATATTACTAAGGTTTATCACATCAAAGATCTTAGTTGTGTTTGTATATAACCATTGAACCTTGATCAATTGGCTTTAGATCAATGCTTTAAGATCCAATCTTTCGTTTATAATCGTTTACTCACAGTCAAATGTTGTAAATATATGTTTTGATCTGAAGCTTAGTGTAGGAGCTCACAGAGAAAAAAGGCATGAGAAGAAAGAGAAGTAAATCTTACGAATTGGACGTAAAATTCAAGTTGGTACCAACTCAAAATAGTGTATCTTGCAGCTATCAAAATTATTTATGTTATCTCTTCGCAGTTATCACCGGGCAACAACCGTACTTCGTCAAGTAGTGAGTCAGGCTAAAACTAGGTGCAAAACATCGGGCCCGAGTTAAAGTTTTTTTGCCGTTTCACCCTTCGGAGAATGAAACTTTATATTGCGAATAGTAACAACATGGTTCTGGTGGAGTCATTGGAATCTTAAATGTGAACGAAGATATACCACTTATTTTCCATTCAACAGCTTTTGAATATTCTGAACTAAATTCCGACAGCTGAATCATCCACGGTCAAAAGAATGAATCGAAAGATATACTTACCGTCTGAATGAGCCATATGTATCAAAAAGTAATATTCAAAAGCATCGCTCGCGCTTATTAGTTTAAGCATTCCTTTCTAATTCTATAGAACCGCGAGTTCACGAAAATGTCATAAGAGCCAACCTATTATATGTCAAAGCGAAAAACTCTAAAACTAGACAGACGATCTAAGAAGTGGTTACTCGATCTGATCATCGCTCTGTACACTTTCTCTTAGTGGAGATAGCTCTGAAATCATAGAGTTTATAGGAGCCCAAGACATCAAAGTGAAAATTTTACAGACTCCAACTCAACCAATTATTTTGATCTTTAGCAATGAATATCAAAAGTGTTTTGGAACGGAAAAGTCCACTGATGTGATTAAAAATGCTTTGATTGATTAGGAAATATGATTAGCCTATTTAGGACACCTTGGTGAGCTGAGCAACCAACTATGATCATTATAAAAAAGCTTAGAGAGACTCATGTAATTCCAAAAATTTGGAACTAAAAATTCTCCTTTCACATACTTTTAGAGCCAGTTTTACTACGAGATACATTTTGAAATCGAGAAGTAAGGTCAGAGTAGTAGTCCTCCCAAAGAGTTGAAGTCCTAGATATGACCAGATCAAACGCTTTTTTGTTTGAAAGATATCTGTCCTGAATTTATTTACTTCAAAACCTGTGGTGCTTTAGAAAGTTTGCCTATATCATATCTCTCAGATTCGTAATCTTAATATTCTAACATTATCTGGAAAAAATATTATTTGGGACTGGTACGATATTTTTGTAGTCGATACGTCAGAGACATCATACAAATTTTATATCCAGGTATTAAAGTAGGGGTTTGATGTTATGCAAGTGGTATACCAATTTTATTAATCGTTAACATTTTTTAATGTACGGCTTTTTGAATGGATGGAAGTTCTAAGCCGCAATCAAAATTAGTCACCCCCGCAACAAGCTCTGGTTTCTGCGAGCACATTATAGGGATATCATGTTAGGGATTCTATGATCTATGGCTTGAGGTCGTAAATGGCCCGTACCACCGCTCAACTGAGACCTTACGAACCATTTTAACGTATTGGTACACATTGTAGATGGTCACCTACTATTTATAATATAAAATAGACGATGAGATGAGGAACTGGCAAATATTGACTTACTTGATAGATCTAAATGATGGAAATCCCTTACAGAGCATAAGACTTCGATACATACATTGGAATTTTGCTAATGGAAATGGATGTTCCGATTAAATTATGAGCATATTTTAAATGTATGGAAAAAATTTTCCATGCCGAGTGCATTTAAAGTGATAGATAAAGCTGCCCCAATACATCCCTTGTATTCGAAATATTCAAATTTGAGAGAAAACTTCTGACCAAACGAGGCAATAACTATTATATATTCCGTCAAAACCGGCTAAATGCGGAATCAAGATATGATGGATATGTGATTCCGAAACAGCGTACCCTTTACATGCTAGCATTTATACGGGAAAGTCATCCAACAAAGTTCGAGAGGAGAACCAAGGTGATTGCGTAGTGAAACAGTTTATAGAAGCCTATAAAAATTATGGTCGGATACTTACGATAAACAACTTTTCACTGCCTTTGGCTAAGAAACTGATATGCTGGAAAGTGTGGTGGGCACTCTTAGAAAAAATAAGCCCTGTATACCCAAAGAGTTCGCGTGAAATTTTTTCATCTGTCAAATCATAGTGACAAAACGGTGATTGGCTTGCAAAAAAACCTAAGATAATAAATTAATACCTTGGAGCCAAACCAAGAAAGAGCTTCATCAGGACGCTTGAAAAACAGAGAAATTGTTTGGCATGCCAAAAGGCAGTGTGCGCTATACATAGCTGGGAAGCTATAACTTGTCAAAAATGTTAATAATGATTTTTATTGAAGGCACTGTTTTACTATTTCTTCCACAGGTTTAACGATACTTCGACTTTTACAACTGTACTGCAGAAGTTCCCTCAAACCTGTCAGACACACAAAACTTGTCGTAGATATCTTGTCTTATATTTTACTGACTTTTATCGGTAGATCATCTGATGTTCCTCCTAACCAATGATGTTGCACTGTCTGGAATTACTTATTGGACACAAAATGGTTTTAGGCTGCCGAATAAAAAAATCCGTCTTAGACATGAACAGTAAAAAAAAAATAAGCTTATATCTTCACGTTGAAGTGAGAAAGTTATTTGACTTAAGGATTAATTAATTGTACTTATCTTTTAGCACTGAATAATTCAGTGCTAAATATAACCAAAAAAACACGTATTATGCAATAATAATTAAATGAGTCTTAAGTTAAACCCCGACCTGACATCAAACGAAACTTCTAAGAATTATATATCTAGAAATAAAATAATTTTCCCAGAATTCTGTTACAGTAGTAAATATTTACAACAAGAAAATTTACTTGGAATCAGTTTGAAAAAATCTTTAACCGAGAATCTCAGTATTTCAGGATTCTGGAATTCCAAGAACGGATCTCATTGCGAAATCTAATGTGCCAATAAAACTGTAAATTTGGAGCAGTATACAGAAGAATTCATCAAATCGTCTGAATCTTTATTTGACTCAAACAGCAAAGGAAACTCATTTTTGACAAAAACACTATAAAGGTAGTCCGGTAAAGAAGCTAATGTAACTTTTGGCCATGAAAGCGATACTAGTTGAATCTAATAAATTCCGTTACTTACCTGTTATCGTAACTTGGTGCGTACATCTTCCACATTTATGGAACCTGAGCCTGCTTATAGTGTATGTTTTTATCACTAAAGAGAGATATCTAAAGACACTTTAGCGGCTGCATCAGGAGATATGAAAACCCCATCTTAAATCGCATCAAAGAACCAACATTATATCACAATCAGTCAACAATTAATTGAATATTCTTGATAAAATTGTAGCATCAGCCCTGATCAATCACAAACGTTTGTGAAACAATTGTGAGATTTATGCAAAGTGTAAGAATATTGTCGTCCAACCTTCAAACATAAAAAAGGAGAACAACATGCGGGATTGGAACTACATTGTAACAACACCAGCAGCCAAAATTCAGCAGAGTTAAGTGGTGTTAAAGTATCATTTGAAATTATAAGGAATTCAAATAATGTTGAGTCCATTTCTTAGGTACCAATGATAAGGACTTGCAGTTACAGTTCCCAAATTAACAAAAAGTTAGATTTTGGAGACTCTCGTCACAGTCAATAAGATTAAGCACGATCATTAGAAGTCACTCAACAATAAATATTATGAACCACCTCAATGACTTGGGACGTGCCAGAAGCAAGAAAATTGATGTGGTACTCGGTGGGTGTAGTGTATTATGGCTGTAAAATAATCTTGAAAGGCAAACAAAATGGAATACACCAAAAAACCAAGATAAAGTGAATTTATAGACAATGCTCGGATCCATTCATACTTGGAAACATTGAAATGTGAAGTCCTCACTACTTGCCGTACTCTCCAAAGCGAGATTTTCAGAACAATAAGCTAAGGCCGAAGAAGTGAGTGAATAAGACCACTATATTATACTTGTGTGGAATATTGAGAATATATGGGGCTTAAACCATAGCTGGTTCATTGACTTCAAACTGCTATAGGTAGAACTACACTTATATGTAAAGTTAAGTGTTGGTGGTCGGTTCTTGATAAGATTATTATTTATCACTTTCTTCTTATTCTTCGGTAGTTATAAGAGAGCCTTTACTTCCGCTAAGTGGTTTCTAATAATCTGACTCTTTATGGAAATCAGAGATCGTTGATTGGAAACGAAACCCACCTCTCCAATCAGAAACAAATGACTCTAAGCTCGGGCAATTAGTAAGATCTTAATTTGAAGCCTGGATCAGATGAGGTGAGGGCAAGAAGTTCGAGATATGAAAGTTGGACAAACCCAGCTACGTGCAGTATATATCGATACAAGTCTAGTCAAAACTAGACTCGGCACACCTCAAAACGCTTATGAAATTAAAATAGCTCAGATTATGGAAAACAATACAGAGTTGAGCGAGTACGGTGAAATGTAATACCTATAACACCGAAATTCATGACTAGATCCATAACTGATTCGATGATTTCGCGACTGTTTATATGTTCGAGGTTCAATGCTAATCACAAGGTGATAGTAGCGGAAATACGGTTGCCCACGTCAAATCCTACTTAAAAGTCCAACTTATGTTGGTGCTAATAGTGGACGGCCATAAATAACCATTACTGATGCGGTGTTACTCAATTCGACAAATGGATCGATCCGGAATTATTTTATAAGACGACTAGTTTTTTCGATGAAGGGTTCGAATGCTGTCTGACAGATAGGAGAATTTAGTGGTCACCGATTCTTTATAATATGTAAGGCCTAAAAATGTTGATGTTCAATGAATTCAATGAATTAACAATGCAATATGACATTCGTCTTCGATGCCTACAATGATGGATATGGTTATGCATAGTATTTTGCTATTTGCAAAAGTATCGAAAAGAAACTATTAAAGATAGCACCCACAGATTGTTCTAACAATTGGTTAGTGGTGACGTAGCTATTTATAATTAATGATAGAAAGGAATGACCATTAGTGATTCTCCACTATACATGCCCATGGTTAAAACATACCAAACCGAATATATAGAATATCTTCAAAATATTTGTTTTCATAAAAAAAAAATTCCTTAGATATTGTTTGTATCCTCGCATTGTGGTTGTAAACCGAACAATTTATGTATAGGGTCGAAATGAAAACATGTTCCCTTGCAAATTGTATAAAATAATATTTTTTTTATTAAAAACATGTATAAGATATGGAAGTCAAGTCAGTAGCCAATATAAATAATCCCGGTGGCATAAAAACTATGTTCGTACGCAGTACTCCCCCAAATAATAGCTAAATAGCTTAATCTAAAATAATATACGATTCTTTTAAAAAAAAAAACCTTCGTTACATGTGGTTCGAACCAAAACATTCTTCTACAAGAACAAAAACAACAATCTTCTTAAAAATAGGGGGGGTGCATTTATTGTATTTCAAACATCTCACAACTGTTGTCTGTCGTACACCAACATGTATTAGGTGATAAGTCAATTGATTGTTCACCCAGTGATTTATCGAGTGGAATTAGCTGATGGTCCCATACATCTAAAAAAAGTTAAAATCTCACTAAGCAAGTTTGGGATTACTTCCAGACTGTACGGTACACAAACAATGGCGAACTATATTATTTGCATATTTTCTACTAACCCAAATTTACCTTCTGCTAGTATATTTTGTCCAAAAAAAATAAATATAAAATAAACAAAGACAATAGTTGGGTGTTCTTTCACCATAGGTTGTGTCAACATCCAGCTGAACCACAAAAAATAATGGGAAACAAACATTTTAACCAAAAACTAAATAATCTGAACCGAGACCATCCTACACTTGACTTGAACAAGAGAGTCGTTTCACATACTTGAGGGGATGACCACAACATCTAAATCATCGCCACTAACAATAAGGATTGGTCAGCCACATAAATAGAGTCAAAATACCTATTTTTGGAAAATATTTATTGGAATTATTACAGAAAGGCCCTAATGAGGCCACAATCAGCCGTCCTACCTTTCTGACAGAGAGATGGTTATAGATGGTGTATGATGCAGTCTGGCAGGTATCGGGCTTTGTATGACTGATCGTAAAGTGAAACTATCTCCATTGTTGTCTCTGTGATAAATTCCAGAGATCGTCGTAGTTGCATATTCATTGGCAGTCAAGCTGCTTTAAGAGCAGGTACTCCAACAATGGTTCTACCAAACATGCTTGAGAGATAATAACCAAACGTATTGACCGATAACTTTATAACGATAGCATCAGAAGAGACAGAAAAATATCTTTTTTCAGGCACTCCATAATCTTATATCGTTTATATCCCTTGGAACAATAAACCAACAATGATATTTTCAAGATACTGTAGGCTTTTGTTGAGTGTTTTGCTGGGTGTTCTTACTGGTTATTGTTCCATGAATTATCAAAAGCATGATTTGTTGAATGAAAATAGAGAATAAGTTCAAGCAGTGCAAAGAAGGAAAGGAAAAGGATTTCGAGCGTGTACGTTAAGGAAAGAGTGTCACAATATGCCAGTGACAGGGGCAAAATAGACAGTTTTGCAAATAAATATGTGTGAGGAAACAGGATCTTGTGGAACCTGATAATGTAAGTGAAGACTGAGACTGGAAGATTTAGTTAATCTAAATTAGGCTTATCATAGAACATATCTCGTTGCATCTCAACTATAGAATAAATCATAATCTTGCTTTCCACGACAGTTAACACATGTTACAAATAAGAGATCCTTACCCAGAGATTGGAGAAAGAAATGGGCCCACCACCATTAGAAGACGATTAGATTTAAAACCCCAAATGGTCAGTACCACCACGTAAGAACAAGCAATGGAAATTGGGAAAGAGTAATAAAAATAAAAGTAAAAGCTTTTCCTGATCATCTACAGGGTATTGTTAAATCAAGGGTGCAACAAAAGAAATGACAAAATGCAATAGCTCCAGAGTTAGACCGATTGGGAAAATTTTAAAAATTAATCCCTAATCAGGGCTTAAAACTCCTGAACAAATCAACAGTGTTCCACGGTAAGGTGAACGTTTTAAAGAGTGGCATTTGAGGTATACTGCTCCAATTTTTGTAGCCGTAGCTCTACAGTCGAGTTACGATTTTAACTGTTAACTGTTATAATCGAAACTCTGCTTAAAAACTGCTTTCTTTGAAACGGTAGGTATAACCGGTTCGAATCGTAACAAAATTTCACTTTGAAAAAAAAGCAAAAAAGCGCCATCTAATCACAAAGTGTAATTTCTCTACAATTCGAACGTTGAGCCAAACCAATTTCTCTGTCAGAGAGAAATATAGAGACGCGACTGTATTGGGCAATCTAGATTTAAGATTTCGAGCTGAGGTGTGGAAAGCTTTATTATACGATACTTTCCAATTTAGCAGACGGGCGACTGATGTGCAAGAAAATGAAAATTCAAAACAAAGAATCGGAATTTTGTGTTGTTTATATGTCGTTTTCGTCACAATGATTTGCTGCATACACCCCTATCTACATACACACAGACATCCAGACACATCCAAAGCAAAAATAAATAATTTTTCTTGTAAATGGATTTTCTTATTTTTGGATGAGATGTTCGTTTTTTTTGTTCCTTTCAGTTTTTTTTATATGTTGTTGTTGGGTGTGTGTGTGTGTGTGTATTTTTTTGTCTAAAATAGTAAATTGAATCTTAAAAATGCGAAGACATTCGAGTAATGTACGTATGAAGTAATAAATCGAGTGATTTGGGTTCGGGGCAAATATGGGGGCAGTGTGCACATATAGAAAAGCAAAAATAATATTCATACTTTATATCAGTGCTGGTTAACTGGTGGAACGCGTGCCGTTCTGAAAATGCCTAATCGAAAATAATGAATTTGTTGAGATGAGAAAAGGTTGTTAAATCAGATACTGTGGTAAAACGATGGAAAGATATAGCCCACACTCAGGTAACCTCAATTTGTATTTATGCACATTAATTGAACCTTTTCTTGACTTATTACTACATGTCCATTAAATTCAATGGACACTGCCTAGAGACCATTTTCAGCTCAATTTATTTCCTTTTTTAAATTTGGACAACAAGGACTGGCCATCCCTGTCGACGCATAACAAAAATTTCTATGATGTAAGTTGAATAATTTGTATCTGGAGAATTTATGAGTTAAGCCTAATTGGGATAAGGCTTATTGGGAACCGAGTTTTTGCTTTTGTTTTTATTATCTCGAGACGATACCCGGCTGGTGTAGTTGAAAATCCTTTCCATTTACAGACTTTTATTGAACTATCAGCTGTGACTTTATCTTGACTGTTTATCTTGAAATCTGACTTTCATATTTTTAACTAAGCGAATAGACTTAGCGAGGTTACAGCGTGTTGTGATAAATACGAAAACTGTCGGTGGAGACTGGAGATAAATTCAAGTGATCGGTGGAGCACATTAAGTAGCCAAACCTAATATGGTGAAAGTCCGAAACGGGGAACTTATACTCCGAGAGGACCGATAACAAGGAAATGCAACCGGTAAAATTATAATTATACACTCCATTCTATTTTGTTATGCCCTTTACTGATATTCATAATGTTGGGTGGTTATTGGTTACATTAGATCTAGTCGATCAGTGGTTTTCTATTTTTAGGTCTACGTTGACTAGATGCCCTGTTAATGTGATCATGTTTGTGAGGGTGTCAGAATAATATTTAAAAGTGTTAGAGTTGGTATATCAGTTAAAGATTCTGGGATGATACCACCCAAAAATATTCAATACCCGGCATAATGCTACAGGTGCTAATTCTGGAATACTCTGTGTAGTGAAACAATTTCATGATAGTGACATCAGAACATGATATGAGTTAAAAGCGATAGCATCGATTTTGTGAGGACACCGTTACCTCAACGTTCTCATTTAACGTTTTCTCTTTTTGATCATGTCTACAGCAATGAGTAACTATTTAGTCGGCGACTCTGAACTCTTTTATTCTTTATGTTGGATGAAACCCCTTTATGTTAGGTTAGGTTAGGTTGTTGTGGCTGCTTTCGCGCACTTAGACCAGCGATGACCCGTTGTGATACCACTCTATGTACGGCTATAGGTCCGAGTTTTCGTAGAACCATCTGCGCATTGCATAGCTCCATGTCTGCCTATAGTTCTGACATGGAAGATGGGTCTGCCCATGGATTCTAAACACGACACATATGTGTTCATTTTTACACCACCGATCGCACCGCCCAAACTATCGAAGGTGAAAAACCCATTTGCATCTTGCCCCGAATCGGGGATCGAACCCGGTACTTCCCACTCCAACAGCCACAGCCTTAACCACTGCGCCACCTGGGCGGTGTGAAATCCTCTAGCTATAATCTGAATTGGAGTCAATTTTTGTCTTTATAGGAATTTTTGAGTTTTTGTTTTTCCCGATGCTGATCTTTGCTTTTCTTGCTGATTCTGCGATGATTCTACTTATGTTTTCTTTCATGACTTGTTTTTCCCCATGATCCATTCGGATTCTTTTGACACTTCATCTGCAGCGAAAAGTTATAATTTAAATTTGAACATTTTTCTTGTTTGGAGAGTGGAAAGTTTATTTTGTTGCCAGTGTTCACTAGAAATCAGGTCTGATTTCTCTTTCTCTTTCTCATTATATGATTGGACGATACGTCTTCACTCTCTCTCTTTCTTTGTTCATCTCTCTCTGTCTCACTTTTTTGAGTAAGGTAATTGTGATCGTATATTTTCGACGACTGGGTTGGCTATTCCAGTAAACCTATTCTCTGATTGGGCACAAAATATTTTCATAAGTCAAATTTGGCCGCGATTTGAAATAAGTTGAACAGCGCTGCTTAATATTATAAGAATATGAATGAATGGGGAATAAATATCCTGTAAACATGATATAGAATGGATTCCGTTTTTTGGTCCCTTTGAACACAATTTCTTATTTCTGTAAGAAGGCAAAATATAATAATAATACGATAATCTACATAGAAATTTTCATATATGCATGTACATATATAAGGGATTGTCTTCTTACCATTTTCTATAACGGATAAAAATGAAGAATTTTTTATTAAATTTTATTGTACAGATCTGTGTGTATACAAAAGAAAAGGAGTTCTTAGAAATATTGTTGTTGTTGATGATGATACATAGGTTATTGTCATATAAGGTTGTTTTAAAGTCAACAATTTTTATTACATATACGTATACAATGGACAATAAAAGAAGTTGTAAATTTTCTTGATAAATTGTTATTTAGATTGACCATTCATATCTCTTTGGACGTATACATGATGATAAGCATTTAAACTGTGCTTATATATTGGATACGGTTGAAAGAATTTAAACTATTCAATTATGGTAATCGAAACGATTGTATTATTGCTCAACTGTTCCGTCTTGTGAATGCTGTCTTACATCAAACACAAACCAGATTATTATATACCATGAACAAATTGGTTAACTATCTAGTAAATATTAGTTTATAAAAGGCAAAAGATTATATCTTGGAATACAGTTTACACGGTTGGAGTGAACTCGAAAATCGGTTCGATCGGAAATGTCGTCAAAATCGGTTTTGATGGGACTTTGGCAACTATTCGGTATTACGATAATCTACCTTTCGTAGTTGTTTAGAGATTAGCTGCTTGTAACTAGTGGGAGCTATCATAAACTTTAAAATACATTTTACTGTTTCACTTATTTTGCGTTACTTTCAAGCTTAAACCTTAAACCGCTTAGTTGATATGTCTCTTTTATAATAATTACATTATCTGGAATTGGCCCAGTGGTTTCATGTTCTGCATCGTGATACACCGATAAAGAACAATGAAAGTCATTCGTCGTGGTCTCTTTGATAAGAGAAGATAAAGCTATTATTCTGACTTTGGCGTTTGATTGCGAGAAGCATATGGTACTGCCTATGGTACCAGGTCAAGCAGATGCATTGTTAGAACTTTGGTAATAGCTAGCTTTATCGGCCTTTCAATCAATATTCGGCTAATGGAATAATATGGCATAAGTTTTACCCTCAAACAGGACATTCTTTTTTATTTCCTGACAGAATGTTGGCTTCCATTGCACTGTCGAAAGGGTACAGAAACAAACTCTTGTAAAAATCATTGCATACCGAGTAGAATTGGGCCTGCAAAACATTTTAAATCAAACTCGAAATTATCAACAATAGATTACCTCAAGCTAAACCAAATCTCAAATGGTCGGTATCATCCAAGAATGTCGAATGTCCTTGGAATTCTCCAATATTAATCGTACTCAAACATCAGTTAGTGCTGAAAATAAATATCGTCTCGGAATTGATAATCGAAAATTAAGATTTTTCATTGCTGAAGCTTATCCTCTTCCAATAATATCGTAGAAATTGTAACTGGTGCAGAATGTAGACGTAAATTTATTTAGGACGTTTTGTTGATGAAAATGTGGAAAAAATTGCTGTTTCGTTTTTTCCATCAGTTTGCGGTTGATTTGTTTATCAAAAATAAAACTGAACGACTGACATATATTCGTGTGAACCAAAATCAGCTTCGATTAGAAGAATACATTCATTTCCATTAGAATACATTGAAGAATGAAACCTTTTCCGATCACTTGCATAGACATACATAGGAATCCGTTGCCAGTGTTTCGCGCAAGATGCGAAGTCATATATTAAACAATTTGGTCGACCAGGATAATCATAACATTTACGTGCGGGAGACACGTAAATGTTATGAATTATCCTGGCCGACCCAATTGTTTAATATATGACTTCGCATCTGGATCAAAATCAATAAACTGATTGCAACACCAGGTAAATAACATTAAACAGACATGACGTCACTGCTTGATTAATATCTCTGTTGGATTGCTGATTAGAATGGCAGAAACACATTCTACAGATTTTGGTCTGTCATATCGCAGACTGGAGAAAATCAACTTCACCATCTTATAGCCGAAACCTCTGTAAACGCTGTTGATTTGAAATTGCATGCAGAAGTGACTTTCAACAACGACTCAACCTATATAATCAATATGTGAGGATTTCCATGTGATATCCGAGAGACTTAATTGCTAACAAACACCATTACAGGTACATGACAGTTAACCATTGTACGGTTTATGAGTAGTTGCGTACAATGGGCAATCTATACGGCTGTGAAGATCATTTGACAAGATGTTGATGGGAGCAATCGATGGATTGATGCTCACATCAATATGAAATACTCCCTCAAGTTTTTCAAGTACATATGCAAATATCTGAACAAAAGACGGGTGTGAAGATTCCGACAAATCGACAAAAATATGAATGTATTGGTATAACAACTGTACAGTAGGTAAATAAATTGTAATATTATTTTAAAAAACTACCACCTGAAATCACAGTTTAAAAATGATATATTAAAATGATTTCAAGATTAAAAGTATTAAATCGTTTTAAATGAATTACATATATCTTTTTAAAATTATATTTTGTCGTTTTTAATATTTTCAAACAAATTTTAAAATATGTATATACAAATTTAATAGTTCACTGTATTGAATTTTGGCCAAATCTCAGAGATGTTCCCGGGGTATGGCATATGTCTGAATATAGTTTAAGGTACACTCTATCCAGCCATTATAGTTCGACAAAAAAACTACGATAAATTTTATCCAATTATTGAGTTGGAAAAGTCGTAACTTCTATGATTTTTAGATTTTAGTGGTTCACTGTATTGAATTTTGGCCAAATTAGCTGGTGAATATTAATATTTGGAAAAAAAGTCTTATCTGGTTAAGCGAATGATTAGAGGAATTGGGGCCAAAACGACCTCAACCTATTCTCAAACTTTAAATGGGTTTTATCCTCGACTTTCTTGATTGAAGTCATAAGAGGTTCTTTAGTGATATATTGTGCCTAGTGGGCCACTTTTGGTAAGCAGAACTGGCGCTGTGGGATGAATAAAACGTTATGTTATGGCGCCAAAATAAAGGACTCATTTAGATACCATGAAAGGTGTTGCTTGCTTAAGACAGCAGGACGGTGGACATAAAAGTTGTAATTCGCTAAGGAGTGTGTAACAACTCACCTGCCGAAGCAACTAGCCCTTAAAATGGATGGCACTCAAGTCATATGCCTGTACATAATCGATTAGGCAAATTTAATTATACTATTGTATAGTGTAAATCAAGCCATATTGAGTAGAAGGGTA